>OX596005.2:8644979-9244979 GCA_951394115.2 Drosophila phalerata
TGGGTGCCTGGATGTGATGGTGTGCACCGATGACTGTGTGTGTGTGTGTGTGTGTGTGTGTGTGTGTGTGTGTGGATGTAAGCATGTGGGATGGCTTGTGAGTGTGTGTGAATTACATCGTAAAAAGTTGGTTTTTATGCGATTCGGGTATTGATAACGGCCCAACGCGATGTTCATGTGTAAACGGCATCATTACATGTGTGTGGGAGTGTATATGATGATATTGTTTACCTGTGTGTGTGTGTGTGTGTGTGTTTTGACTATGAAGTGCTTATGATGCCGTTTATAAAATATTCGAGCCAAAAACTATATTTAAATAAGGCAAAATAAAAGATCTGTATATACACATGTGAATGTGGTTATAGTTTATGTGAAATTTGCCTAAATGCCGCATGCAGCGCCTCACTTTAAAGAAATATTTAGCATAACTTTAAAATTAAATTGAATTAAAAATTCAATAAAATCAAAACAATAAGCATATATATTTTAATAAAAAAAGTAAAGTTTGCTACTCTTAAATAGTATAATAGATGAACATTTCAAAAGTTAGTTAAAAATATTGATAGAGATAGATACATATAACGATAGAAATTGAGAGAGCTCAACACAATCAACACAAGTGTGAACACACATATAACGTACCCGTGTTGGTTTTACTGTTACAGTAATCAGTCAAAAACTTCTCCAACGTGAAGCGAGGTAGGTGTAAGTTCTTTACCACTTGCACAGGATCACCCTCCTTCCAAAGGAATACCAAATCGTTGGTCGTCCAGCCGTCTATTTAGTTCAAAAAATCATTGAAAAATCATTGTAATATTCATGTACTGTTTAAAGATTCTCAATTCCCGCTTACAGCTTGCCATGCGTAGGGAGCAAATTTGTCTATCCAATGGATACAGTTTGAGATTCATTGGACATGCTAATGTTAATGAGATACGTATACTGTAGAGCACGGAACCATTAGGAAAGATGCGTATATACACATTTGGCATTATGATGTTGTGAAAATGTCCCTCCTTCTCATTAGAGAAGAACAGATCCGGCATCCACACACGATTAGCCTCCGTCAGTGTAAGATATTTTAAGCGTCCTGCACATATAGAATTGGGCTAACTATATATTCAATTCCCAATAGATCTGCAAAGATTACTACTCACCCTGTATGTCATCGAATTTGAGACGTTCATCCGTCCACTGCTCTCGGAATGTCAGTTGGACGCTGTATTCCTGCGATTTGTCATCAAAGTGGTTTATTGAAAGAACGCGGAAAGAAGAGTTTGGTTAGTATGGGAAGACAAATATTCATTTATTGTTCAAATTCAATTTCATCCTCAATTTCAATGCAATTCAATATGAACTACAATGCAAATTTCGCTTTTGTCGAATTATAAAAGGAACTCTCGAGCATTTTTAGACAGTGTTTTTATTTTATATATATGTTTTTAATGGTAGGGCTTATCAATCGGGTGGCTGGCAAATTGTTTTTGCATGAGGGTGGAGGGTGGTAGCTTTAGCTTTACATAAAGACTGTTTGTTTGTGGCACGGAATTAATAAGTTTGTTGTAAGTAGAAATAAGAGAGCGAGCAAGGCATGGCGAGGCTTGGCGAACGTTTTTTTTATTTTCGAGTGTTAATTGTTAATTGAGAATTGTTTTTTAGTTAGTTAATATAACATATGGTGGCTAAATATTTTGCAGTTGTTAAATATTTGTTTTATGTATTTAAGCGTTTGCCATATGTGAAATTATTGTATTTTTCTGCTAGTTGCCAATTCTGTCTTGATAGTGTGAAGTGTGTAGGGTATTTATTGCATGACATATGGTACATGCATATATAGTAAGTATATCATATTCGATTCAAAATGCAATATGCAATATGCATCCGATGCTGAGCATGCAACATGCCATCCAGCATCATTATTCAATACATTGTTCAACATTGCAACGGCTTGCATACAAAATACAAATCAGACAGTAAGCAATAACAGCGAACAACGTGCCAAAAATGTATAAAAAGGAATTGGCAAAAGGAAATTGACAGAGCAACAACTATGGAACAGCGTCAAGCAAAGCAGGCATAGAATACGAAAGAAAAGAATATTTAAGTGAGCCTTATACATAAACTATTTATATATTATTTAATCATTTGCACAATATATATCAGTTTAGATTTACTTGCTTATATATACCTTAAGATACAAATCATGCAGAACATTCGAAACATTCAAATAATTAACCCTTATTTATACAAAAGCTATCTGGGAGTATGTTGAACATTATTTTAAACTCAATATCTTTATAAAAAATGCATACTTAGGATGCTAATATTTTAAGATTTTCTGTTGGCTGTTTTTGTAGATGAATACCGAATAAGATGTATGATCGAGAAAATTGTAATCAACGTTTATGTGTAGATATTTTAAAAGCAACCTCTAAAATTAGCACACAAGTGACCTTGCCATAGAGATACCCTGCACTCAAATAATACCCCAGCTATGCTTCTCAACTAAAAAAGGAAAATAACAATATAAGCAAAACCAAAAAATGAACAGAAATTATGAACTTTATTGACTTCATCTATTCGTTCAAATTTCAATTATCTCATTTTCATAAGTTCAGCTTATAGGGTTTAAGAGAATTAAAGGTAACTTTAAAAACCTCAACAAAATACATGCTTAAACATTCTTTTGTTAACTTTATTTTCATGCTATATAGTAGTTCTATAAGTGTATACATCAAATGAAAGATTGGATTTGTGTTGAATCATTCAACGGAAGAGAAAATTAAATACGAAAGAAAGCATGTAAATGATTATTAATATCCTATTTACCTGGAAAGCTTTTCGATATAAACTCGTAAGCTATCTGAGCTTAAATTATAATAGATATTTTATTTTTCTGTTTTTTAATGTGACATACTAAAGCGGCATTTTGACCAATTTTTAAGCAAAGTGAATTCAAATAAATTTAAAAAAATTATTTAAATAATTGGTTTTTATTTATGGCATGACAAAGAGAGTATAAATTGATGCCAGTTTTTTTTGTGGGATCAGATGTCCGGATACGTTTTTTTATTTAACATTTTTTGTAGTTGTTGTCATGTGTTCAGGGGCATTTGTAATTTTTTTTTTTTTATGATTTTATCCCAACGGAAATGTCGTCCGACAAATGGGTGACCCCTGAACACACACACAGACATGTACTAAATAAAATGTTTGTTAACTATTTGTTAGTATTTATTGTTACACTTGACATTTGCTTTTATATGATTGCATTTGAAACTCATTTATATTGTCCTATGTGTGGTAAGCATTTTGTTGTTAAAGTGGCTTTTATATTTTGTTTAAGGATTCCTTTCGCAATTGTCAATGACAAATTAATAGGTAAAGCATAGTAGCGAATGGTATTCTCTACCAAATAAATAAGCGAAATTTCACAATGGGATAGATAAGAAGAGTTAAACTGAACTAATGATCTTGTGGCTGGTAATGGATGTGGTTATTTATTTTTACTTTTATCCTACTTGACTTAAATTATTACAAGTTTAATATACTATGAGAACTTACATCGGCAATAATAAATTTTACATTTAAAACTATCTTAAACTATCGTTTGTAGTGATGATCAGGAGCTTGCACCTGTAGAGCCTGGCTTTATCTTGGGTTTTTTTATGTTGAAGTAAACGAAAGCTAAATCGAAAGTGAAGTAAATACAAAAAATTTATGGCAATAGAATAAAATAAATATAATTTATACATACGATGTAAAGTGTACACATAGTTGCAAGAAAATCAAATGTTTATACGGAAATTTCGTAAATTTATTGCTTATTTCATATTTTTTTTTTTAATTTTTGTACAATTACTAATAAATTTGTGTAATTAAATTGAATTTAGAAAATTTGCAGGACAGATGTTAATTTATTAAAAAAAAATGTGTTTAAATTAATAATTATATTTATATATGTTTAATAGATTTGATGTTCGTTATATTTAACTTTATATTTAACATATTTTTATACATAGATAATTAATTTAAATATACATATTTGATATGCAATATATCTTAAGAGTATATCTTATTTAGTATTAAAAAAAAAGCGAAGCTTTTGTGTTTATTTTTATAATTTATACACACAATCACACACAGACGCATACACGCATATATATACGTACATCACGGACACTCAGATACACATACATGTATTGTACAAAGTTAAATTATACATACGTGTGCTTATAAATGTTAAGAGCAATGTTTTTAAAGCGCTTGGGATTGTACTAGTTCGTATTCGTATTCGTATTCTTATTCATATTCATATTGATATTCATTTTCATATTCATATTCGTGTAGGGTGATGTTTGTTGCACTGGAGCCGAAACTCACCATTTTGTAATCGTCTATTTTCGAAATGGAGCGCAGAAACATGTTGACCTTGACTAGTGTTGGTAAATTCGCTAAAAAATTTTCATATGAGAATCGAGGAGCATTTCATAAGCTATTTTTTTTTAATGATTATATGTTTCGATGATCTAGATGTACTTATATGATCAACGCTTACCTAATTCTTAAGTTTAGCTTAAATTGAGCTTAAATTTATGAATTTCATATGTGCTTCAAATGATTGTCAACTTCGAAATCGGAAAAATAAATTTTGAAAAATAATAATTAAATGAATTTTATAAAAATCTTTTTCAAATTCGTACAGAAAAATGTCTGCATGGATCTCATTGAAGTATGAAATTTCCCACTAATGAAAATAAAACAAAAAAATAACACTTATTCGAATTTATTTTCTGGAATGCATGCCACACATTTCCAATTAGTATGCAACTCGATAACTTTTAGATACAAATGTTCTTATTGTTGTCTACATTCGATTGCTTTGCCGTGTAATACGAAAATGAACGAAACAAAAATAATTTAATGGAATTTATTGATGATTAATTTAGGCAAACTGATAAATTGTGTGATGAATGAAGGGAGGATTAAAGGGGGTTACATAATCAACCAACACACGTACAAAGCACACAAAAATGAATTAACACATTTTGATCACATTTTCAATTGTTATAGACAATCATTATTGTGGTTGTTATTGTCCTTAATAAGTATATTGATTAGCATTAATGAAATGAAATTATTGAGCAAATTGGTAATGGAAATGGAAAATTTTAAACAATATAATTGTATGTCATCATTTAATGCTTAAAATATTAATTTTTGATATACTGAAATATCTGTCGGTCAGCAGTCATCATCACAATTAGTAATAATTTGATATGAGATAATAGGTTAATTTATGTATGTAGGCATAATTAACACTGAGAGAGAGACAGAGAGATAAATATATTAGAGCGACAGAGTCAGTAAGAAAAGAAGAGAGACAGATAGTTACAGAAAGACAAAAGGAACTTTGTTCGAAATTAAGAGAGATTTATAGAAAGAGAGAGAGAGAGATACAGAGTGAGTGAGTGAGAAAGACAGAGTGTTGTACAGGAAAGAGATCCAAAAAGACATTTTCATTATGTTTTGTTCATTTCGCTACAAAACAAAGTTATTATTTTACATTTTTGGTTAAGCAAACGATAAAATAAACTAAAACTAGTTGTCAAATGCAAATTGTTAACTAAAACATCATATTACAAGGTCCAATTATAATGCTTAATCAATCATTAGCCAATTACTTTGTCAAAATATTATTGATATTTTCTTAATATTGATAAATAAAATGATTTTGTTTACTTTAAAACGATATAAGTATTAATGGAAAATAAAAACACATCGATAGTAAAACAATTAAACGTTTGTATTAAATACCAATATCCGAAATATATATATGTATGTATATATAATCATTAATATTTATATTGTATTAGATAGGCAAAAGTAGTGTGTTTTTTTGTTGGTCAACGGCTGAGCATAGATTGGACATTAAAATAACAGCCGATACATAAGTTACTCGTACTACTTATAAAGAAACACCCTCACATAGAACGGAGACTATCAATATGAGTGAGAGAGAAAGGGGAAAAGACGGAAAGAGACAGAAAATCAGGGATGGGTCTAGTGAATATTGCGACAATTTTGAAGTTCATTGCCACGCATATGTTTTGAAATGCGTTGGAAAAACTCACACTGACATACACACATTCATATACATGGTCAAAGCTGAGGCTGAGAGTGTCTGGTTTAATCTGTTATCTATAAAGTATGACTATTTTCTCTATTTTTTTTTTTATTATTTGTTTTGGTAGAGGTTATGGTGGGGTTGGGGAGAAGGTTTTTTTTTTGTAGTTTTTGTTGCGCGCACTTACCATGGTTACATCATCGATTTTCGATATACTTCTAACGAATATGTTGACGCGCACAACGGCGGGACCATCTGAAGGATAATATATATAGATAGACCGTTTTGTACAATGTGCATAGTAATAAACAAATTTAACAACTGGCCAAACAAATCGACTGGCTGAGGCGTCAGTATCTTCATCTCAATTCGCACTTAAACTTATCGTATAAAATACTTAAAGTGACCAAATGCTACCCGGATACAAGATACTCGTATTCCAGCTACTTGTGAATACTCGGATTTTACTATTCTGTAATAAAGTTTTATTATATTTTTTCATTGACCTGCTTACGCTTAGAAATATTGTGCTTCCTTACAGATCTAAGCTTAGAATTGTCTTTGACTTTTAATTTATAAGTCTAAGCTATTGATATTTATTTATATTTATAAGTAATATCTAAAGTTAGTAATTACTTAGTATGACTTTTCCATGAGAAAATAATTTATATTATATAATCAAAAAAAATTATAAAGCATAATAAAATAAAATTGTGAATGTAAAGAGAGTTTGCTGTTTACTTGCGATAATTGATGGACATTTTATTGTTTATATATTTTCGTTTATTTTTTTAACTATTGACTTTTGCAATTGATTATGTTGTGGTCGAGTGCTGTACGATTTTATAAATATCTGAATTTGTAATGATGACGGTTCTGCGGGTAAAGTCAACAGACACACCATACACACACACACACACACTCGCTCATACACACAGAGAGAAAGAAGCACATAAAAAAGTTAATTGTAAATGAAATCATAGCTGGTTTTTAATTGAAATGGAAATCAAATTATATTTATTGGATGGGAGGGATAAGAGCTCGTAATGTGGTACACACACACACACACACACACACACACACACACATACACACACACCCACATACATTGAGAGTTGGAAATATAAAAGTACACGCAAAATAACATTTACTTTTTTATTTAAAAAAAGGTGTGCGGGGGAAAATAACCTGAAACTCACATTAAGTAGTAACTAATTGATGGTTGTTCGCTGTGTTTCATTGTTAAATGGAAAATGTATGTTAAAATATTTATAAGTTAAGTCAATTGTTAAGCCTTGTTTGAAGTATTCTCATGTTGACGTGTTCTTTGCATAAAACACATGATTTATGTGGATTTATGCTGCACGAGTATCCATCCATGTTCAATCAATTTTATACGAATTACTAATACTCAGATACATATTTATTTGTGAGTGTCTGTCTGTGTGTGCGTGTAAGTGGCAGGCAGAAAAGATTTCTGAAGTAGTAGGAAACAGTTTTGCTTCAACTGCAAAAGAAGGCTTTATGAAGTAGTTGCTTTATCGATTTGCTGGAACAGTCTTTTAATCCTCTAAAGGTTTTCTGCACTTACTGTACTAGTGTGACACTGTGTGTGTGTGTGTGTGTATATTTGTGGAAGTTAATGTATTACAAATTAAGATAAAAGAAATGAAACTCAGAACACAAAAACACTGACAGCTAAAATTGCGAGTAGTATTAATAGCTGATATATGAGTATATATTTAACTTTAGGCATATAGTATAACTGCTTTTCTCTATATAGAAATTTGAAACATGTTTTCTCAGTAACTGATAACTTGAGTCACAAAAAAATAAATAGTAACTGTGGAAAATGCAACGAACAATGTCTCTAAAATTTGCGTAGAACCAAACTGAAAGATAATACACAAGAGTATACAAATACATGTGTTATAAAATTTGCTTTGCTATCGAAAGGAAACACGATACAAACGAAAACAAAAAAAAAAAACGCAAATTTCAATAGCCATAGAAACAGCAACAAAGTTAGATATGTGGAAACATAGTTATAGATTCGAAGAGAGAGGATGGAGAGAAAGAAAGAGAGACAGAGAGAGAAAGAGTTTAAGGAGTGGCGCTAAAAGGCAGTATAAGATTGAAACTCAACTTCAACACAAAAACAAACAAACAAACAAACAAAGTGTAAAATTTTAAGTTTATTTTTCGAATTTTTGTGTAGTTGATGTAGTACATACATATGTACTCTTACGTTCATATATATGTATGAGCATAGTAAATAGCATAGAGTAGATAGGTAAGTAGTTGGTATTATATGTATGTAAGTAACTGCGCACTACCAAAAACATTTTGGAAAGACCGGGATTTAAGTTTATCGTGTATCTTATGCATGTCTTAAATATGAAGTGCTGTTCATATGATGAGAGAGGACGAGCAACGGGCGGAGGCAGGGGTCAAAGGGTCTGGTTATGGGTCTGGTTATGGGTCTGGGTCTGGGTCTATTGAATTTTGGGTGTTAAGACCAAAGCATTTGCGAATGCAGTTCAATTAGAGTGGTTATTTAATGTATGTGGGGGCTCAATCAGTTGTGCGAAACTTACCATTTTAATATCACTAATCGTCATAATACTGCGTACGAATAGATTGATTCTGACTATGGCGGGACCATCTGGCATAGAGTTTGGTTTTAAATTGTGAGTTAACATAGTTTTGCAATTATGTAACTTAATTGCTGAACTAACTAACAAACTAAGCTACGTAATCAATCCAGATGCTTTTCTGCCTAAGCTAATTTAGATATTTTTGTACTTATAAAGAGACTTACAAATATAGATTAAGATTATGTTTTCGAGTTTATCACCAATTGTTGTTATAGAATATTCTTTATTTTTTTATGATATTGTCCAATAAAATTAACAATAAAACAGAATGCAAAAAACACAAACTTGAAATTAAATTTAAGGTTGGAAAAGTTAAATTTTATATAGGAATATTAGTTATATGTAGTTCAGTAATTAGATATATCGATACATTTGAATATAATATGTATAATGCTCACCTGTGCCATTTATTCCCGATGGTCGAATTCTGGCATCGTATTTTCCTGCACCTAAAATTTGATCTAAGACTTTTTTCTCCTTTTCTCGGAAATTTATTTTGGCATTATTTGCTCTGAAATCAGGATATGGATAGGTACGCACGTATAATTTTAATTTTGGAGTTTTACTTTGTTGTTGTTGTTTTTGTATACGAGTGAATTTTGAAAGAAGCTTACAGGAAATTCTATTGTCTGATCATATTTATTAATTTTATTGTGTGTGTTCTCATTTTTCAAAGCGAGAATTGCAATAAGAAAAGAAAAGTTTTTGCATAAATTTACAGCAACGAAATTTTTGTGTGAATTTTAAAAAAGTTTAGATTTGTTCAAGATATTTTCAAATTCAGCTTTATGTACAAATTGGTTGGAGTGTATTTGGGTATGTGAACTCTGAAGACATCTTCATTATACACTGTCGCACATATCAGAAGCCCAGGCAAAGCCACAATTACTGTTGGCCCTGTCCTCGGCTTGAGCGTAAATAATTCCAAAATTTATGCTCCGACAAAAATTACATGAAAATTAATTACATTTTAATGATGTTGTGAAGTGAAACTGTTAAAATGCATAAAAACATGTTATGGAAATGATTACGAGTATGTTTAAGTGAGACGGTGGAGAGGCTTTTTGTGGGGTGGATGAAAAAACAACAAATGTAAGAACAAAATACTACAGCTGACTACAGAACTACTTCAAATATTATGTATGCGACATACACTCTATATACGAGTACGTATGTGCCTTTTGAGGTTGAAATAGTGGACGTTGTAGGCGTGGCCACCGTTCAACGACCGACTAAATTAACGGCAATTGTATGCAAATCGCCTTTTAAAGCGCCACTCACTTGAGTGTCATGTGAAGCGATTGTTGGAAAATAAAAATAAGTGGCATACTTTTTGCAACTACTGTAGTAAGTACAAGTATATGGCGGTGATGAAACTGATAAACTTAAAGTACTCACAGTGAGGCGCTGCACAGGCTGGTGAAGTAGAAGATCGCCCAGAAATAGTGTCCGGTGCCCATGGCGAGGCACAAGATGTCCAATTAGATAGAGGAACTGCTTTCCCAAGAGTGTACCCAAGTATCTCCTTTCAGTGGTCCAAATGTTCAATGACTGTCTGCAATGTTAAAGGTGATCTATTACAATATTAGGTTGAATCGATTAACAACATGTTCATTAAAATACGATAATTGTGAAATGCAACACCAACACACCTTGTGTTTGGCGTGTGAAGATAAATTCAAAATTAAATTACACCAATTAATGTGTCACTTGAATAGTCTCCAAAGCAACTGAACTGAATCTCTGCAGATGTTTGTCGCAATTCGAAGCTATAAATTCAATTAAATTTCGATATTCGATATTACGTTTATATGTAGGGGCCAGATTTGACTTGAGCTGATAAATACCAAATGAAAGGTGTGATACCAACTTAGTTTCATAATATAACCACTTTAATGCTCAACAAGGCATTTAATGACAGAGAACGATTTTATTAAGCAGTAATCGGAAGAGATACTTGAGCTCAAAATTCATATCTGAATTAAGACCTGGATCTCAGTTTTAGTGTGGTCCCGTTTCTCCACATGTCACATAACTAGAACTACAGTCTGAAAAATAGCTTGATTCGAGACCTACACTGTCATGCTAAAAGTCTAGTAAATAACTGTTCTGGTTAATCATTCCATGACACTAAAAATGCCTTAAATAGCATGTAGCGTGCTCATAATAATAATATTAAATGATTTAAAAAAAAATCTCATTGTATATTCTCACTTGTGAAAAAAATTTTCTGAATATATAAAAAACTGCTAGATTATGATAAAAATAAAATGGAAACTAGATAATTAAAAACATAAGTACGAGTGCTTATCGGTAAATACTACCTAGAAAGGTAGATTAAAATGCTATTGTAACAGCGGTCGTTAAGGCCATAAAAAATCATTACGTTCAGGACAATTAAAACAATGCTGATGACTGGCAATGGGAAGCGACTTTCAGCGTATCGGAATGACACTGGCCAGATGCAGGGACATACATACAACGAGGACTCTACAAATGTGAATATTGCAATCGAATTAATCCTTTATAAGCATTTTTGTGCACTTCAGTGGGTGACGCCGACGTCGACGTTGACGTCGAATGCTGTGAATGCCGATAAGTGGTTGTGGCTGCCACGCCCAGCTTTGAATGCGGCTTTTATGCATATCAGTTGCAATGGCCAGAAGCAGGACAGCCAGACAACAGGACAAACGGACAACAGGACACCGGACAAATGTACAGATGGACAACAGGCACAACAATTGCATTTGTGTGTTGGGTATTGCTAATGGCCATGACCGAGTCGAGTCGTATGCAATGTTGACGTGTGTGTATGTGGGTGTGTGTGCAACCAAATAATCAATTTAACGATATGGGAAATGCAATGGGTGTGGGAATGAGAATGGCAACAGGCTGGCCAGGATTCGTGCTGTGTTAATTTGCTGCTGTGCCCGCAATTTCGTGCCATAAATAAACAAAGTTGCTGTTGCTCTTGGTGCTGTTGCTGTTGTTGTTGTTGTTGTTGTTGTTGTTGCTGTTGCTGTTGCTGTTGCCTCTGCTGCTCGTGTTAAACATTGTCTTGTCATTGTTGTTGTTCTGGCCAGTCTACGTCAGCATTGTTGACTCTATTGCAGCTGATACTGAAACAACAACAGCTACAGCAACAACTTATACACACACACACAGAATTGCATACACACACACAAAGAGAGAGAGAGAGAGAGAGAGAGAGAGAGGCCGAGAGCAACCACGGGCGGTCTTCGTTTTTGGCCCGCTGTCAAAGAAAGTTAACAATGCGACTGCAATTGCAACTGCAACTGCAACTGCGTCTGCGACTGCGACTGCCAAATGCCCCACATTTGCAGCCTGCCAAGCAGTCGGCGCCACCGCAGCCGTCTCACACCCCGCCTCCATTCCACATCCCACATTCCACACTCCACATCTCTCGCAGCATTCACCCACCAACCCAACAGTTCGTTTGCGCATCCTTCTTCTGGTTGTGGTGTAAATGGGTTTACTTTTATTTCATTTGTTTTTTTGTTGTTATTGCTGTTGTTCTTGCTGTTGTTGCTGCTGCTGCTGTTGCTGTTGCTGTTGCTGTTGCCAAGTCGACACACTTTTGAGCTGCGCACAATTTTTTCTACACTTTTGTCTACCTCTCGGCCTTTTGGCCAGAGCTCGGAGTCTCAGTTTCAGGCCATTTGTGTGCTTGTGTGTGTTTGTGTGTGTGTTTTTTTTTATTTTGTTTTGCATGTCACAACGTTTGTTGTTCTTATTGTGGTTGTTGTTGCCTATACTGACTACAAGTTGAATGAACGCTTGTTCAAAAGGCTCTGTGGACAATATTAATGGCCGAGTTGAATTTCTTGCAACACAGCTGCTTGCCACTTGGCATATTATTTGCATATGAAATTCATTTGTGAATTAATTAAATTGTTGCTCGTTTTGGAAATTGAAGTATGTAATTAAATAGCAATTATACTAATAAACGAAATGATAATATATTGAATATTTGAATATATTTAAGGCTAGTATCTTTTCTTATGTTCTATCATTTCTAAAGCCTAAAAATTAACTTAAAAGCAATAACCAATTTTATGATTTTCACTACCAAGTTTTCACAGCTCAAAAATCAAGCTAAAATAATGAAATATTGATAATTAAATTTTTTTACTACTGAAAAAAAATGTTAAGTACTTTTAAGATACAAATCTGTTCCTAACTCCTCATTTCAGTTTTCATATGGATTTCAGAGGATCCTGAGACAATAATTTTAAAGTGGATTCAGTCTCATAATATAATAATTGCTAAGGCCAGATGGAATTGATTTAAGCCAAGCATTTCCTCTTGCCATGTGGATGCTGGCGATGGCAACGATTCCAACAGTATGGAGTGCATATTTGGCTTAGGGCCTTCGGACGAGCAATGATTTCACAACTACGGAATACCATTCCATTTCATTCTGCTTGGTCTAACCCTTTTCCGGTTCGGTGTCTTAGGCTTATGGCGCTCTACTTGGCTTAAGGCGTCAGTCACCCCGGCAACTTGATTTCGCGCAGTGTTCTCTGCCAAATAGCGTGTTGAGCGTGTTGAGCATGCTGTGTGTGTGCAATCTCGACACACACACACACACAGATAGACACCCACAGCGAAACTCTGTACATATGTATATATATAAATTTTTTTTTTTTTCATTTTATGCCGCTCAGCGACGTTTGTAGCTCGTTATGTTGATTGGATTTTGTGCCGCCCGCTTGTATAACGGCGAGAAAGTAGTCCACACACGCACACACACACACACAGAGTCGTTCTCTTACGCACACTATTAAGGCACTTGCGCTGCAAGCAATGAAATAAAGTCAAGTATTGTGTATGTGTCTGCACGCCTGTGTGAGTATGTGTGTGTGTGTGTGAGACTATGCAACTGTATTTGTATGCGTGCCATAAAGCTGGATTCATTTTTTTTTTTGCTCCTCACGCTTCGCTCGTCGTTTTATGTATGCAAAATTTTTTTACACTCTCGTTTTCGCAGTATGTTGTTTTTTTTTTGTTTTTTTTTTATTATTATTCTCTCGGTTTCGTTATTTTTGTTGTTTTTTTGCTAAATTGTAAGTAAGTGGGCTTAGTAGCATTTCGCCGTTTAAACGCTGTGCGAGAGTTTCATGTATGCGTGTGTGTTTATGTGTGACATTTTGCGGCGCAAGGATTTGCATAAAGCCCACCTCAGCCAGAGACTTAACTTTAACATTTATTTATTTTTGCAGCCATTTGATAAAAAATTTCAGATTTGCCGCACAATGAAACATTGGCTGATATTCTGGGCTATTTCAGGACTTTACGGGTGTGGGAATGAGTTTAGTTTGAAGGCAAAGGTCAAAGTGCAGCGCCTCTGGGCGAGGTATGTCTAATAAGATATGAAAAGCAATTCAAGTGAAATGTTTTTTTAGCACACTTCAACGATTATCTTCATAACAGAGCAGCAATCCACTACTTCAACTCATTTGACACAAGTAATCAAATGAATACTACTCGTAATATTAGTTATTAAAAATATTGGAGTTACATCTCGGAAATGTCAGCCATAATGGAAACATCATTCAGCCAAAGGTCAAAGCTTGTATCGCCAAAGCTTTCAGGCACTTAATTAATTGAAATGTCAATACATTGTTCGCATCCAGACGCAACTTTTAATGAAAGTGCCGCTGCAAAGGAGTAAAAGGAGCAGAGAGATGGCCAGAGTGAGAGAGAGAGAGAGAGAGAGAGAGAGAGATGCCTCGGGTAATAGACCTTTTAGGCTCCCAGTGCTATTATTAGCCCCAAAGAGTAAAATCATCTATCATGGCGCATGTCATAGGCGGAGGGCGTGTGCGTTCTATTTTTAGAGGCCGTCAAGCGAACCCAAGCGAATCTCAACTCAGCCTTAACTCAAAATTAGCTCGCATGAAAATGTTGCTCCAAAAATACTCGGTAGATTGGCTAAAATTTATGGCTATAACGCTGGGTGAACACATCGATTCGAAGCTGCTAACAAATTGCCAGCCTGTTACTCTACCTAGTTGTGGGTCAATAAACTAAACCAGCTTCTTGCCAAGCGTCAGGCGATAAAAATTATACACATTCTCCACAAGCCAAGAGCAAAAGCGTCGCGTGATAAGCTCGATAAGCAGCACGGACCTGGTCACGCTTCTGTTATTGGCTTAAATTGGCATAGTGCGTGTTAAAAATGCACACGCACCTATACCAACATACATTATAAGTATATACTATATTGAGTACTGTACAATAAAGACTGTCCATAGATAAATCACACATTCTAACGCTTTGCGGACATTTAATGGCTGCCACGATAAGCTCCGACCCGGTAGCAGCGTACCGGCCTGTGAGCAAAACAAATAATTGACTTAAATTGTGGGGAGATGGTTTACATAGAAGTGACTAATGCCATTACTATCTTGCATGGCCGATTAACGGCGATGAAAAAGTGCAATTCGTTGTAGACAATGTTTGTAACAGCTAAATACTGTTCTACCATAATACAACATTAAACAAATTATACAACATGACATGCATATAAATAGCCTCGATTTAAAATGTACAATTTTTAAAAGCAGCAATGACTCCAAAAGTAATAAATCCTTGTACATATTTACAAACTATTTTAAAAAGGGAACAGGTCTAATAGTAAGATTATCTTGTGGTGATAGCATTTTAACATTGGCTGTTACTTAACAACGATATTCACATATAAGTGAAGGCATTCCAATAATTATTAGTAATGTTATGAAATAAAGCAGTAACGTTTTCAGTAACAAGAGAAATAGAAAATGTACTAAAGACCGCCAATGATCGGAAAATGATGTCCTCAATAAAAACCAAACATTTTATTATTATATGTACTCATTTAAAATGCATATATTTTTCAAAAAGAAATCAATTTGTTAAATAATAAAAACGACAATGGTGTGCATGCAAAGAGTTGGTATTTCAATTGAAAATCTTTTATTTGCTCTCAGATCAATATACGAGTTCTTGTCTCAATTTCCAGGAAAACGAATTATTAATACGATATTCATTTTTTTAAATGTTTATATTGCTCGAAATTGACTTGGATATTTAAACAGCTGCCGGGTTTTCGTTACATTTGTGTAATTAATAACGCGGATGTTTGGCATCGCCTGCCGCCTTCTTGGACTTTTTTCCCCTTGTCCATTTGTATGAGCTGTGTTTTTGCCGTGTCAACCTGTGCGACCCGCTTAAATGATTAATGAAGCTAAAAATGTCAACTTTTTGCCCATTTGCCGAGGTGAAGTGAAGTTTGCTTATGAGCAACCACAGCTGCCACTCCTCCAACCGGTTCGTCAGTCTGTCAGTCGGTCAATCAGTCAGTCCGTCATTGCGTCACTCAGTTTGTTCGGCCGTTAGTCCGTTAGTCAGTCGGTGCAGCTGTCCATCAATTATTCATTAATCAAGGCTAAATACATTTAAGTTGATATTAATTTCCTATGCCAATTAATTAGCGGAAGTGCAATCAGCAGCCCCTTCCGCTTCATCACTTTTCAGTGGAAGCAACTGTAGTTGTAGCTGTTGCTGTTTCTCCGGTGTGGCCTGCAACAGCATAAATCCAGCAAAGTTGCAACAATTTCAATTTGCAACCTCGACGATGACTGCAACAAGCGGGAAGCGAGAAGCGCTCAAAGTTGGCGAGTAAACAAAGTGGTAACCGTGCACGTTGCCACATTGAAGCAAAACGAAAGCAATAAGCAGCTGCTACAGGGCCATAAAACAAACGTGCCACCGACATGTCTGACTTCAGCAAGAGGCGCTGCCACAATGCACTGCACGGCACTCGATTTGACCGTTCTGTGAGTGCAGTTGCAAAAGTGTCAATTGACAATGAAACCGAAATGCGATTCGATGTGATGCGATGCGACCTCACTGACTGTCGTCCAGTCAAGTGCCTCAGTCAGTCAGTCACTCAGTCAGTCAGTCACTCAGTCAGTCAGTCACTCAGTCAGTCAGTCAGTTCAGTCAGCTTTGGGTTGGCAACAGCAAGACATACTCGTAAAATCCGTATGGGAAGTGAATGTTGGCTCAACGTTAACGATTTGCCCGTTTTGCCAGAGCACTTTTATGCGCCACCTTTTGGCCTCGCCACGGGCACGGGGGCGTATGAGCAATGCCAGCTATTTGGCTAGCTGCTCAACTGTTCAACTTTGTTGAGCAACCAACTTGGGGCATTGCACAAATGGCGCTGTCGATCTTGGTATTCCACCAGGCTCATCCATTTGAAACATTTTTCTCATTTTTCTGAAGCTCAAGCTGAAGCTGAAGCTGTAAGTAGAAGTAGAAACTTTCCCTGCTGCTCCCGAAGGAGCGCTCAATCTTCAAAACTGCCTGCCAAGTTACTTAATTGAAATGCTGCATTTGCTTTCGAAAACTTTTTCTACCGGGAATGTGTAGTACTACGAAACGGCAAGAGAGTTGGTCCAATTGAAGTGCCGAAGTTAGGCTTCAAGTTGTTTCACGTCGTTTTAGCTTGGCATTCACTTAATTGATTCACAAAACGTGTGCTCGATTAATAAAATTGCAATTATTATAAAAAATACTAAATTTATTATTTATAATAAAAAAATATTATAAATAACAAATTTATGAATATGATTTATAAATTTTTATTTATTGGCTAAGATGCTTGTATGGCTTTTGATAAAATTCGGTTTTAATATAAAAATTTAATTACAAAATCAAAGCTTAAATATTTCAACTAAGTGGAAAGAGCTTTTCTCTCTCTGCTTTTTATTCTCCTTCTCCCAAAACTCTCAAATTTGATTCAACATAAACAACAGGGCGCCAACTGTAGTCAAAGTTTGCTCACGTTCCATGTCCACATACAGCTATCTCTCTCCATTTCCCTCCATCCTACTCAGACTCGTGGGCGAGTGCTTCCTTTCGAGTTTTGGCTTTGTTCGCTTGCCCGTAACCAGAAAATGACAAAAGCCATGTCAACAGCATCTGTAAGGGTTGGGAGGTTGGCACATTTAACCATAGGGGAGGAGTTTGAAGGGTGGCTAAGACAATGCCCTGTTCCTAGTTCTACCACGGGTACTAGTCCTCAGCTCTACTATGCATGTGTGTATATTCGTATCCGTGTTGCTTATGGCCAAGTCTTGGCACACACTTCGCTCCTAGCTGGGCAGTGGCAAGTTGGTTACGTTTCAAGCAGCAAACAATAGCCCGATAATTTATTCATATTTGGCAACAAAAGTGCCACACAATTCACACACACTTGCATGTGTGTGTCTGCATAAGTCCGTCTGTCTGTCTTTGAATTTTTAAATAACTATAAATTTCTAAATTTACACAAGAGACCTTACACAAAAACTGAAGACACATTGCACTTGCGATAAGCCACAAAAATCTGTTGGCAAACAATGGAAAAATTTAATGAATATTTTGGGTCGAGAGAATGTCCTGAGAGTGTTGTTAATTGCCACATAAATTTGTGGACGAGTAAAACAACAATATATCTACAAAAAAAAAAGGATTTTTCATATATATACTATTAACATACTTATATGCATACAAACTATACAAACACTTTGCTTAATATTTATAAACATGTTTGCATAATGAATGTAATCAAATGTTTCCACACAGCACAATTTGGTCACCTCTAAAGTTCATTTCAAATGACTTTAAATATTAAACAGCACTCTACAGGCAAAAACAGATACAGGAAGATTAGATTATAGTATTTCAGACCATGTATGATTGTATTTAATCATTAGATTTTCTAATATATTTATATATTAAATAATGAGAGGACTCACATTTTTAAATGAACTCTAAATAGTAAACATTTGAATTTGAAGTATGTAAATTTGCAACAAATGGTCAGTGCAAGTATACTCGTATTACTCGTATTCATCAAATTTCGTTATTTTGAAACAATTGTATTGAATATCCTAAAATTTATTTGCCATTAAACTCTGTAACAATCTCAAATTACCCATGGCAGTTATGCATAATCTATAGATATTCAATTGGAATGTGTTTGCCTGTGGCCTCCATTAAATTGCATAACGCATACGCCTCGTATGCCGCAGCGAACACACACAAATCTGCCGACAGCGTCGCCGATTTCAAGCGTTGTTGCGTTGTTGTCTTTGTTGTTGTTGTCATTGATGTTGCCATTTCAGCTGTTGTTGTTGTCATCGCCTGTGTGGCTTGGGTTTTGGCATTAGTGCCAAGAAATTTTGCGGAGGGACGAGCCAACTAATTGCGGCTGCATAACTTGTTGCGCCTCAGCAACCGCACCTCTGCCCCCCGCTAAGCTCAGCAATGCCAGCATGCATGTGTTTGTGTGTGTGTGTGTGTGTGAACACCACAAACAGACAGTGGGGCAGACCATATAGACAGCGGCTGTCGTCTGTCTAAGAACTACAACCAAAAACATACAAACACAAGGCCAGCAGCGAATTGCATTAGCAATATGTGTCTTTGTATATATGTACATACACGTGTATGTGTCTGGAAGATTGTAAGTGTGCAAGTGTGCAAGTGTGTATGTGCCACGCCCACGCCAATACACATCAGACCCCGAGGCCACATCGCTTGTCTGTTTACCATAAACAAAGTCAAAGTGTCTTTGGCAAGCAGCTTGACAGCAATTTTTGTTTGATTTACCAGCAAATACAAGCAACCACGTCAGCTAATGAAATAAATATCTGAGATGAAACCTTCCTCCCTCCCTCTGTTTCTACTATCTTTAGCGCCACTTTATCTAGTGGGTGCTTTAAATGTAATGTGACTGACCGGCAGGAAGCTAGAGAGTCAACTGACAGTTGACAACTAACATAAGTGCATAATTAAAGCTACAATGTAGGCTTACACTTAACCACAAGCCAAATACCCTTATTATTAAATATTTGTTTGGATTGTAAAGAAAAATTTTATATATGTATGTATATTTCGTTATAAAATGGAACAAAAATAAACGCATTTCATGAAAATTCTATAAATAACATCAAGACATATTCACAATATCTCAGAAAATTGTACAACTTGTATTTCTAATATAATTTGCATCTCCCTTTATATGCTTGCCCGATATCAAATATAATAGAATTATTTTTAAAAACAAATAGTTGCAATAGAAGACTTTGCTCTTTTTGAATATTTCTGGCCCCATTTTTATGTGTTCTTAAAATTGGTTTTGCGTCAATCAACAATATGGTTTGATCATTAAGGTGAAAAATAAATGTGTAGGAATTCGAAAGTACCGCTACAAGCATTACCCTAAGTGGTATGAACCACTTCAAAGTTATTAAGCAACATGTTGAACCAGCCAACGAACCGCAAACAGACGCTGGCAACTCAAGACCTGTTCGGGTTTATGGACGCTGTCTGGCTAAGAGCTTAATAAAATTATGTGACGATGATTGCCGCTGGAGTATTACAAGATAGAGTGCGAGTAAGAGGGAAAGAAACAGAGAGAAAGAGAGAGCAACGGGTAGCTGAAGCCATTGGCTTGTCCGGTTGCGGATGTGGATCGTTGCCTGACTGCAAAATGGCCGCCTTGCCAGCTGTTTCCGTTGCTCGTGTTGCTGCTCCTCCTGCTCGTTCTGCTCCTGCTGCAGCTTCTGCTCGTTGTGCTCCTTCTGCTCGTCTGGCACTTGAAAAACGCATTAAGGCTGCAGTTTTGTGTGCCATTTGTAAGTATATTATATACATATATACAGACACATACATAAACTTATAGTCATACGTACATAGCCCTCGTATAACTGCCCTATGTGCATGCCAGAGTGGTTTGTTGATTGCATGTTAAAAGGCTACCTCTGCCTCGGCTGCATCGTCTGCCATGAAATTTAATTAAAAACTTGTGTGCCATGAAATTACATTTCGACGTGCGTACAACTCACTCTCTTACTTTGTCTGTGTCTGTGTGTGTATGTGTGTGGGTGTACTTGAAAGAGCCAGCGTCACGTGCAACGCCTAAAGGTAGGCAACGCACAAAGGCAACCGCAGCTTGATTTTTTAAGTTAAAATATAAAAGAAAGAAGGCAAGCAGCCAAGTGCTGCCTGCCTGCAACCTGCCCGGAAATGGCCGCACTGCAATAATCAGGATATACTTGACGCCTCAATGACAATGAAGTGTACATTAAATGGCCAATCCATTGAGAAGTTCTTTTTTTTTTAATGTGTGAAATATTTCGCAAATTCAATTAAATTGAATCTGAAGTGTGGATGTCATTAAAAGTTTTTCAACTACCAAAATTTAATTTAATATAAAGTATTTAGAAAATGCATATGCATACAAATTAAGGAACGCTCTTCCCAAAATTTTAAATCAACTTCATCTGCATATGGCATACACACATTTGCCTAACAAATTTGTATGACTCTGGTTCCAAAAGTCTCTCAGATAAAGGTGATTGCAGTGATGAATATACAGAAACAGAGCGAAAAAAATTGTAGACTCGTAAAGGTCATATAGTATATAAAAAGATTCTCGCTTATTCGTTGCTAAAGTTCTTTATGCACATAGAGAATATAATGCCACATAATTTAAGCCAAGTTAAATATTTATTTACTGTATCAACTAATCCGATTGCTGGTCAAATTATGCTAAGCTCGCCGTTCTCAGCTCATAACCCTTTTATGAATACGCATTATAAATGCAAATCTCGCTTAGAGATGCAATCAAATTTCAACACCTCTTTTTACCCCTTCAAAATGGCCCCATTTGTTATTCAAAAATCACTGGACGCTGGCACCGCTTGCATATTTCAATTAAACATAACACATACGCCATGTGGTACAGGAGCAGGAGCAGCAACAACAACTGCTGCCTGATGCATGATGCCAGATGGCTGCGCGGCTTGCAGTAAAATCCGCTTAAAACTTATTTAATTAAACTTCAGGCAGGCAAACAGCAACAAATAGACGACAAATTGGAGTCGTAAAAATGCAAAGCAAATGGCGAGCAACAAATGCTATAAACTACGAGATATTTCTTACTACTTTCAAAGTGTTTCCTACTAAATACCCTTGAAGGGAAATTAATAAACTTGCTCACTCTGTTTTCTGACTGACCAACGGACTGATAGAGACTCGTAGTTGTTGGGAAACTATTTGACATAGAGATGGATTGTCGGACATGACCATAAGAACTCATGTAGCTTGTCTCTCTCTATCAGCCAGGGTATACAAATATGCACATAAAGTACATATAATACATCCGCACAATGACAAGGGGAATAGTGGGAAGCATCAAAAGAATCACCAGAATATGCAGCATAATAAACTCTGTGAAATGGGAGAGTAAAAATGCGGTGAATAAAAATAAGCTGTCAGTTGGCTGGGTTGTTATAGGGGGTGAATGGCCAGGTATACATATAAATAAGTAAATTGCTAGGGTATATGGGGTATGCACATTTCATTTCCTTTATTCACTGAACAATTTGGATAGTAGTATGATAGCAAATAACTGATTCTTTTTTGGATAAATTATGAAATTTGTATTATAAAGTACACATGGTATAATAATATTAAATTCTAGAATTTAAATTATTTAGACTGTATTCAAGATTTTTGAATTTCCTTAACGGCTCACAAAAGAGGAAAACTTCTCAAGAAGGAAAAGCATTTAAGTAGTATTTTATTGTAGGACTAGACTTGGATTCCATCTGTCTCTCACATGGCTGGTTCAACGCATTGTTGTTGCTTGCTGATAATAATCTGCAAATCAGCTTAAAAGGTACGCTGAAAATATCAAAGTTCTCCCGTTCAGCTTGAACCGTACAACTTTACAAATCAAAAACTTTTTGAATACCTCACAGCATCCCTCTTAGCCAACGTCGCGTAACTTTTATATCAACCATTCTGTTTTGCTCGCATTTATTTAACATTCATTTTGGCATTTTGTTTTCCATAGTCCGTTGCTTCGTTTGACTATTTATATATTTTTTTTTCTTGCCCGCAGACGCCACAACAAAGCACATTTTTAGGCGATATATATGAGAGAGAAGGAGTGTGTGTTTGTTTGTGTGTGTGTGATGGGAAAGGGAAGACAATGCCGGAAACGTGACTTATTTTGAATTTATGTACTTTTTAGCCAACAACGGCAATGGTAAAGGCGAAAGCAAAACTAAAATCCTAACATTTTATTTATACAATAAAAACCAAAGCGTCGCTTACAGAGCATGAAATTTATAAAATGGAATAGGACCCCAAAAAAGGCACAAAAATAACATACATACATATGAATATAGTATATACATACGATTGCATGTTGTCAGCCATTTTATGCTTTTAATTTCTGCTGGCGCTTAATTAGAAAATGATTTTTTTTTGTCTTTGCTATTTCATTTTTGTTGTAAGTACGTGCTTGGGTCTGAGCTTGGGCCACATGGCGTATGTGCAATATGCAAATGCGACTGCATTTCACATTCACAAATTGAAATCAACGAGCTTACAACTTGATAGGTTTTTGTGTCCCGCTTTAGTTTTCTTCTCTCTCTTCTTGCCCTCTCTTTGTTCTCTCTCTCTGTCTCTCTCTCTCTGTCTCTCTTCTCAGTTCGTTGCGTTTCGGTGTGCTTTTCGTTTCGTTTTTCAGCACATATGTAAAACACACACACACGCCACTCAGTTGTTGTTTGCTGTTTGACATGCATCGATTACATAAATGGGAAACCTTGCCGAGGGAACGGGAAGCGTGGGTGACAGCTGTGGAACGACATAAGTCTCGAGGCTTTTGCTAATGATGAGGACCATCATGGTTTTTCAATTAACCAAATGTGTTGAAAGATTCCCTCTGTGTTATTTTAGAGCTCTTGTCGTTGCCAAGACAAAGAGAGATGACAAAACATCTGACAATTACAGCAATGATACGCGGCTCGCATATAGAAAAGAGAAAGCTAAAATCAAGTAAGATCGCTATTGTCAAGACCCTGACTATGAGATACTCCATACACAATTTAAATATACGCAAATTTTTTATAAAAACTTTTATTTTCTAACTTAAAAAGTTACTGCATAATTTTAGGCGTTTGCGTTGCTTATTGATTGTTTTACTTAATTTAGTAAAGAATAGTGTAGTGTGCTCGATGAATAAAAATTCTTTTTCAACTAATATCGCAGAGCTCACTTACAAAAAAAGCGGAACTGTTTGTTTTTTAAACTTCCGCAAAACAATTAATTATCCAGTTCATTTTTTTCTATTTTTATTATTGTACCATTAATTTTTTTCCCATTAAACGGAGTAATAAAAGTTTTAAAATTTGTCGGGCAGTTCAATTGACAAATGAGTGTTCAACAGAACGGTCAATAAAATAATAAAATGGCTGTTACAGCAACCGTTTTTTACAATGCAAATACACATTTTTGATCTCAGCCTGTGGCCACATTTATTTATTTTTTTATGACACTTTACAGCCCTATAAAATTAAACAATTGCCAGCAAAGCCTACAAGTGTCCAAGTTCTCATTGAAAATAATCGATCAAGAAATGTTTATCGAACTACACAGATAAGCAGTTCATCAAGATTTGATGTTGCTTAGCAACTGGAGAAACGACAATGATATCAAGTGCTTTATCAAGGCCTTCCACGAAGAGTCGACGAGCAAAATCGCAAGTGACACACCAAATAAGTTGGCTAATTAAATGGGGCCAGAGAATGAACCAACAAATAGCTAGACAGAGGCAACAGTCTACTACAACAATGGGTCTTCAGGAATGCCCAACTAACCGACTAATACAAACTAAGTGCCAACATTTGACTCTTGATGAATGTGCAGCCAATAAATCCATTTATGCTAAGCACTTGCTTATTATTATAATCCGCTATATTGCGTCCACTAATACATTGACACACCCTTGCTCAGGCATACACACACACACGGCACACACACATGCACAGTCCACATCAACATTTAACCCTAATTTGCATTTATGTGCACATGGAAGCTGTTTGGTTTATGGGAGGCCAAGCTGTGATTACCTGGTGAGCTCTTTGTGTCTTTGGCTCTACACAAAAGCAATAAAAGCAATTCGCAAAAAAATAGTACCTACAGTCACATACATGTGTGCTTAGAGCACTAATACACATACAGCTACTTATAAACTTACCTTAATTAAACGTGATTAAGTAGATTTCCTCGTTTTTCTGCTCAACGAACTGTTTAGTTGTCGATGTGTTTGTGTTTTTGTATGCTTGCCCTGTGCTTATTAGTGAACATTTATTATTCTCTTACAAGCCGGGTCCTAGTACCATTTCCCAACAAGTTTGTAACACATTAGGCCAACAACAAGTTGCACATAAAGCCAATGTATGGAATGTAAGAAAAAGCGTTTGAAGTAAATTAATTCTCCAGTGCTGCCAATTATTGTCATTTTTGCAAAGGACTGAAAATTATTTTGAGATCTCTAAACTCATGTATGGCTAATTCTTTGGCTCTAAAAAATATAACTGGTTTTCTTAATCGCTTGTACTTTAGAAATATACTGATAAAGAAATTACATAAATTTATCACGATAACTAATATAAGTATGGTAATTCAAATATCCCCTTACATATTTGAACATTTAAAAAATCACAATGATTTCTTGTTTATGGCTTAGGTATTTTTAAAATTATATTAAAATAAAGCCAAAAAACAAGTTTAAATATGTATTTCTTCTTTCTACTATTGTCCACTTAATAATCCTGTAACAACGTACAATTTTAACCATAACCAATAAAATTTTACAAATGCGAAAGGCTAACTAAGATTCGAATGATGCTCTATCTTTTTGTTCTTTCAAATTGTTGTTCTAAGCTGACGTTGTTGTAATTTAGTTTCATTTGTGCATGAAAATGAATTTGTATTATTGTTTGCATTAATTTGCCTTATTAATTACATTTATGCCATTGCCCCTCCGACTTTTCTGCTGCTTTTTTGTTGCTTTTCCACAACTCTGAGAGAAGATGGAGAGAAAGTGGGGGATGGCATTCAGTCGTTATTTTGCCCACTCTCCCTGGGGGTAATTTGAGCATTGGCTGTGCGGGCAATCAAATAAATAATGAGGCTGCCGCGAAGCTGCTGCCCTCTGCCGCAGTCGCCGCTGGCGTCGCAGTTGCTGTTGCTGGTGACGTTGACGTTGACGTCGGCAAACTTCAACTGTGTTTAATATGCGAAAAACGTTGCAGAACTTTTCCAGATACTTGTCGTGAACTTGTTGTTGTTGTTGTTGTTGTTGTTGTCGTTGCTGTTGATGTGATTGTCTATGGCAACTTGCTTTTATTATTTGTTGCTGCTCGTCTGTATTTCTATAATTGCCTTTTTTCTTTGTCTGGCCGAACGCTAACTATCTCGTTTCTATATATTCCATTTATACTCGCATCTGAGTTGAGTATCTTCTGCTGGATGTGGCACTCCTGAAGTATCTCAACATTTTCAGTAGTGCCGTTTACAAAATGCTCTTTGTTGCGCCCATTGGCTTCACTTGTTGTTGCCATTTTTCTTTCTAAATATATATATACATATATATACATATATATATATATATATATATATATATGAATATCTACACAGATATATGTATGTATATGAGCAGTGTGCTTTGCTTCTTTCAATTTACTTTGGTATAAAATGTAAGTTATGCCACTTGTCGATTTCATGTGCATTCCAAATTTTAAGTGAATTGTTGAGTCACTTAGACAGCTCTTTATTTTCTCTTCAACAATGTCGAAGCTCAGAAACGTGGTGTACTTGAAATGCAATTATTTAATTGTCTTAATTAATGCACGATAATTATGGAATGGCATTTACGTCTACTACTTGGAATGTATTGCAAAACATTTTTACTGAATTTGTCTGTTAATCGAATTAATATTAACTGATTTAATTTTATAATAATTTAATGTATGAATAATAAATATTTGGAGACAAAGTTAAATGTTTAAATTATTAAGTGAATAACTTTTGAATAAGAATATGTGATAATTGTCTGAATGGGAAAATATTTGGCGAAAACGTTTAACAGGAATTTTGCTTATTTTATTTTAAAATTCACTTGTCAGAAATATGTGAAAAACAAGTTTGGGAATGTTGAAATGGCAAATCTTTGTAAAGAGGCTCGAAATTTAATTGAATACAAATAAATCATAATAATAAGCCACAGCCGCGATCATAACCTAAATGTAAATCTTTTAGCAGAAAATTTGTATAATTTTTGCAATGAATTTAACATTTGAGGGTATCTTAACGCCTGGTCATATTTATGCAATGTATTTTGGGTCTCATTAATTCCTGTTATTGATGACTTTTAAACAGTTTTAAATCTGAATCAGTTTGAATTCGATTGACATTTTGAATAATTTAAAAGCCATTTTTTTGTTGCGAAATCCTCGTTTGTCAACTATAAAATGTAGCCACAAAGTTTGTTGTTGGCTTGTCAGTTGCTTGCCTGCTGACTCCTTGTGGAAACTCTGGGACCAAGTGAAAAAACTTAAATGTCAACTCGCTAAAGCTAAAACACTTCACAATCAACTTGTGCATAAAACTCGCAACGGTGGAAACACAAAAGCCCGCGCACGTCAACCTCAAGCAGCGCACTAGGCCACGATGATTTACACATACACACACACACACACACACACACACACACACACACACGCGCGGAGAACAAGAGTAAAGTAAAGAATAAAAAAAAAAGTAACAACAAGCAAACAACGAAAAAAGACTTCCGTGTTGATTGTTTTGTTTTGCTTGTGCGAGACGTCAACGTCAACGTCAACGACAACGACAACGTCAACGACAACGACAAACGCCATAAAAAGCGACTACGTCTGCGAAAATCACTTTAAAAACAAGTGAAAGGAGACTAGGACCGATGAAAAAGGACCAAGGACCGAGGACCAACAAGACGCGTCAACTGAGACTACGACTGAGACTGAGACTGAGACTGAGACTGAATGGCAAACCTGTCCATCAACAAAACTATTGCAACAATAAACAAGAACAATTTGACAATTGAAGTGCTTCCCAGCAAGACAAAAAAAACCAGAAAGGAAAAACTAAATAAAAGAAGAGTCAAAAGAGAACTGACGACGACTTCTGGCAAGTAGCCTCATCTCGCATTTGGCTATGTGTCTATGAGGCAGTTTTTCTTCATGTTGTTGCTGTTGCTGTTGCTGCTGTTGTTGTTGAAGGGAATGTGGAGCACTTGAGCACAGTTTCCGGTCATTTACACGTACATATACCGCACATGGCATGCCAATGTCTTGGTATTCAATGCGTGTGTGTGTGTGCGAGTGTGTGTGTGCGAGTGTGTGTGTGACTGACACAGTATCCTACATTTTTATTGGCTTGCCATCAAGATGGCCATTGCTTGCATTTGCTCTAATTGTGCTTGGATTCAGCTGTTATCGTTATCTCTGGCTCTGCACAAGGTCAGAGCAAGCAAGCAGCTTGATCCCAAATTCAATTTCATTTCACGTAATTGTTTAGTTTTGTTTACACATTGTATCAATTTTCGTGCACGCTTTCGCCCAGCGGCAACGTTCAAAAATTGGCCACTCAATTATAACACAGACATACGCACACTGGGACAATAATCGCAATAACAACAACAATATCAGCAGCAGCAGCAGCAGCAGCAGCAGCAGCAAAATCAACGCTGCTTTAGCTAAGAAAATGCTGAGGCAATAAAAACCTGAACAAGCATAGGAAAATGGAGAAAAACGCTGTGCTGGCAACATAAAAGTATGCTACGAAAAATTACAAAAGACAACTGAACCAAAACTTTTATAACTCTGATACGATGGATGCCAATTGCTTTGCACAGACTCCACGTGAAGCAGCTAAGAGAGAGAGATTGCGAGAGAGAGAGAGAGAGAGAGAGGCCAAGAGATTGTGAGAGAGTGAGAGTACAATTGCCAGAGAGCAATAACTGCTCTTTGCGCAGCTGCTGCCTGTTGTTGTTGCTGCTGCTGCTTCTGCCGCTGTTGCTGTTGCTGCCGCTGTCTCTGCTGCGGTCGCTGTCGCTACTGGTATGTCTCCTGCAGGATCAGGGTGTGGTGAGTATGCTGCTGGCGTAGTTGTATGCTCTTACTGTAAATATATTGCTTTGCCCTACCTTCTGCTGGCGTCGCTGTCGCTGTCGTTGTCGCTGCTTCTGTTGCTGTCGCTGCTTCTGTCTCTGTTGCTGTTGCTGTCGCTGTCGCTGTCGCTGCTTCTGTTGCTGTTGGTTTTGCCTTCTGATGCTTAACAAAATTTCTTTGCTGCTGCTGCGCTGCGAGTTTTTCCACGGAACCTTATTTCTTTTTTTCTGCTGATATGTGACATGCAGCACTCATACACACACACACACACATACACACTCACTGCCACATACACTCACGCACACGCACACACTTGGGCACACTCACACTGAGCCACGCGCGCGAGTCTTTTGACGTGGTCAACGGTTGTGTTGTTGCAATTGCAATTGTTGTTGCTGTTGCTGTTGCTGCTGCTGTTGCTGCTTTTTATATGTACATATATATATATGGTTTTGCTAATGCTTTGTTTGTGTTTCACATTTTAATAATAATTCGCTTTGTGCACTCGCGTTATATATTTGTTAGCATTGATGTGTTGTCGTTGTCGTTGTCGTTGGCGTGGTTGTTCTTTCTGTTTTGCAGGCAACTCAATTTCTCTATTGGGTTTCGAAATGTTTAGCGCATTTCCGCTTCACAAACCGTACACGTCAACTGTCTGCACCTGACTGACTGAGGCAGCGCCGCTCTAGTCCAGCGAGCGTTGCGTCGCTGCCAGAGAGCGAAAATCGATGCCAGCGCCGACGCTGTCGTTATGTGGATGCTGTAAAGCTGAAAGCAACAGCAACAACAGTGACAACATCTTCGTGTGCTCTTCGTTTTCGCCTGGTATAACGCCTCAGTCGCTGTTGACGTCGTCGTCGTCGTCGTCGTCGTTGTCGATGTCGCTGCTTTGTTTTGATTTATTTTTGATTTTTTTTTGTTTTTGTGGTAGGTTCTGCTGAGATTGCTAAAGAGCAAAAAACTAAGAGCAACTATAGCAACCATCGGCAGCACAGTGGCAGCATCAGCCACAGCCTCAAAATTCACATAACTACGGCTATTTTGAGAATTGCCATTCATTTGCAATTCATAGCCATCGGCGCTGACCCAGAAACTCCCTAAGGAACTTGGCTGGTAACTCATGTTGACAACTATAAATAAAACAAGCCAAGATTATCTTACGTTCATACTTACTTATAGCTGCCTTTAATCTCAATCAATATCAAATATTGTAAGACACGTTGAATACAACTTTCAAATCAGACGGCACTAACAAAAGACAAGACTAAAATAAATATCATAAAAATATGAAAATAAATAAATGAGCTTATATATAAATATTTGGTCAGCTACTGGTTATATTCGCTGTTAACAAAAGGGCTGCTTCCTATATGATTGGTAAAGGGCATTTGGGTTCGCTATTTTATATTGTGATTGAGTTTGAGGATGGGGTTGGGGTTGGGTTCACGTTAGCGATTGTGCTCTAACGGGAGTTCATTCTTTTTTTTTTTGTTAAGCGGAGGCTGCTCTTTATACAAGCTGCCGTCTCTGTTTCTAGTTGTTGGCTCTTTGTTGCCGTTGCTGTTGCCTGTTTTTAGCGTGTTTGTGTGCGTAAGCGGCTCATGAATATGTAAATTGTTATTATTGCATGTTGTTCAGTGTCACAGCTAAAGCCAACACTGAGACCGAAAGCAAGCTCCTCGGTGTGTGGCCTCATCCAAAGCAGAATATTCACACAGAAGCAGAAACAGGTAAAAAAGAAAGAAAGCAGCAGCAGAAGACACTAAAGTATAACTAAATAAATAAATACAACTTGTCGTATACTTAATAATGCAAAGCGAAACTAAAAGAAGAGAAGCGATTCTTAGCCCTATAAAAACGCATGTTAATTAATTAATTTAATGCTTCCTATTTTGATAATTAATTAAAGAATGTACATTTATGCGGTAGTTCTTTTGATTTGTATTAATGACAATGAGAGCTGAGAATATTTTGTAGACTTGTTGAGATTTAAGAGCCGAAATAGATAGCATCAAGTTAAGTTACCTAGAATTATTGTCAATAGCAATGGCTAGGCAACAGAGTAATGACCACCACACACACACATACATACACTTATACATACAGGCACACATACAATTTACTCGTGCTTGTACTTGAGGCAGCCTTGACAACCTGAAGCATAACAAAGAACAAGACATTTGCCGCCGTTGGCTCTGATTGGCAGCCTCGACGAGAAGGCAAAAATCATCATCGACTACGCGTACACTGTGTGGATGCCACACACTGTCGTCATCGCCGTCATCGTCATCTATAATAACATCAAACAGTGCTGTCCAGACCAGCCCATAGCAAACAGAACCAACGACTATCCACTCTCAGTTCCCTAGTCCTTATTTCCCGTACTATTTATTCCCACTTCCCACTCCAATTCTACAACTCCCCGCTTGTTATCACGCGCAATAAAAAACCGAGTTGGAATTTTTGTTTTTTTTTTCCTTTTATTTTTGTCTATACTCTGTATTACAAGGGGTACTGTGAGTGTGACTTGAAGTTGGCAATATGTCAACGCAAGTGACAAAGAAGTTCATTACTTTTATCGAGATGCCAGCTCAGTCTTTATTTTGGCGCAAAGCAAGTGAAATTTTGTGATCTTTGAAAAGATTATTTTTCATTATAGTCTCTGGTACTTGAACACAGACTAAAAACTAGCTTTTAAATTTATATTATCTAATCAATTTCTTTTGAGTAAGACTTGCCAGTATTCTATTGTTCACGAATCCCAAATAATCAAGAACTTTAATTTTTTAATTTAAAAAATCAATGTCAAGGAATACGTTTACAATAAAAATATTAACAGAATGAACCTTTTAAAGAAAATTGAGTACTTACTTTGAAAAGTATTTATTTTTATGGATTTTTTATCAATAATAATGATAAATTTTAGGACATTTTAGAAAAATGTGACTATAATCACAATATTTTTGAAAATAAATATAAATATATGATTTTTATTTATTAATTTATGGATAGCTTTTCATTTATGCCTAAGTCGCTTCGCGATTAATCAAGTGAAATTAGTCGAAGCTTAGGAATAATTTTCCAAAGCTCTATTACTTTCTACATATCTTAATAGACTGACCTAAAATGAGTGCATAATTTTTTAAAAAATATATAATGAAAGGGTAAGCTCAGATATGAGATAATTATTATTAAAATATGCCTGCTGAGTTATATAAATTTTATATAATTGATTGTTGGGAAAATATTTGAAAAGCATAAACAGAAATGAAATATATTTTTATTATGCATAATCTTATCTTTGCTTAATGTGCAGTCATTAATTTCCACCGTGGTATTCGGTAAATGCTCAATCATTTTAATAGACTCCCCCATCAAGGGCATATTATCTTCGGCAAAGATAAATATACTTTTTTTCATTTTAACGTTTTTTTTTTTATGCTTACTTGATTTTTCCTTCCTTACGATTTTCAAACATTTACTTTCGCTTTTTGCAAACGAAAACATAGGCAAACACAAACACACATACACACACACACACACACACACACACACACACAAAGCACACATAGAGCAACTCACACGTATTCAAATTATTAGGGTTTGGGTTTTGTGCGGACAAGGAGAGGGGGGCTGAGAAGGACGGAGGGAGGCAGCAGTTGTAGGTACAACCGAGAGGCTGCCAGTTGGCGCATAAAAAACGCCGTGTACGCAGGCGAAAATTGTCCTGTCGGTATGGGGTGTGGCACGCCCAGCAACGGCAACAACAACGGCAACATTAACAACAACAACAGCGATGCCGACAGCGACGTCGTCGCCTGAATGCGCGTTTAGTTTCAAGTGTTATTTTTGTGCTAGAAGCAGCCACCAACGAGGACATCTCTCGTCGTCTCGTCTCCTTGCGAGCCAACAACAGCGCCAGATGCTTCGTTTTTCTACGTCTTCGTCGTCGTTGTCGTCGTCGTCGTCGTCGTCGTCATCGTTACCATCGTCGTCATCGTCGTCGTCGTCGTCGTCGTAGTCGTCTATTTTGGCTGAAGTGCGTAATTGATGTGAAAAGTGGCAACAAACTGTTTTTTATTTGCGCTTGCTTTCAATTTGTTTAAATTGCTGGGCGCTGTCGTTGCTGGGTGTGCCAATGTGTACACACGTACATCCTTACACACACACACACACAGTTATGTACGATATATACATACACATTTAAGAACGCTGATTGAAGTTTTATTGAATTTTAAATTGTACACTGTCCCCGTCTGGCTCTGTTTCTGGTTCATGGTTCTGGTTCCGTTTCGGTTTCTATTGCTTAACTTTTCTCTACTTCTAAACACTAGCTCTCTCACTCTCTCTCTCTATCTCACACTTAGCCCTACTGACTGACATGTATTTTGAGTGTTTTATTGTTGACACAAATAATGTCACTCAAATGTCAAAAAGAGGCCGCTGTTTATTGTTGTTTTCTTCTTGTTTCCAAAGCACTGAGGTCTGACACACATTAAAGTGAGTTTGTCAGGTGCGTTAAGAGGAATGTCTAAAAAGTTCAGTATGCTGAATGGCAGCAACCACCGCAAATAGGCCAAGACGTCATTGGAATGCCAAAAAGCTAAAATAAACTTCTAGCCAAACAAATTGAGTTTCTTGTACTTTCTAAGTACTTCTGACATTTACAACTGTAACTAACCGATAACACTGATAGACTTTAAATGATCATTTCACTTACAATTCATGAAGCATCTCGAGATAAGCCGATAAACTTTTGAATTCCAGTAAAAAGAGAAGAATACTAAATGACAGAGCTTATTGAACTTTCCATTTAACTTGTTGAGATACAGTTCGCGTAATTTAATCGTATACTATTCATAAAAATTATCCTATAAAAAGCAATGTGATATAAAAATAATTTCCATAAGCTAACTAAAATTATCGTTATAATAACGAGAGATAACAACTGTTACTCATACTAAAAAATTCAGTTCATTTTCTTTTCCGTCGTAATCAGATTAATGCTGCTACCCAAAACAGATTCTGTTGACCTTCGTAAGCACTACGAGCCACATTGGCTATTAACACTTTAGCTGCGGCAGTCAACCGTATTGAGCCTGCGTAACTGACCCAGAGAGACAATAAAGTTCAATATTAATGCACCCTTTGACACAGCAGCAACAGCCAGTCCCAAAAACAGGCGCCATAAATATAAGACAAACAGGCTACTTAAACTTAAACCCCTCCACAAAAAAAAAAAACAAAAATAAAAGAAAAAGAAATTTTAATGATCTGTCATAAAAGAGAAAGAGAGAGGCAGAGAGAGAGACAACCCCAAGGCAGCGACTGAAAATTGAACGCTATTTGGGGCCCCAGCTCACATAAAACTGAATTTATTAGCATTGCATACTTTTGAGGGCAATCAAGTAACCTAAGATGAAGTAGCCGCCCACGCTCCACACAAGTTCCACATCTCACTGCCAATCGACCGACCCGAAGCGGTCAAAACTGTTGCGGGGCCAAATATGTACAAATCCTTTTAAGCACTATGGCGCCACCTAGCGGGAGCGCGCCCGATTGTGTGTCACAGCGGCAGCAATTAATTCTGAAATCACAATAGCCATAAAGATGATGCGACTACAATTTGAATGCCCTCTACCCTCAATACCGACAGACACCCCACTCAACCGACAGCCCTCCATCTCCAAACAACAGACGCAGCCTCTGTCTCTGTCTGTTCCTCTGTCTCTGCCTCAACCTCTCGAGGCATGTCAGCAGGACCCGCTGTCAAAGACACGACCAAATTGACAACAATGGCGACAAGCAGCGGCCGTAATAAGTAGTGGTAGTGTTGCTGCTACATGACCCCCCTCTGAACCCCGCACCCTCGGGGCTTGTGACCATTAAATCAACGCAGGACATGGCAGGACAGGGCTTTGCCAATGCGGCACAATATATCAAACTTTATGTTGATTTGAGTGGCGCGCCGAAAAGTTTGCCCAATCCGCAGAACTGACACTGAAACTGGAGCTGATTCTGAATCTGAATCTGAAACTGGAACTGGGACTCAAACTGGGATTCAGGATTACGATTGGTAGCACATTTTGTCTCATTGTCTTTTTTTATTGATTTATTTTGCTTTGTTTTGTTTTCTTTATTTTTATCATTTGAGGATTTTATTTGTGCGCTTATTTTTGATTAGATTTATTTATTTTTATTTGTGTTGAGCCGTCGCGAAGCGTTGCCCCATTTCGTTTCCGTTGCGGCAGCCGATGAAATTTAATAATTCCACTTAATGCAATAATAATTTCGTCGCCTTTTGTTGGTAGAGCAGCATAAACAGAGACAGTTGAAGGAAGCAAAGAAGATACAGTAGGTATCGACATCGTCCTAGTTGTCGTCATCGTCATCATTTGTGGTCGCCGCATAATTTGTGCGAAATTTGTCAGATTGCTGGCACATCTCGAGGCGCTTAAGTCTGAATAATAGCGCCAGCCGGAGAGGCCTTCTTTGTAGTGGGGGAGTGAGAGCAGGAGCTGGAGTGGTTGAGGCATTTGTAATATGTTTTATTTGACTTGTAGCAGCTGCAGGCATCTACCCATGGGTAATAAACACAAAAACTTCAAGTAATTGACGCTCTTTACTCTAGGGAGCCGGTCGCCAAGAGGCGGCTGATAACAATTGAATGCGTTAATAATTGTCGCTAAATGACTTTCAGTTAGGTAAATAAATATATAAATATGGTGAATTAAATAGCGAACAGTGTGGGTAATGGACCCAAGAAAAGATACAATTTATCATTGACAAAAGTACATTAATGAGTTAGAAATTAGATCGATTAAGAAAGTCAGATATTCGAAATATCATCAATATAGATTTTAATTTAAATAGCTGATATATATATATTTAATGGAATAAGATAATTATAGTTACTCCTTCTTTACCATGACATTTTTACTTTATTTAATGAAAAATGGAAACTGTTCAAATTTAATTAGCGGCAATACTTCCATCTATATTTTTATACCCGTTACTTATAAAAAATAAGTATAAGGGTATATTGTGTTCGTTGGAATGTGCGTAACAGGCAGAAGGAGGCATCTCCGACCCCATAAAGTATATATATTCTTGATCAGCATCAACAGCCGAGTCGATATAGCCATGTGTGTCTGTCCGTCTGTCCGTCTGTGTGAGCGCCTAGATCTCAGAGACCATAAGAGATAGAGTAACCAAACTTTCACACGTAGATCAGAAATGCGTTGGAGCAGGTCAAGTTTGTTTCAAATTTTGGACCCGCCTCCTTCCACGCCCGTAATTCGCGAAAAACTGGTCATCCGTCTGTATAAACACAAGGATCTCAGACACTATAAGAGATAGAATAACCAAATTTGTCACACAGATTTCCATATACCTCACGCAGATCAAGTTTGTTTCAAATTTAAGCCACGCCCACATCCGCCCCCGCAAATCGCGAAAAACCACCTCACCCACAATTGTTCATATAATACGTATTTTTTGGTAATAACCGATATCTGTTATTATTATCTATTATCCCACTGAATCGCAACAAGATCGGACAAGTAGAACAGCAGTTATTGCGTGTCTAAGTTGTTAAATCAACAGGTTCCCCCTAGAGTATGCAATAGTTTTTGTATTGTTAAACCTTATTTGAATGCTTCAAATTCTCAAGTAATTCTGGCAACGCAAATATGACATTATGATTGAATCGCTAATGTATTGAAATAAGTAACGGGTATCCTATGGTCGGGATCTCGACTATAGCCTTTCCCACTTGTTATACCCGTTACTTATAAAAAATAAGTATAAGGGTATATTGTGTTCGTTGGAATGTGCGTAACAGGCAGAAGGAGGCATCTCCGACCCTATAAAGTATATATATTCTTGATCAGCATCAATAGCCGAGTCGATATAGCCATGTCCGTCTGTCCGTCTGTCCGTCTGTCCGTCTGTATGAACAAAAGGATCTCAGAGACCATAAGAGATAGAGATACCAAACTTTCACTAAAAGACTTCTATATACCCCACGCAGATCAAGTTTGTTTCAAATTTAAGCCACGCCCCCCTCCGCCCCCGCAAATAGCGAAAAACAGTCTGAACAAAGAAATCTCAGAAACTAAAAGAGATAGAGTAACCAAATTTGGCACACAGATTTATATATACCTCACGCAGATCAAGTTTGTTTCAAATTTAATCCACGCCCCCATCCGCCCCCGCAAATCGCGAAAAACCACCACACCCACAGTTTTTAAGATAATATAGTTTTTCTTGTAGTCACTGATATCTATTATTATTATTTATTATCCCACTAAATCGCATCAAGATCGGACATGTAGAACGACAGTTATGGCGAATTAAAGTTTTCAGAGCAAAACAAGTATTTTCTTTAAAGTACTTTTCAATATATTTAAGTAAGTAACGGGTATCATATAGTCGGGATCTCGACTATAGCCTTTCCCGCTTGTTTTTGTTTAATTTAGTACACTCGGTATATGCTTTAAGCAAAATTGTGTTACAAAATTGTGCTTGTGGACACACAGAATTTAATTACCAACTGCTAAACTAACATATAATAATAATAATAAAACAAACATATATAATGAAAAAGCCGTGTACTTGAAACTCATTAAAACAAGAGAGAGCTTTATTAAATTATTAAATTAAATACTCTTCATGATACTTTGTCTGTAATTATAACAAAAGGTTATTTTCCATTTTAAAATAAAATAAATTTTGCATTCCCGTTATGATAATAATAAATATATTTTTTTTAGCTAAAAACAAAGTTAAAATTTAAAATTAACTGGGGCGAGCGTTGCTCAAAAATGAAGCCTCCAAGTATAAGATTCTTTTACAGATTTCCACACAATGTTTCAAAAATGTACAAGTCTAACTTTACTGAAACATGGCTCACCCCAAAAGTTAATAGCTCTGAATTATTTGTCGATAAATTTTTAACATACCGACTCGATCGGCCTGTTCGACGTGGGGGTGGTGTACTCATATCTGTGAGTATCAGCTTACCGTCTGAGCAAATTCCATTATCCATCGACCCTGACATAGAATTTCTGGCCGTTAGAGTAAAACTGCAATCATACTTTTTGTACATTACATGTTCATACATTCATCCAGGATCTAATGACTCTGTCTATCTTAGCCACTCTCGTGCTATTTCTTATGTAAACTCATTTCTTTCTGCTAATGACTCCTTGATTACTATTGGTGATTTTAATCTGCCTCACATTGATTGGAAGGTTTCTGATGATTCCAATTGCCTCACCCCTTTGTCACAGCATTTCTTTATTGACTCTTTATTTGACATGTCTTTGCTCCAGATTAACCATATTCGAAATTGTAAAAATCGTCTTCTTGATTTGGCTTTCCTCAGTTCCGTTGATAATTGCCTATTAACGAGAATACCACCGCTCTCCGTCCCAGAGGATGTTTATCATCCTACTTTAGAAATTAAAATTGAGTTTGATGGTGCCCCAATCAAGGACGTTAAAGTGAAACCTTTAAGAACTCGTTGTTTTCGTAAAACAAATTACATTCGGTTAAATAACATTCTTTTTTCCACTGATTGGTCTGCCTTGAATGCATACTCAAGCATAAATGATGCCGTTGATTTCTTTAACCGAACCTTAGAGTCTTCATTTGATTTATGTGTACCCTATACTGAGAGCCTCCCGACCCCTAATCGCTTACCGTGGTTTACGAGAAATTTAACCAACTTAAAAAACAGGAAATCTAGGCTTTTCAAAAAGTTCAAAAAGACTGGTACGCTCTTTAGTTTTTCAAAATATTCTTTAGCTCGAGCTAACTTTATTCGCCTTAATAATCATTGCTACCAAAACTACCTTGCCCGTTGCAGACAAAACCTTAGGAATAATCCGAAAGAATTCTATGCTTTTGTTAATTCAAAGCGTAGAATGTCAACTTTTCCACCGTCTATGTCCTTAAATAATGTTATTCATGATAATGACTCCGAAATAGCTAATCTATTTGCCAGATTTTTTCAAGAATCATATTCTGATGCTAAACTAAGTTTGTCATATCCTTATAATATTTATAACTGCAGTTCAATTTTTCCTCCGTTATTTACTTGTGCACATGTCTGTAAATCTATGAAAGCCTTAAAATCAAAATTTTCTGCTGGTCCCGACGGTATTCCTAGTTGCATACTCAAGTATTGTGCGGATTCACTGTGCATCCCGTTAAGTATTCTTTTTAATGCTTCTATTATTACATCCTCGTTTCCCGAGGCATGGAAAAGCTCTTTCATTATTCCTCTCCACAAGAAGGGCAGTAAATCTTGTGTCGAAAATTATCGAGGCATCTCAAAATTGTCAGCAATTCCTAAGTTGCTCGAACAAATGTTTGTCTGCCACTTGCAACACCTGTGTTTTTCTATAATTAGCCCCACGCAACATGGGTTCATGAAACGTCGCTCAACAACCACAAACCTTTTGGAATTCTGTAATTACATTAGTAATGGTTTTCTTAACAAAATGCAGACTGATGTTGTCTTCACGGACTTTAGTAAGGCATTTGACAAAGTTAATCACAATCTTCTAATTAGAAAATTAGACATGCTTGGCTTTCAGCCAAATTTATTAAAGTGGATTGCTGATTACCTGACTAATAGAACTCAAAGAGTTATATTCCGTCAAACGCTTTCGAAGGTGATCGATGTTACATCTGGGGTGCCGCAAGGAAGTCATCTTGGTCCTCTCCTTTTTAACTTATTTATAAATGACCTTCCTTTAGTCATATTGCATGCTAAGGTCCTGATGTACGCAGACGATGTAAAGCTTTGCGTCTCTTACAACAACCCCTCTGCTCATCACCAGCTGCAGGATGATATAAATTCTTTGAGTGCGTGGTGCTCAGCTAATGATTTGATCCTTAACCACTCCAAATGCACAGTGATGTCCTTCTATCGTTCTAATGTTTGCATTATGCCTTACTCAATTGGATCTGCTCAACTTCAGCGTATTTCATCCGTTAATGATCTTGGAGTGTTATTTGACAATAAACTATGCTTTAATAATCATATTGCCCTCGTGGTCAATAAGGCTAATAGTAATCTTGGCTTTATAAAAAGATGGTCGAAAGAGTTTGATGATCCCTATACCACTAAACTACTTTATATGTCACTGGTGCGTCCTGGCCTTGAGTACTGCTCCTGTGTCTGGAGTCCCCAGTATGCTGTTTACCAAGATATGATTGAATCAGTACAAAAAAGATTTTTGCTGTTTGCTCTTCGCGGCCTTCCATGGAATCCTAGCCTTAGACTTCCTCCCTACTCTGCTAGATTGGAACTTATCGATTTACCCTCGCTTAAAAACAGAAGGACTTGCCATGGTGCCATGTTTCTATTTCATCTAATTAACGGAACCGTTGACTCTTCTGAGCTCCTATCCAATTTAAAGTTTGCTGTTCCCTCAAGAGCCTTACGTAACTTTAAACCATTATCTCTACGGCGCTGTTTTGCGAATTACGCTCTTCATGAACCATTTTATGTTCTTTGCTCATCATATAATAACTTATATTCTGTTATTAGTTCTCAATTTTCTGTACCTAATATAAGAAAATCTGTTATGTTATACTTAAGATAATTTTTGATTTGTAATTTCTGTACTGCCGTCCACCTTGCTGCTGTGAGTCGGACCATAGCCTTATAAACTTTGTCCCACCGGGTCGGTGGTGCAGAATTTATTTTTATTTTTAAACTCTTGTTTAAAATAGTTAATATCATTACTGCATATTGTAATGTTTTTATTGAAATAAATAAATAAATAAAAAAATTTCACCAATCCAAAATAAAACTCAATAGTTATGGCGAAATTTTCATATCCATTTTCTGCTTATGTCCAAAATCCCGAACTTAACTTGTATTCATTCAACCAGCTGTTTATCTAGTTGTATATTATATAAGTATTTGTATAGTATAGTCATGCATGCGTATGTACATAAGTTTATCCAAATACTACACTTTCTTACTGCATTATTTTATTTAAATTTTTTGTAGATTGGCGTACATTGCGGATGTGTAATTTGCAAGTAATTTGTAAGTGCTTTTCATAAATTCTGTGGCATGCGTGTGACGTTGTCGTTGTCGATGTCGTTGTTGTTATTGTTGTTTTTGTTTTTATTGGTGGCACTTTATTATTGAATATGTCGCCGTGCCCATTTGCATAATTGATCGGCAACGATGCGCGAATCGCAAACGAGTATTGTAATCGGCTGCGAGGCATTCGATTTCGGCATTTGCTAAACAATAAAACTTCAGTGCGTGACATAGTCTCTGTTTCTTGTCACTCGTCTCTCGTCTCTCGTTTTGTTTTTGAGGGGATTATATTATTTCTTTTTTGGATGCACAGCAATGTCGACAGAATTCAATAATTGATGCACATGTGTTGGATGTGTGTGATTTATGCGCGTCCTCGCCTGCCATTCAATTGTGCAAATCAATTACAATAATCGACGCACGCAACTTGAAGAGGGCGTCGAACCGAATAGATCAAATATGTGTGCGTATGTGTCTGTGTGTGTGTGAGTATGTGCGGGTGTGAATAAAGTTGAGCATGTGTGAAAGTGAAGGGTGTGCCTCTGGCCTTAATAGCATGTGGCAGGTGAGTCCCTCCATACTTCTTATAGGTTTATATAATCGATTTATTATATTTTAGACAGATGTTTTGTATTATTTACTTTCTATTTAATGCATGAATTAACTGCGCTTAAAGCACTTGATAAGATGCATACTTTAAGAAAATAAATGAATTTAATGAATTTAATTTGTGTTTTAAAATAAAATAACATTTAATGCTCTTTAATAAAATGCATTTCTTGTATACAAAATTTATAAAATATTATCTAATATTCATTCTGTTTTTGTGACTCTAAAAAAAGGGTTCAAAAATTTAAATGTCAGACATGTCAGGAGCACTGATATTGTGAAGAGATTCTTATCTCTATATATCGTTCTTCCTATCTCAACCTGGTGCAACATTTGTGTTATAGAGCATTAGTAAATATTATTAAACAGTAGTACTGAGTGTAGGGCTTGAAGTAACTTTAAAGTTGCCCTTCGATCATAAACTGTTGAACTACTAATGGCCAAGAGTCAACAGTGCATATCATTCAGCCAAACACAGGTATATAGCTTTATACTCCGACAGTGTTTGGTCCACACTCACACTTACTCCCACATGAATGCCACCGGCAATCAGTCAGCCTCAAATTGTTTCTAATTAAGACTCAGGGTCTCTATGTTTTGGGTTGCCCTTTCAGAGTGGCTCTTGTCTCCTGCGCAGTCAAGTGTTGTCTATGGCGACGCCATCGACGATGTCCGGACGCAGTTACACAGGCTGTTTACATGCACAGTTTGTTGCACACACAGCCACATAAACAGGCACAGCCACAAAGGCACACACAAACACACACACACACATATTTTGGCACATGCAGCTCCTGTGTCCTGTCCGTTCCTCGAAGGAATTTAATTATAACTTCTGTAACTAATTTCCGTTTTTGGCAATTTGGCAAACGGATGTGTGCGCATATGTATGCAAGGGGGGGACAGAGGGGAAAAGGGGCAGAAATCTGACGAGGGGTGCCACTTGGGATCGGCGTTGGCACAAACGTTGCACAAATTAATATTTAATGCAACCAGACACAGAGTTTCAACTGCTGTTGCCAACTACTCATTGAATATTACGCATACGCCGCACTGGTCGCTCACCGAGACTACAGAAATATAAAATAAAAATGGAGAGAGGAAAAGTTTGAGCCCGTTGTGACAGCAATGAACACGTAGATGGCATAAACATCATCATCAGCGGCATCAACATTATCATCAGCGTCATTTACGTGACTTGCCATGTCCATTAGGCCGCAACATGAGCGGCAAACAGGCAGGCAACGTGGCCCAAAGGATTACAGCATCCCAGGGAATTATTAGACCTATCAACGTTGGACAACAACGGCAGCAACAAATACATCTACACATAGATAAATATGTAAGAACATATACAAAGCTACAAGGATATATACAGGTTGCATATATACATATAAATAAATGACAAAAAGAAACAAAAAATAAAAATAAACTTTTTCTGTCACAACTTTGGCGTTGACTTAACCCTTTGCGCAGCTTAACCCCACTTAGGCGGGACTGATTGTATGAGAAGGGTCTGAGAGCGAGGTGGAGGGCTAATTTAAAGTTTGTTTAACTAAAATAAAATATTTATAAATGAATATTAGCCAAGGGACGTGGCGCGACAACGAGGACCTTTGGGTAAAAACCATTTTTATTTGCACTTTAGATAAATTAATTAAATGCGAAAAAGGGCGAAAATCTTTAAAGTAATTAATTAAATAAACGGGACGACATGGCAAACAAATAGCGAAGAATGAGCCAAGCCAAGCCAAGTCAACCAACAAAAGCACCAAAAGCAAAACCAGATGAAAAAATAACACTGAATGCCAAATGATGAATGCGCATCAAAGCGCCGGACTGTGCGAACGGACGGACGAACGAACGGACGGACAGACGGACGGGCGAGTGGAGCTAAAGCCAAAGCCTGAAACGAGCTGAAATTATGGAAACCAACTGACACAGAAATCCATTTTTCATTTTCAGCCAAAAGCAAAGATGGCCAGCCTCTGGGCGTGGCACTCGGCTGTTGACTGAGACACGAACCGAGAATAGGGACGAGTTGGGACCAGGCCTTTGCCTACTTATTTATGAGCTTGTACGTTGTAGTTGGTCAAACAAAAAACGCCACAGCAGCAACAACAACGAGAACAACAACATCACAACACCAGCAGTAGTACAAGCAAAAGGGGTAGAGATTACAAACGAAAAATAAATAGAGAAAAAAAGCAACAGCAGCAAACATGCTACTGATTTCTGTTGTTGCTTTCGTTATTGTTGTATTTTCTGCTATTGTTGTTGTCATTGTCGTTATTCTGCCGCTGCTGGCGTGGCCAAAATAGTAAAGAAACATCAGCACAACAAGTTAGTGTCTGATCGAAGACTTAATACTCTATTCGTCGAATAGCGAAAGAAAAGAATTAGTAGTATTGTAGTATGTAAGGAAGTTTATCTACGGCAAGGTAACACTGATTCAGGATGTATAGGACAATACAACATGATATCTGAAGAAACAACCACATGGCTTAAATTTGTTCTTAAATTTCGACCGATTGTTCCTAGTTTTTATTTGTATATTAATGAAGCTATATAAAAAGTCATCAGCTAAAATAAATGCTGTAATGTTGAATACATTAAATTTTGTTCAAGCAAAGTCTCCTTTGAAAACAGCTTTCCAGCCTTTGATAAATGTTGTAAGAAGGCGAAAAAACAACAATTTATTTAATTATAAAAACAAATGGAATTTCTAAGATATCGCATTTCATATGCTGCTGGTTATAATTACCCCTATAAGTAGCTGCACAGCGGATTGCATGAAATATCATGCTCCTCGATTCGGCTAGGGCATTAAAAAGGCTCAGTCAAAGACCTTTTCTTATATATTCTTTTCAGAGTTTCTCAGTTTTTTATTTTTGCCTGCCATTGTCTGCGAAATTACGTATACGCCTGGCAGCGCACAGCGTCGTGCCCGTTTGTTGATCTGTGGGTATCAGTATGTGTGTGTGTGTGTGTTGCATGCAAACAAAAGACGCTTGTCTGTCAGTTCGAACTTGAAAAGTTTTGCGTAGAGATTTCACAGAAATGAGTTGTAAATGTCGAAAGTGCTTGATATGCCATAGACAATTTTCAAATGGCGGCAATCTGTAAAGCAATTTGGAAAAGAAATGGAAATATGCGCAATAATTTACACTCCAGGGCAATTTTGACTTCAGCTGCCACTGCTACATTTCGATGTTGTTCTTGTTTTTTTGATTTTACTTCTGTATTTTGTTTTGTTTTGTAATTTTTTTTCGGTATTTTCTTTTGGGTATGCCATGACAACTCTTCAGAGGCTGCTGCGGGTCTGAGCCGGGCTCTGCCATGGCCTGGCCATGTTTGTGTGTTTTGGCTGTAAGCAGCTGTCAGTGATTTCTGACAAATTGATTTGACAGTCGACAGGCGACCAACACGATGGGTGGCAACTGACAAGAGGGCGAGAATAGGAGCAACAGCAGCAGGAGCAGCAACTCAGGCGCGTGTGCTAAAAAAAAAGATGAAAGCTGACTGTTGCCATGTCTATATGCTGCGTGAGAGTCTTTGCCCCGCTCTCTAGTCAAAAGAGAGAGATAGAGAGAGAGATTGGCAGCAACAAACACAACAGCAACAGCAGCAAAAGCAACAGCAGCAGCAACAACAGCAACAGCAGCATCAACAGACAACTGTATAAAAAGAGTTGCTGCCCCCAAAGAGCAAAAGCGTGGTGAGTATTTTTACTTGAGCTACACTTGTCAGTGATTGTATATGTATATGTATATGTATATGTATATGTAAAGGTGTTGTTATTGTTTTGTTTTACGACATGCCACAGACTTCAGTTAGTTACCTGCTGATTGACAGGCACAACTGATTGATTGACTGACTGACTGACTGACTGACTGACTGTCTGACTGTCTGACTGTCTGACTGTCTGACTGACTGACTGACTGAGTGACTCTTTGACTGACTAAACAATTGCATATCGCGGAGAAGTTTAAAGAGAAGAAAGTGGATTCTGGGAAACTCGCAATCGAATGTCAGCTGTCAAGAGCAATCACATCACATGTCACTTTTATTTATAAACTGTGCAAATAAAACTGTAAATCAGCAAAACGAAACGCAACGCAAAGTCCACTCAGCTGACCTACATTAAAGCAGCTGAACTCTGCTGAGCTGACCCGAGCAGAGCAGAGCAGAGCTGAACTCAGCTGAGTGCCGAAATGGCCGCCACAAATCAAACAATTAATTTTGCTGTCTGAAATTCCAGCACTAAATCAACAGTCAAACAATTGAACCATTTAACTATGTAAATAAAATTAATACGACTACCACAGGCGTGGCACACACGCATACACACAGAAAAAGAGAGCTTAAGAATAGGAAGAGAGAGCAAGAGGAAGAGGAAAAGCCACCTTATGGATAGAGTCCACGAAAAATCCATTAAAAAGCAATCAATATATGGAAAACAAATGCCAGTCACTTTCCTCAGTCGCAATCTAGTTAAGAGCTTGCTTTCTCCCATCTTTCTTTGAATCTTTCACTTTCACTTTCCCTTTTCCTCCGTCTCTTTCCACCTTTTATCTCGCTCCCGCGCTAGTAGCCTTATAATGCGAATTTACAAGTAATTTACCCAACACAGCAAAAATGTAAAAAATGTCAAAAACGCAAAACATAAAAATGAACCTTGCGACCAGCGGGCGTCCCTAGACCTTAAGGAGAAAAAAAACAGAGACTCAGCTATTAATGACCAAGACCCTAGTCGAGGTGAGACCTGTAACTACAAAAAAAAGAATATTATAAGAATTTATGTACATTAATCTATGTATAAATATGTATGCGTTTGTAAGCATTTACCCAGTGAGTTGCTGTTTTGACTGCGCCCAAAACTCATGAACTTTGTGCTCAGCCTCTGCCTGGTGTTGACCTGATTTCAGTGACGTCATTTGACCCAAAAACCTCTCCCCTTTATATGTATGTATGTACGCAAAAGTGCAATGCAGCAAATGGGGTCGATGCTAAGCACTCTGAAGAAATCATGCTGCTGCCGAGCACACTGCTAAAACATTTCCGATTTAATACAATTAACTCTATAAGATTAAATTCAATTTTTTCAATAGCGATGAGGTTAGTTTACATACTTGAAAAACAGTCATTTTTATTTTTGAAAGTGTGAAAATAATAAAAAATTGCTAAAATAAAAACAAATTTTAAGATATTATATACAGAAATATATAGAAGTTAATGTTAAGTTTGAAAGAATACTAGAGTAAAGATTTATTTATTTATTTAGTGTTAACTACAGTTGACAAGAGTTAAAATAAAATTTATAAAATAAATTTAAAAATAAAATTAAAACTTAAAATGATAAAAATGAAACAAATTCAAATTGAAAAGAATTTAAAGCCATGAATGGCAATCAGTTTTCAGTCGAGATTTGATTTAATGAATAGTTGGATGAAACTGACTTCATTTCTTATGGTCCATTCGAACTCTCCATACAAATAACTCAATAATACTTACATGGAATATTAAAAATTAAATAAAAATTTAAAAAAACAACTCTGTTTGAAGAGAAATTAAAGACTGAGCAGAAGTGAGTAAGTGAATTATTAAAATACCAGGAAGAAAGTGCAGTAAGTCTATGGCAGCATTAAACTGAGACTTCTTAATTAAAAAGTTGCAGCATAAAATGAAAAATATGGGGGGTTATTATAACCGGTAGGACACCTTGCAAGCTGCAAATCAGTGTGAGGCAGAATAAACCGCTTAAGGACTTGCGACTTGGCGCTTTCAAAATAACAAGAAAACTGCCTCCAGTCAGTGTAGCACTCGGACACAAGTCCAAGCTGCTGCCGTCCGTTGATGTTGTTGTTGTTGTTGATGTTGTTGTTGTTGTTGCTGCTGTTGTCTCTGAATGAGACGCGGCGGCGGAAGCGCTAGACGGATGCGGATGTGCTGGCCGAGCATTGGTTCACCGCAGCGACCAGTTAGCAGCAGCAACAGCAACAGCAGCAGCAGCACTGCAAAAAAATTCAATTAAAAGCAACAGCACGTAACTGAAACTTTTCTTTCTTTTTTTAATATTATTATTTTCTTCATTTTTCTTCTTTTTGTTTTTTTGCTGCTCTTTTTGCAAGTTTTGTATCTTTTTGGCTGTGCCTCTGCTCGTTGTGTGTGTGTGTGTGTGTGTGTGTGTGCGTGTGCTTGTATTTTTCTTGGTAAAGCAGTTGCCCTTAGGGCTCAGACAGCGCACAGCACTTCGCCAGCTCTAGTCATATACCATACACAGTCTGAGCCTCTCCTCCCCTCCCTCCCTCCTCGTTGCTGCCCCAATCCAGCCCCAGAGTTATAAGTTGGTGCCAGCTGTCAGTTGCTCTGCTGCTGTTGCTGTTGCTGTTGCTGCTGCTGTGGCGAGCTGCTTAAAAGTTGCAGCGGTTTCATCTACTTCCCTTTAATATCGTTGGTTTTGCCATTGGTCTCTTTTCCTTTTTGGGGCGAAAATTGTTTGGCTGCAGCTGCAAATGGAAGCGAAGCTATCAGTTATTGGTTGTACATGTCTAATAAAAGCCAAAACTTCACAATGACCGTTGTTCAGTTTATACTGCATTTCAAGTAATTCTTCAAGCATTGCATTTAACATTTGACGGACACACAGTAATTGAGATCGACTGCTTGAATTATAGTTAATCTTTTATTCTAGCTTCAAGTTCTATTGGACAATATTTTATTATATGAAATACCTTACATACTTAGGAATATCATTTGTAAAGTGTGCTTTAATTGAAGATATTCAGGTACATAAATCGACAATTCATTTTAGAGTAATTGACTGAACTTAATCATTAAAAGATATCGTATCATTATATCGTGTAAATAATTATGAATCAAAGGCTTACCCTTGTATCTTTTGTTCAAAACACTTAACACCAACTTTTTAAATAAACATTTGTCCTTGATTTAATGCTAAATTTAATAAGCAAGCTTTGATTACGACAAGGGCTTAGAGTCTGGCTTATTTAACCCTTTCAACAATATCTAATTAACTCCAACTACATATTTTCTACTAGTTGTTGCTTTTGTCTGCAAATAAGTTTAATATACATTTATACATATATATATATATATATATGGAAACATATATAAATTATACTGCTTGTTATCATCATCTGTGCGTGGGAAGCTCATCCCTTTACAACACCTCGACTGAAGTAATTTACTATGCTCGCCTGCCATTTCCCACCATAACACTCAACTCATTTATCTGGGATGTTGCTGTCTAACCATGTGTGTATCTGTTGCTGTGTGTGTGTGTGTGTGTGTGTCCCACAGGCGACCACTCGAGTGGCCTCTCAACATTGGAGCAACACTTGGAGCATTGTTTGTGGGTAACGTAAAGCTTAGGCCCTTACCTCTAATGAAGCGCAAATGTTGATGTAAAAATTTAATTTAGTTCCTAATCTGAGGCACACACGCATGGACATGGATGGCCACGCCCACATTGACTATAGCCGGTTGAATGTCCAAATGTTTATGCAACGTGTGGCAGAAGCGTGCTTACCTTCTAATATGTGCGTGACATGTACCTTACTGGGTTATGCTCACACCCGTGCCACATAGCATGCGTCACATTGCGTATACGCAACGTAGTCACTGTTGCTGATGCCGATGCTGATGCTACTGATGCTGGGATGTGGCAAAAATAATAAATGATGCGCCACGTACATGTATTAAAAACAAAGCGCAGAAAAATGCTGACAGCAAAGCCTGATACTTGCCACAACTGCCACAACGGCTGCGACTCCCATAAAAGCCAGGACACAAAGCAAAGCTAACAAACTGAGCGCCGGCGACCGGAATGAAGCCTCGCCTGGGCATTGAATGGCGAATTCTGTTGCTTGTTTCTGTTGGTAGCGCTTTATGTTTTGTTGCCACAATGCAGCAGGCAAAACTAACAACGACAACGACAGCGACAGCGACAACGACAACGACATCGGGCGACATCAGCGTGTCCTGCGACCAGGTTGCCAACAAAATCAAACAGTCAGAGGGGAAGTTGGATGGTTCTCGGTTCTTTTAGCTTGTTTATGGCTTTGTTTGCACTTTTGTTTATGGGTGTACATTTTAAACGCTATTTATGTGTATGTATTTCTCTGTTTGTATGTGTGTGTGTGTGTGTGTGTGTTTGTGTGTACATGTGGGTGTCCGTTTGACCGTTCCGTGACTGCTAACAGCTACCTGGTTCTGTACTTTGTCGCTTGGCAAACACGAGGCAACATCATCTGCCAGTTGCAGTGATTTTAAGCGTCCATCAAAAGCGCCTGTTTGACATTTAATTGCTGCACATTGTTGCTGGCACTGCTGCTTACTTGCTGGCCATCATCATTATTATCATCATCAGCGTCATCATTATTATGGTAGAGTCAGTGTTTTGTTTGCCTCTGCGGATGGTCATGGCCATTGTTGGTTTAAGGTGTATGTTTGTGTGTGTGTGTGTGTGTACGTGTGTGTGTGTGTATGTGTGTGTATGTTGCCAACTCTTAACACGAAGCGTAAAAGCCCAAAGCCAAAGTCATGAGGCTTTATTGCACATTTCACGGCAATGCGACAAAGATTACACAAATACCAACACACACGCATTCCTATGCACTGTATACATTATCTCTTTATTTTTCACTCACCATCTCTTTCTATCTCTCTCTCTTTCTCTCTCTCTCTCTCTGTCTCTTTGTGTGTTTATGGCGTTGACAGTGGGCAGCATTGCGTGACTTGCACTGTCATTGTTGATCGTAATCACAGTCTTAAATTCATTTTAAATACATAGAAAGTATATTTGGAGTACAAGGGTATACATATATCTGTATATACCCATTTATATATATTTATAAATAATGTTTGCTACCTTATAAAAGTGTTTTGACTTCAATATTTCAATTTAACTGTGCCTTCAAAATGTATTACAATAATAATGCATGCTTGATAACAAAACATAAATAATTATAATGTTTTTCTTTTATTCAGCTAGCAACTATTACCAAATTCACAAAATGAAAGCAAGTGCTGCAGACCCTAGATTTAAGGTATTATAATATTCTCTCTGCGAACTCAAAAATTATTAAAATCTGCGAGGCTTAGCATCGTTTGATATTCTTTAAATACTTATACAATTTAATACGTTGTCATTTCAGGGAGAATTCGCTTTGCTGTATCTTTTATTACTCGGTCCAGTTGATTATTTTTTTAGTTTGCTAGAGCAATTTGAAGAGCAGCAAATGTAGGCATCTGATTAAAAGCCATATCTCCAAAGCATGGTTGGAAATATTCATGGTTAATAATAATAATATAGACTTTGAAGTTGTTTAAGTACAATACAAATTAGAAAGTTTAAAATATATATTTATATATGCTATCGAATTTAAAGTAAATTAGTATAGATTCAATTGATGTTTATGACTTTTACATTTTTCTCAGTAATCTCTGTCTGACTAATGGATAATTACGACTGTCTGCAAATCTGAACAGCACTGTGATTGATATACAGACATTTTTCCACTCACACTCTCACACACACTGTCATACACTGACTTTCATACAGGTAAAACTTCAAAAAGTTTACACGTGTTGTCAAACGTTTTGCGGTTACATTGTGCAAATGTTGTTGGAAGAATAATTCTTTTTTAGGATTTGTTTTCCTTAATTTGAACTGTCGCAGCAGCAAGCTTTTCGACGTAGAGGCTAACACACACAGAGAGAGAGAGAGAGAAACACACATACGTTGACCATTTTCTAATGGCCTTTTCGTGGTCAAGCATTTAAGCTTCAACTCTGCCCGTAACCTCAACCTCGACCCTCTCGCTTGGTCTACTTTGTGTAACCACAAAAGTCGTCTGTACTGCCAACACTCACACACTCATACACTCACACACACACACTCAACCATACACTGACTGTAACTGTACACCTTTTTCGACCATTTTGCACACGATGTTTTGTGGTCGTGTTGACATTTTAAATGCCTTTTCATTTGTCTCCCGAAACAAGCCACAGATGAGCAGCTGCCACAGCGTCGCTAATTTCATTTCATTTTCGCTTAAATTGCCACAAAATTTCAGCTTTCCATTAAATTGAATAGTGCGGGTTGACCCTTGAACCCATTTTTCAGATCCCAGATCCCAGATCCCACATCTAACATTTAACATTTAGCATTTAACATTTGCATATTTGTTTTTGATTAGCGCCAAACCAAAAAGTTTACCCTCAAAATTCTTGCCAACATCTTTTGGCGCTTTGGCTAATGATTCCAATGCGACACTTAAGCGGCATGTTCAACTCTTATATACGACTATGCAATCAACAACCTTTTCTTTCCCGCTTCCCTCCTTTATCCTCAATCCCTCCATTGCTCGGTGGGAAAACTTTTGCTGCAACTAGAAAATATTTACCAAATTCGTTTGGAATTTTCTCATATTTTACTTTTGCGACGCATTCTCTATGCGGTTCACTTTGCTTTGGTTGGATTTGGATTCGCTTCACTTGGGTTCGAATTTACTTTGCCGGTTTGTCTGTTTCGGTGACTCGCAGTGAGCATTAATTAAATTCACATTTTATTTCTCATTCTAACATTTTCTTATTTTATTTGTCATTCTTACATTCGTCACAGCTTTTTCGTGAGTTAGTTTTGTTAAGTCTTTTGGGGAGAGGAGAGAGAGAGAGACTGAGAGAGAGAGAGAGGGGGACAATTAAAAGAGCATTTTTTAGCATGCACAAAGCGTGTTTTTTTTGTTGTTGTTGTTGTTCTTGTGTAATGTAATTAAAAGATATCACGTATACGACGCATGTGGCCCCAGGGTGCGATTTGTTGCCTATTTATGGGCGCCATCGAGGGCCATTTTTGAGTGTGGGCCAAACTTATTTAGACGATTGAAACACAAGCACGCACACTTTGCGCTATTTATGCTCCAATTTATGGCTTATGATGGCTGCCGGGATAAAGCAGGAAGCAAAACGAGAACATAGAGCTGGAAAGCTGCTCTTCATTGAATAATGATATCCGACGGGCCACAGCTGAGACTTAAGCTTGTTTAGTTGCTTTATTAAACCCACAATGCATGCTTGAGTTTTAATAAAAGCACAAACAGAATAACGTTATGAGCTTCTTATGATCTTGCCGCTTATTAAAAATTCATTTTAAAGCCAGGGAAAATACAATAATGCTCTTTTTGAGCTTTTAATAAATAATACTAAATACTATTTTGTTTCTCTACTGCGTAATCGATTGTCTTCATATGCAGTTAGTATTTTATTGAAATTTCATTATCGATTCGTCATTAATGTTTACATAATGTTTAAATATATTTGTAGTGAAACTTACGACAAATTGTAAGTTGTCATTGCTGAAATGCCAACAGAAAAATAAACTAAACATTTTGGTCAATATTTGCGAAATTCGAAACTTGCCAAATTCTAAGCAATTCGGACAGAAGAGACGCAATGTGGGATGTCAGGACGTCTAGTCAACACTGGGATAAGCGGCAAGTGTGCTTAATGACAAAACTTTGCAAATCAGTAAAGCATTTTATTGCTATACATACACACACACACACAGAGATATAGGGAGAAGTAAACATATAAGAGAACAGCTAGATGACACACATATGAAATATGAAAACCTCATAATCATTTGCTGCACAAATGCTCATATCAGTGTCGGGCAGAAGAGGGCTGAGTGTTGTAGCTAAGCCCAAAAACTTTATATCTTGCGTGCTGCCAGAACAAACTCATTTGACTGCATTAATTTTAAAGCACAAAGCGGAAGAAAGAGAGAGAGATAGAAAGAGATAGCGCTAGTTGCAGGGGCTTGACAACATTTCCTGCTGTGTTTCCGCGACAGCCACATAACAAGCCCAATACAAAACACGAAAAAAAAAAACGAATTAGAATGAGTGCACAACTACAATATACCCTCGAGCAGTCACTTAGCTAATCAGGCAACAACAAATTTTAAAATTAACTGGATATATGCACAAATCTTGAGACTTCATTTAAAGTTTGGTATGTCGAAAAGCCGATTGCTTATAAAAAGTGCATCTTTGAAGAAATTTAATAATAATTCTAGCCTCACACATAGCCCATTTTTCATGAACACTGATTTATTTAACTCTATACATGTTTTGGCAATTATTTAATACACCCTTGTACCCAGAGACACTGGGTATTGCCACATACATACATATTACGCATACGCCGCGTGGAATATTGCAGGAAAAGTTTTGGCCCACAAACGCTGCAAATTTGTTGCCAAATTGATTATGAAAAACATCAACAACAGGAGAAACAACACTGACAACAGCAACAACAACAACTGCAATCAACGTCAGCTTGTTTAAGACTAGCTTGCTGTTTTTGCTACCTGCCAAGCGAACAAAAATTTAATTATAATTCGTTTTTGAAATTCATAATTAAAAACTTTTTGCCATGACGGCGATCTAACTAGCTGCAAAATTTAACGCGACATTTTGGATAAGCTGCTAACCAGCAGCCATCACACCCACTGTACATACGCCCACTGTCTGCTGCTAATATAGAAATTAAAATTTCAATAAGGTTCGCTTCTTTTCCCTTTTCAATTTCTATTTTCTTGTTCTTGTTGTTTTAGCTGTTGTTGTTTTTGATGTTATTGTTGTAGCAGCAGCTGCAGCTGCAGTTTCAAAGTTGCACTCTGTTGACTTGTCGCAAAGTCAACAACAATTTCCTTTGGTAAATAAACTGCCAAATAGCTGTGAAAATTAATTTGCGCTTTATACACTATGTAACTTTTAATGAATGAATAACATCTCTGCTTTATCGAATGGCATTCACAACATTAGTTTTAGATTATAAGTGAACATTACAAGTTCTAGGGTAACTCGAAGTCGAGCACTCTAATATATACGCATAGTAAATTTAAATTCAATCACATCACAATTTTTTAATCATAAGAATACTTTTCATAAAGCTCGATAACCCTTGGTAAAGTTATTCGTCCCGGTAAACAGATCACAAAAAGGACTGGCTAAATATACTGGGAAATAAATAATAATAAAGTAATTTATATATTTCTTATAACATATTCCACGACCACTCACATTTGGCTCATTCGCGCACATTCGGATGTGGCTCAATTTTGGCTTTCCACGACCAAATGTGAGACATTCAAAGCACTTGCCATGTAAACAAAATAAATCAGCTGTTCGGATTCTGTGCACATATAATAAAAAGCTGACAACAACAACAATTTAATATTTATATTGAAATTATAATTGGCGAAAATTAAATGCCTTCTGTTTTTATTGAACAAAACAGCTGGGTTAGGTGATCATTGTTTTTTTTTCACGAGTATAAAAAAATACTGAAAATACTGGCAACAAATCGGCACATTCATTTTGGATGAGCCAAAAAGATCATTCGGATTTTGTACTGATATGAAGTCCACATTCGGGCCGGATGATGAAAATGGCGTCGAATGTGCCGAATGTGCTGTCGTGGAAATAGGCTATTAAACTTAAGCTGATTAGCTGATGGTGACTGAAACTATCTGCCTTATTCAATAGTTGATTATACCTGAAGAATACTCTTACAGTGCCACGAAACTTGGGTCAGTTGAACTGCATTAACACCTAATTACTTTGCAGATGCTTTCCGTGGTATTTACAGTGTAAATTCCGTGACGGGGTTATCAGCTGTAATACCTGCCCTAGGCAGGTCACCATAATTTGCTTGCCAGTACTCCCCCTTTATTTCCGCCGACCTGATCCTCCCTGCGTCCCCCTCATCCACTGCCTACAACGAATTGCGGTGCAAACCGCAAACAATGGGCTTAGTGCCCAGTAACAAGCTGGAAGTCAAGCAGACGCCGGCAAGGCAACAGCAGCTGTTCTAACGACCCCACCAAATACACACACACACACACACACACACACTATTTGTATAGCTATCTCTGTGTGGGTGATTAGGTGTGTATACACACACAACTCCAAACTGCAGTCGACGAATTCAGTTTCAGGCCATGGACAGTGTGGCGACGCCTACGCAGCACACGAGTGATAGGGAGAGAGAAAGTGAGTGAAAGGGGGAGAGAGAAAGTCGAGAAAAATATGCGAAAATTTGCTGTTAAGAGCTGGAGCTACAGCGCCTTCCATGTCCATGTCCGTGTCCATGTCCGGGGAAAAACTTTTCGCATGCTGCTGTCGCTTGGCATACAGCCAAACAATAGACGTGTGTGTGTGTGTGTGTGTGTGTGTGTGTGGAGTGTGTGAGAGAGTGTGTAGGGCTGACAATAATCCAAAAGTTTTACAAGCAAAACGAGCGACCATTACATGGCAGGCGGGCAGAAACAGAAACCACTTGCAAGCAATTTTCATCAGCGATTTTTCGGGTCTTCCCAGCTGCCGCTGACAGGCGACGCGAACGTTTTGCTTAGGGCCTGGCCGAAAAGACCTCGCATCACGGTCCTACACAGACACCGTATACTCCATATTCCATACTCTACAATCGCACGATAACGTCGTCAGCATGACTACAAAGTCTGCACAAATCTCTGGGCAAACACATTTAGCATTTGCAGTCCGAGTGAGAGTGCGAGTCCGAGTCCGAGTCCGAGGCATTGTCTATGCCTCGCCTGAAAGGTGAACGATTTGAGTCTTGGTCTGGCAAATACCCCAAAGCCAGAGTCCAGAGCTGAAGCTCAGCTGGAGCAGAACAACCACAGGGCAACCAGAGTTGTGCCTTGCAGTCCATTTTCAGCACATGTTAGGAGTACTTACCATAAACCACAACAGCTCAGAACAAAGCTTGCAGTTGAAAGTTGTGAGTTCTCCCATTGCATTTGCTAAATGGAAAATGTTGAAAAAGAACAAAAAATTCAAGAAAATATGCTGAAATGTGAAAAATAGCAGTTTACAGTTTACAGTTTACAGCTTACAGTTTACACTTGCCACAATGCAGATTCAAAGTCACGCCCCCATTTGCCCCGCCCACTGGCCAGTTGCTTTGGTTACTTTCTCCAGTTTGTTAATAAATTTAAAGTTTGTGTTAGTCACTTACCAGAGAGGAGCAGCAAATAAAAAACTACAAAAATGGAAAATAAAATGAGCATGGAAAACAAACACACACATTCACACATACGCATTGTGTGTACAATACATATACATAAACAGAAAGTTGAATGTTGAAAGTTTCTTTAAACGTTGCATAGATTGTTTCACTTGTTGTCGTTTTGCTCTTCTCTTCTCTTTCTCTTCCTCCTGTTGTCCAACGTTCAAGGCGAGTCGGTAAAAAAGCGTTTAACAGTCTGTGCACACTTTATCCTCCAACTATACATATATGAGTGCGAATCTATGGCCGGAAGTTTTTGCTTTGCAATTGGCTATATATAGACTCTTTTATTAAGAAAAGAGAAAAAAGACAAGTGGGAATGGCTATAGTCGAGATCCCGACCATAGGATACCCGTTACTTATTTCAATATGTATAAAAGTACCTTAAGGAATTTACTACCAAATAAAAACTACTGCATACTTTTATGGGATTGTATTGAAATATTAACATTATTAATCAATTTGGTAAGCTTATACTCCCACTTTACTTGTCCGATCTTGCTGCGGTTAAGGAAGAATATAGATAATTATAATAGTTATTTACCATTAAAACTGCATTATCTTGAGTGTGGTGGTTTTCGCTATATGCGGACAGTCAGACAATGCTATATCGACTCGGCTGTTGATGCTGATCAAGAATATATACACTTTATAGGGTCGATGATGCCTTCTTCTCCCTATTACATACATTCCAACGAACACAATATACCCTTTTACTTATTTTTTAAGTAACGTGTATAAAAACAAATCTGCAAATCTGCTCGAGCAATCACATAGCTCCGCTATTTTAGATAAAGATAAATGGTTTAAAAAATATCTTAATAATTTGTTCATTTATTTAAAATTCATATGCATTTCTTTAAGTACATTTTCATTGAAGCCCGTCTTTATATTTGAGATTTAATTATAATCCAGAGTTGTCTACATAGTTATGGTTGTTTGTATTTGTTGTTTAAACAGGTGCAGTGTACAACATTTGCTGATTGCTTGATTGAAACTCGTAAATGTAATACAGGTGACAAATAATGGGGATCTAGGGAATATCTGTTATACTTAAGCTGATTTCATTAACATGTCAATAGACAAAAATGTTTTTAAATTGTATTAAGCATACAAAAAATTTGAATGTTCCATATTAGAACCGCTACCAAATCACTCTCATTAGCTTTTGTTCTATAAAATTTGAAATGTCCTTTAGCAAAAGCTAGGTCAACTACATTGCAAGGCACTTGGTACTTGTGTTTGTAACAAAAACTCACTAAACATTAACTACGTTAACTAATTGTCATTTTCATTTTCTTTCTTGTGTCATTGTTTAGCTCTGTGTGTTTTGCATATTTGTGATGTCTTTAATCCTTAATAGGAGGGTCTGAAGCCATTACGTTGCGACAGTACCGAATCGGGACTCTTCAGTTCCATGGCCAGCTTATAACCCAACTCCGGTCGACGATCGCGTCCTTCGGCCATGGCTTTGACCTGTCAAAATTCAGTAATTCAGTATTTAAATATACGCTTAACTTTTAGAAAAAATAACCTCATTAGTGTGAACTACAACTCCATCGCTAGTTACGACCTTCTCCTTGGTATGCTCAATATCGTGGACGTCGGTGCCGCGGCAACAGTCGTCTATCAGGATGGTCCGATATCCAGCGGATAGAGCATCCACAGCCGTTGCACCCACACATACATCATATGCCAATCCACAAACATAAATATCCGTGGCACCCTTCATCTTTAGCTGTGCATTTAGCGTAGTATCCGATAGCTTTTTGTTATCCCAGAATACGGAATATGAATCCACCTCGGGATTGGTGCCCTTATACACCTTTATGCCATGATCCACCACCTTCAGATCCTTGTGCAGCTCAGCACCCCACGAGTCCTGTACACAATGACGTGGCCACAGACGTTGCTTCATTGGTGGCGGCCCAGCAAATATGACCGTATCAAAGACCTTTGCCGAATCGGCATCAAGCTGAGGAATTCAGTTCAAGTTATTAAAATTAGCCTATAAAACTATTTAAGAAAATCATTTTTACAATTATTTCTTTACTGCTTACATAAGATAATGAATCATAAAATATAAAAAAGGTATATTAAATTTTTTTCTTAATTCAGAATATAACTTTTCTCTTTTTATTTTATACTATCCTGTAGCTTATGGAAATTCATGTTTACCCACCGCTGATGCTTCATCCATTGCTCGCATTTTGACATTATCGATGAAGGAAACATGATCACTAGGATGCCAGTCCAGCGAATAAAACACCGCATCAAAGTCCACCGTATCGAGCAGCTTGTTAATGGGCTCCAGTATCTGTGAGAAGAGCGGAAGGTGCGAGTTCATTTGATAAATTTGTAAATGTTAACCTTAGAATAAGAAGAGATGCATAATGGTGGCAGTCCGTTGAGGGAGCCGTGTGGCATGTGGCATGAGGCATGAGGCATGTGGGGTGTGTCACGTTTGCAAGTCGAGTCCATAAAGCGACGACGGAAGTGTGTGTTATTAATTTTGACAAATTTTCATGTTCCAAGTGTAGCAAGTGCCGGCCAGCAAGTGCACCACCACCACAGAGAACGATGTCGACGACGCAGTTGCCGAAGCAGCATTGCGGGAGGAGCAGGACACATGGGGCACACAATTGCGGCAGATGGCGATGGCGATGGAGATGGAGATGGAGATGCCAATGCCAATGACGATGTCGAAGCCCTGATGCTCTGATACTTTCGGAGAGCGGCTGCCGCTGACGATGACATCCGGCGTGTGTCGCAGCGCGGATGCGACTTAAGTAAAGCATATCCGCTTCCGACTCTTTACACACACACACACACACACACACACACACACAGATACAGAATATGCGCAGAGCTACAGCTACAGATATAGTATCTTGTTCGTCGTCTTCGTCGTCTTCATCGTCGGCGGCAATGACTTTGGCTCATCCTGAGCTCCGCTTCGCTGCCTCCATTTTCATTTCTTGTTACGTTTTATGTCTTTCCGTCGCCGCATGCCGTATACCTGTCAGTTTCCCCTTTCCTCCCCCACCGTTCGACCCTCGACCCGAGCAATCTTAGCTGCTGTCCTGTCTGTGGCCACAACCCACAAGACTCACAGCCACCAGCCACCAGCTGCCAGCTCCAGTTTTTCGTCAGTCGACTCCGTCGGGCTCACCTCGTGTCCTTGCTGCTGTGCACTGCAATTACTTATATCCAAGGAACCACTTATAAAATCATTTTGTACATCAACAATGAGAAACGCGTTCACCGGTCGCACAATCTGCCAAGAAAGTGAAAGAGACAAAAAAAGACACAGAGTGTGTGTATTAGACGGAGCAGAAAAAATTAAGAGTAAGATGGGAAGAGGGGGATGGAATGGGGAAAAGAGGGAGTGGGAAAAAGAAATGGTAACATGAGCAGCCCACGAAAATTGTAAGAAAATTGTATGGCCAAAAGTAAGTGAAGCAGACGCCACAAAAGACGTCAGTCCAAAGTACATAAGCACAAACATGAAAAGCTACAAAGAAAATTTGTATACATGTGCATTAGTATGTGTCTGTGTCTGTGTGTGTGCGTGTGTGTGTGTGCTGATGAGTTTTCTTCTTCATTTTTTTCTTCTTTGCCGCCCATTATAAATGCGTTTTAAATGAAGTAAAAGCCAGTCAAAAAATAAAAACCTCTCGAAAATCCTCCGCACCACACATGAGAGCAAAGAGCTCGTTAGGATGCCATTGCTATCTTGACTGGCAGCCCCGAGTACCTAGTATACGTCACCATCAACATCATCATCATCAACAACAACAACAGCAACAACAACAGCAACAACACGAGCATCATCATCAACAACAACAACAGACACGACAGTCAGTGTTGCCAACGTCGTCGTCTAAGCTGATTATGTTCGAGCATATTTAAAATTAGTGAAGCGCTTTTAATTTGTTATTTATGTGCACGCTGATTATGAATGATTATGATCTATGCGCAAACATAGACAGAGACAGAGACAGCAGCAGAGACGGAGACAGGAACAGATACGGGAATTGAAACAGCAGCAGAAGCTGTGGCACATTAGCATCAGCACGTTGCATGCAACCAGCTTGGAGATGGCAACGTGGCAAACAAATGTGTCACGCATCCGACTTATTTAAAGGCTATGAACTCAATTCTAAAAATATACACGTAAATTACCTATAAGTCGTTATACTCTATTTTTTTTTTTTAAGTACTAAACTTTATTATTTTTTATGTCTATTGTGTGGTTATTAAGAAAACATTAAATAAATTACAATAGGAAAAAATTCCAAAGGAACTTGATTTTAAATTTGCTCATTATACCCGTTACTTATAAAAAATAAGTATAAGGGTATATTGTGTTCGTTGGAATGTATGTAACAGGGAGAAGGAGGCATCTCCGACCCTATAAAGTATATATATTCTTGATCAGCATCAACAGCCGAGTCGATATAGCCATGTGTGTCTGTCCGTCTGTCCGTCTGTCCGTATGAACAAAAGGATCTCAGAGACTATAAGAGATAGAGTAACCAAATTTGGCACACAGATTTCTATATACCTAGCGCAGATCAAGTTTGTTTCAAATTTTGGCCACGCCCCCCTCCGCCCCCACAAATCGCGAAAAGCTACCACACCCAAAGTTTTTAAGATAATATAGTTTTTTTTGTAGTTACTGATATCTATTATTATTATTTATTATCCCACTGAATCGCAACACGATCGGACAAGTAGAACAGCAGTTATTGTCTGAAAATGATTCTTTAAGCAATCATGGCAATACATGCCCCCTAGAGTATGCAATAGATTTTGTATTGTTAGAAAATTTTCTTTAAAGTACTTTTATATGTAGTGAAATAAGTAACGGGTATCCTATAGTCGGGATCTCGACTATAGCCTTTCCCACTTGTTTTTCTATAGATTGGCAGTATAAAAGTTTACCAAAGACTTGCTGCTATATTTACTTAAAACATTTCTGTATTTTCTATTTTTGTATAACATTTGATATAATAATAATTATAAAAAACTTATTTTAATAAAAACGTGATAATTGATATAAAAAGAAATGTAAATAATTTATAAAAGTACTTAAAATATTGTGAAAATTTTCTAAACCTTATAAATGGTACAACTTGCATTACAAAAATTGCAGTTGTTATTTAACACATTTTAAATAGTTGTACAAAATTTTTATTAAATATCACTAATTACTCGTATTCAAGATTTTCTGTCCTACTCCCATTCATAATGGGCAATACTCAATCTTAAGTTCGTAATAAATTGTGACTGCCATCTCTAGCAACTAGTTGTCGTTATTGTTGTTGTTATTGTAGTTAGCAGCTTTGATTTGTGTTGCTGTTGCAACTGTTGGCAGAGCGTTTAAAATATGTCATCCCAGCTAAATGCTTTAAAGCGGCCAACGTGAGTTGCAGAAGCAGCAGCAGGTGGCACGCAAATGAAGATGCAGCAACAGGAGAGTGGGGCTTGAGGAGACAGTGAGGTTCGTAGTTGTTGCACTTATTGTTGTTGTTGTTGTGGGGGGCAGACAACGCTTAAGCAGTTGATGATTTATCGCCCGTTGGCAGTGGTTATAGCATTAGTGCTGCTTCTACTGCTGCTTCTACTGCTGCTGCTGCTGCTGCTGCTGTTGCATGGTGGTGCTGTTGCGGCGGTGCAGTGGAGCCGCATAGTTGCGGAAGTGATTTACATTTGCATGTCGAGCATGGGACGACGCATTTTGAGCATAGTTTTCGGTTAGAGCATACTTAGGGATAATGGCCGGATAAAGGTAGTTAATGTATCAATTTGTACGGAGAGTTGTCATGCTCTTATAATATATATCACATATTGCTTATGCGGGGATTATCATGGTCCAAGAATAGAGAGGTATTATCTGCTAATTGAATTTCCCTTTATACACAAATATTCCTTAAATTTCTAAAACATTGATGCAATTAAGCTTACAACATTTTGTTTGTCAACCTTAAAAACTTTAAATTTAATTCGTCCTTTTCTCAAAAGACTTTGCCCATTTCACAAATTTCGTGCCACAATTTCACCTCAGAGCCTCACCGCAAAAAATCACAACAGCATTCAATTATAAAACATTTGAAGCAGCTGCCGCTGCCCCATCCATTTGCCTCTGCCCCTGCCCCTTTCTCCGCCCCGCCTCTATATTTTGTTTACTAAAGTTGGCAAATTAACACGCACCTCATCCACTGGCGGCTTTGAATCCATCGGCTAATGCAAACAACTGACCCTTGGCCCAAGCACTTATTGTTTTAGCCACCTTCCGCCCTGGTCCTGACACTTTCGTCAACAAAGTTGCCACAGTTGCCAGAGCAGTTTAATTTAAAGTTGAAACTATGAATGCTTGATTAAAGTGCCTGGCAATTGGCAAGAAAAGCTTTCAGCTTAAAGCCACACTTGCAACGAGCCAAGCAACTATACATTGCCGAAATCCTGGTTCATTCATTTGGCTGGCAAATATGTTACGGCTAAATTAATTATTGAGTGTTGCAAAAGGGTCGCACAGACACTCTGTGGATGAGAGGAGAGAGGAGGAGAGTCAGAGAGTCGGGTAGGAGGTGCGGCAAGACAAGGCACCTTGTGGTTACCACAGCAAATCTTAAATTCAAATTACACTTCAACCCGATTCTGTCAGACCAACAAAAGGAACAAGTTATAGAAATAACTTTGCTCTTGCTCACATTAGATCTCTCACTCACACTCTTACACTATCTCTACACACACAGACACACACACACACACATGCTGGTAAGGGAAACTTTTGTCTGTCGACTGTGGCATACAACATTTTGAGTCAATTTCAGTGCAGAATAAATTTCAAAATCCGTAAAACCCAAAGCGCCGACGTTTTTGGGTTGCCTTCGGTTGGATACCGAAACTGCTCCTGATGCTCATCCTGAGCACTTTTTGGAGCCGCAGACAAACTGTCAAAGTGTGCGCCGTGTGTGCCAAAAAAGTTGCCAAGCTAAACGAATGAGGACGGCAAATGGTGACGTCGACAGGGACCAAGGACCAAGGACCAAGCAATAAGGATCCAGGCAGCAAAGCGACAGCAAAAGCGCACGAATCGAATGAAATTCAACGTGATATTGAAGTATGTGCCAAAAGGAAACGTGCCCACACACACACACACACACACACACACACACACACACGCAGACACACACAGATGTAGAGGCCTGTATGTATGTAGTTGGGTGTGCGGGTGTAGATATGTGGGGCAGGTGCTAAAGCAATTTCCGTTTTGAAATTGTTGCATAAGTTGGCGGTTCTGGCAGTTTTGGGCCTATCACTGGTCCTGGGCCTGATTCTGAGTCTGAGCCTGAGCCTGTCTGCCCGCCCGCCTGCCATTTGGCAGACACTCTCCTCTCTCTCTCTTTCATATACATTTATTTTTTGGCATACTCCTCACATAGGCAGACAGTCGCAACACACATTGCCGTTGACAGTTGCGGGTCTGCGAACGTGGGACGAAGGCGGAGGCGTGTCAGTTGCTGGAAAATTACATTATACAATTTATGCGGCTGACTGGGACCAGAAATTGTTGGCCAACCAACCCAACATGCCTAGTGGAGTAATGTACAACTAACCATAAATAAGTTTTCAAATTCCACGCGACTTTACACCAACCCAATAACACACACTTATCGAAAAATCAACTCCATCTTATGTGCGATAAATTTATGCAGTTACGACTATGCTGATTAAACAGAGAACTTCTTGATTTTAGCTGCTAATCCGATCAATGTTTTCATGATTCGATATGTGTTTGATGGGAAAGTATGTATTATGGAGAATCTGAATGGAAGTATAATATTTTATCATAATTCCTGTCAAGCTATCTGAGTCTACTATATATCTTCATCTGTTTCTAGGGAACATAGAAACGATGGGTTTGGAAAATAACTTCTTTGACACCTTAACGATACCAATTGCTTTTCATGGTCTAAATAGGTGTTCAAATAGATTTCTATTATCCTCATACACATTCTCTTCATCTTTTCGCCCTCTTTTACTGTGTTTTCCTCTCTCATGCTCTCTTGTTTTCTTTGATTTAATGAAGCCTAATGCAGGAAAGCTTTTTCCATTGGAAAAACATTTTTCACGTCTGACAACTGCCCAATCCAATTAAACAAAAACTGCCAACAGTTTTCCAACGTTATATCAACTGTTATGCCTCTCTCTCTCTCGCTCTCGCTCTCGCTATCTCTCACTTTCTGTCAGTCTATCAGTTATCTGAGTCTCACTCTCTCTGTCTCTCTTGTTATAAGTCATTAACTTTCTAAATAATCGCCGCAGCGTGTCAACTTTGGTCGTTAAACTTTCATCAGTTGAGGACACGACGGTGAGCGGTGAGTATTGAGGATTGGGAATTCGGAAAATGTAAGGAGCAAGAAAGACGAAAAAAAATTAAGCGCCCTGGACACGCGACAGCGTCTGAAAAAACGGAGCCAAAATTTATAGCAAGATATTATTTTCCGCTCGATGAGCAGACAAGTCGTAGGGCGACTTTTGGCACTCACTGTGCGGCTATGTTTCTGTGTACCTCCCCCCTACCAGCGTGGCCGTGTTTTTCGGTGTCGGTGCGTAACTGAGCACAAAAAACTGTGGCACATTGGCCCATAAATGAAGACATTATAAACGATGCTGCACCACGGAACCACCTCACCACCCCTCACCACCCACACCACAACGCACCTACTCAACTGAGTGTGTTTGTGTGTGTATAAGTAAGTGCGCCCAAGATTAACGGTAGACATTGTAAGACACTTAAAGCTGTTGGAAGGAAGATTTTTGAGTCGCTTTGTGGTTGGGGGTTCAATGAACTATGTGATGACGCGCCTTATATGATATATTACGGCTCGCTTAATGTTCCAGCACGCACTTACTCGTACATACGATCTCGTATAACCTAGTCTCAGTCCCGGCAATGGCAATTTACGACTGTCAGACGGCTAAGAGCAGGTGGCAACAGCAATAAATGTATTATATGAAGATAAAACTGTTTAAGGAAATGGAAGAATGGTAATGAAAGCCCTGAAAAGTATGACACGTATAAAATTCAACTGCCAAAAGATGCTCTTGTATGCGATACTCTGTGTTATGAGCTGCCTGTCAGAAACAGTAATTTTCTACTCATAAGACACAAGGTCAAAGCTGCTGTTGTATGTAGATTCTTATATTTTTATATGTTTTAGTAATTGTGTTATTTCAAATCTCTTATCGTTTTTAATTATAATTATGTGCCAAAAGTTCTTCGTTACAATTTTGTTGTAGTTTCTTAAACATTTTATCGTTAATATATATGTTTGTTTATGCATGCATTTAATTAAAATCATTCCCTTTGAATTGATCCCAGAGTCATTCGGTTTTACCTTAATACCGCACTTAAGCTTTACCAAAAAGGTCATTTTCTGCACATGGTCCCTAATCAAATACGCGGTTTTGGCTGCTTGTCAAAACCGCAGCATTTTACGCTTGAGGACACAGCAGGACTTTTTCTCTACTTCCCGGTCCGTCTATCCGCTCCAGGCAATCGATTGTTATACCTTTTGTGCAGTTGGTTAAAAAAGCATTTTCTGCACATTTAAGCACATAAATTACACATTTTACAAATGGCTCAAAATGCGAACACACAATAAAAGCATCAAAATGTAAACGCGTCGCTTTGAATTATGCCCACAAAATTAAGTACCATCTACCCCTTGTTGCATGCACCTTTCAATTGATTGTTTTTGCAACGCGCGGTCATTCACATTATTTCCATAAATTTGCCTTCATTTCCGTTTCCTGTCACTTCAATCGGTTTAGTTTTGTGCAGCCCAACAAAAAATACTTTACAATCCGATGGACATAAACTCACACAGCCAGAGACATATATAAACACACACACCCACATACACACACACACACACACGCACACCGCAAAACCGCGAAAATATTTAGCGAGCAATGCAAATGATTTACGGCGTTAAATGTTCTATTTATGCGTTTAGTTAATTCTAAACGGGACGCAAGTTTCGTTACCAGTTCGTCCATCATTTGATTTGTTTATTATGCAAATTTCATTTGTTGTTTTTCCATTTTTTCTTTGTCCGTGCGCTCTTCACGCAAACATTAAAATGCAAAATTACCATTTATGCAATTCATGCGGAAATACAAACAAAAGTCAATTTTATGGGGCGCAACTTTTTTCTTTTTTTTCGTGTTCTGTATTTTTGTTATTTTTTGGCAAGCCCAAAAAAAATATATGTAGCTTCAAGTGATACAGGATAAAGGGGGATGTGGGGACGAATTGTGGGTTTCACCGGGTCTGCCATTTTTTAAGTGTTCCCTTTATTATGATATCAGCTGCCGGAATATTTTTTTATACGTTAATAAATTTTTATGCAATGTTACACAATTTGACAGCGTTCACTGTTACGTTAAGGAACAAAGGGGGGAAAGGCGAGAATAATCATCGTTTAAATGGCATATCAAAAATGAAATTATTTTTGTGAAATAATTTGTCGCGTGACAAACGAGGGACTGTTCAACAGGCAGACAATGCGAGCGACCTACCATGCGTATACATAATATGCTTCAGTTTTACATTACAGGACGCATACATATTTTCCATGAACGAAACTTTAACTCAAGCATTGGTTTGAACAAAATCTCTGTTCTCAAATTAAAGTAAGATTTGTAAAGTGTTTGTAGATGATTTTACGGAGTATCGATTCAACGGCAATAACATGCTCTTTTACAAATGCTTACAAGGAAAAATTTGCAAATATGTTGAATATAAAGTATATAAATAAAATATTCAACTCGAATTCATTTACGAAATTCAACGAATTTTCAGCATTTGTTGCATTATAATATAATCAATTTAGAGAGTTCCCGTTAATTTTCAAAAAGTTTCACTCCAAGGTATTCAGTTTATTGTATAAGAAGTGGTCATCAGTTTAAATTTAAATTATGTTGAAATTATATTAAAAATGTGTTAACAAACAAAATTACCACAAAACGAAAAAGTTTGTTCATTTTTCAACTTTGCTAGATTGTACACTGAATTCGAATTGCAAGCGAATTTAACTTTTGTTCCGTTTTAAATTTTGTTATTTCTGATTTTGTAGTATTTTGATTTACTTGGAAGTTGTGTTATTCGGAGAGCAGTCTAAACTTTCAAGTAGGTTTAAGGCAATGGTAAAAATTGCACATCACGTACGGAATTTTATGGCAGCGACTGTGGACAGTAGATGAAGACGGCTAGCGTTGGACTCCTCGAATACTCGCACAATAAAATTATTCGAATTTTTTTTTTAATATGCTGGAAATGTGATGGTGGTAACGGAGAATGGGAAGGGGAAGTAAAGCAACGAGCTCGCCAAATGAATGCAGCTTCGTTCGCTTTCTGTGGCATTTTATTTGTCACGCGTTTTTATCACTTTACGTGCGGAGAGGCTCGGCGTATTGTGTGTATGTGTGTGCGAGTGTATGTCTGTATGTTTGCGTGGCATTCAGAGAATCAGATTATCACATTTGCATACGCTGCCACCGCCGCAGCAGCCGCTTCGTGACAGGCCAGTGCGATGATGACGATGACGATAGCTGAGACATGGAATGAGGGAGTAGGAGAGTGGAAGGCAGGGGGGGGGGGGGGGGGAAATGGTTTTGGGAAACGATGATGAAAGCAATCCCCATATGCAGACTGACAGACCTGGCACTGTGTGACGTGTGACATTTGCTGTAAGCGACATTTTAGCGTCCAACAAGGGCTGATCAGGATTGAATTACACACACAATCCGGGACTCGGCCACTTTGATTGCAAACTCTGCGAATGACTGCGAATTTGTGTGCGGTAGCCCCAGCTTTATGTCCCTGTCTCTTTCTTTCTTTCTCTATCTGAGTGAGTGTGTGTGAGTGTGTATAGGTGTATGTTTGGGTTTATGACGCTGCTTCCGCGTTGGCAAAACGTTGACAAATATTTTATTATCACATTTTATGATTTTATGAGTCCCCGGATATGAATCACTGAGTGACGAGAACCTTGCCAAACACACTCACACACACACGCACACACACACCGCTTAATAATAGTGGATGATGGCAAAAGCTTAAACCAGACAAGACCTGGGAGATATAGACAGACACACACACACACACACACACAAACTCTCATATACATAAACATCAGATATGTATGTATAAGAAATAAGTACAGATTGAAGCGTGTATGGAGTGTAGATGAAGCTCTGCTTACCGTTTTTATCCATTGATTCCAGCAAAATTTAAACTCTTCCCTGTCGATGAACCCATCTCCATTCGTATCAAAGACGGCGAATATTTGCTCGAGGCGTTCGTGTGGTACATCGTAGATGTGGCCCTTGTCGTTGCGGAACAGAGCACGGCAGATTAGCGTAAACTCATCCAGATTCAGACGGTCATCGCTACAAATGGAGCAGTACGAAGTACGAGGCGGTGGATAAAGCAGGGACAAAGGTGAATCAGGCATGAAAATAAACGGCAGGCAGAGACAGCAAATAAAGTTAGTTTGTGAATTAGATAAAGGAAGACGGTGAGTTTCGCTGGATAGGGAATTCGAGAGGGACGGTGCGATGTAAAGTTGAGTCAGTTGCCCGAGGGTTGTTTGTCATTGTAGCTGATGCTGTCGCTGTTGCCATTTGGAAAGCAGAGCTTTAACTTTGCCCTTGCCAAATGAATGAAAATTTATTTATTTATAGCATACTTTTTGGAGCTGCCACCCCAGCAGCTGCTTTCAATTCGTTTAATTAAGGTAAAATTAATGCGATTACGTTTATTGATTTGCGTTTTAAATGAATGGCCCCATAAAATTGTTGAAAATGTCAATTAGAATTAATTTATGCAACGTTCTGTATTTTTTCTTTACTTTCAACTTTGCGCAGGCATTAAAAAATTAACTTAGATTTCTTTTAAATTAATGCAGCTTTTTATGTCACGTTTCATTAATCATTTATTTGCTGTAAATGTCCTGGCCCATCCATCGACAGTGTTTATTCCCATAATTTTGGTTTATTTATTTTTCAACAAATTGTTGTTGCAAATTGTACTCTCTGATAATTTATATAAATATATTTTATAGTAATTGATTTGCTTTGTGGTGACTATCGAAACAAAACCTCAACTCAAATCAAATTATGCACAATATTATGCAATTTTTTGCAAATATAAATTTAGTTAATTTTCGTTTGCTTTGCTCATATTTTAATTAATTAGGCAATTAATAAAATTATAAATGCTCATGCATATTTTATATACATAAATTTATAATTTAAAATTGTTTTTTTTTTTTTAATTTACTACTCTTGACAATTCTTTATTTTATTTTCGATTGCTGTTTATTTTATGAGGCTTTTATTATATTTATTTTTATTAATTTTTTTTCAGCTTAGTTATACGCACCCATCCTTGTCGAATGCCGTGAAACAGGCGTCCATTGCTGAACCGTTCGAATCGTCGATGACAATTGGCGGTGTTGGTGAATCCATAACTGCGACAACGTTGCTAACGTCCAAACAAACAACTTCGCTCCGTGTGCTCGGTATTCTCCGAGTTTGCCACTTAATGAAGCCCGCAGCAAAGCCAACTGCAAGTTAAAGTGAAACCATCAATAATAACTACTTGGCTGGAATACAAGCACACCACAGACGTGAGTGTGGCAACACCCAGTAGAATACCCCCACAACTTGAAGCGTCTTTGGGTCTAACAGTGGCGGGGTCTCCCGGCTTACCCGCTTAGCTTGAAAGACCGCCAGTTACTGAGCCACATTCGCTCGCCCGTTTCGATGGTCGCCTTGCAATAGATTTATCGAATAAACAAAGCACCGCTCGTACCGCTCGTACCGCCCGCACCACACAGTCCCGTCAATCTATTGTCATGGAGACGACGTCATCTTGTGGTTTATTTTATTTATTTCATTTCACGCCCCACCCAACCAGTCAACCAAATAGGCAGCCAGCGAACCGAACGGCTTTTGTGGCTGCGCCCGTAGCGATTACCTGGCAGCATTTTTCCTAATCAAAAGTGCGCATTGTATAAGCCATTTGTTGTTCCTTTTTTGAGGCTGTTGTTGTTGTTGTTGTTGTTGTTGTTTGGGAATACCTTTCGCAAATTGTAAATGCTGCAGCAAAGTTTCAACTTCAATGTAACCAGCAACCACCACGAAAAATGCGGGCAAATACTCCACTGCATTTTTGATGGAGCTGATTGTCGTTGATTGTGAACCGACTCGCGATATGTGAGTGAAGGCGGTTTTAAAAGCGTCAAAAGTACAGTTGTGCGCACACACACATAATAACAAACACATACTCAAAGGTGTAGTTGGCCTGGTTTCTGCTATTGCCAAAGGTATTCTCTATGTTGACAGGATTTGGAGTGGGTCCCACTGAGTTAGCTCCCCCTCTATCTCCCTCTCCAATTGCCTCCTGTCGAGGTGAAATCAAGTTCTTGAGCTCACGCTGACTAACAAGGCCAATTGTTGGCATGTTGACGGGCTTTCAACTATTTCTTCATATTGCCCGCAATTTCAACTTGCTCTTCAATATACAATTAAAAAGCTTTTGCTCTGTTGCTATATCACTTAAAGACCTTCACGACTCTGCAGACATTAGCTTGATATGACAGGTAGATATAGTGAAGAAGTCCTGAATTAATGTGGGAAACAAAGTAAATATACATTCTCCTGCAATGTAGATCTGAATTGGTGGGGTTTAAGACTAGTTTAGGATTATTTTAAAATCATCTGAAAAAAAACATCTTTTCGGAATAGAAAACAATGACAATTCAAATCGTTCATTAAACTTAATTTCAATGCTCAACCATTTCCATTTCACATATCCAAGATAACGTTTTTTTTTGTTCTGACCTCACTATCTCGCTCTCTTTTTATCATATTGAATCGCTGGCTTACTCCTCCTTGTTGTGACCAATGTAAGCCTCAAAGCCATAGATTTCCATTTAACTTAAAGTCCTAACTCAACCACAGCCTCTAAGCCGTTTGTTTGTTTTTTTGCCTTTGTTGTTCACATGACTCCGACATATAAAAACTAATGCGCATTGAGCAATAAATTTAAATTTATATGTATGTTTACTTAATATTAAAGATTTATGCACAATATGTTGCGGCAGGCAGCAGATCAGAGTCTATGAGAGGCAAAGAGGCAAAGAGGCAACTGCAGCCGGTTCATAGGTAAAAAGGACTAATAAAATAAAAATATAGCACAACAAATGTGCCAAGCCGGGCAAGAATACCAGTTGGGGTCTTGATTTATGCTTTGGCCACCAACTCCGACTCTGATGCCATATTCAGAGTTCAGCCTCCAGTTTACAGACTCCATCCATTTGTGGCCCGCATGAATCAGCAGGAACAATTCACAAAAGGGCCAGGACATAAAACCATAAATGATTATTGCAAGGAAGTTACGAGTTAGCTTTTAAATTAGTTTCACTCTGTACACTTGTTCTTTAATTCACTAAAATTATACCACAAATAAACAAAAATGTAACAAAACAACAAACAATTTGACTGGTCCTGGGTCTATGGGGCGTATGTGTGTTTTCTATATCTGCCGTTGCTGTTGTGGCCATACAATAAAAATGCGCATAATTTCGCTTAACTCGAGAAAAGTTTTGGCCAAATAAACTTAAGTACAACTCCCCAAGGTAATGGAGGGGGAGTCGGAGATGGTTTGGGTATGACTCTCAGGCGCCGCTTCGCTTTATATGCCAAACACTAATTGAAAACTATTTTTGGAATCGGCAGCGAGACCCTGCTACCAACTTCCCTGGCAACTGCCAATTGCTAACTCCCGACTCCCGACTGCCAACTCCCAAGGGCCCTTTGGGTTAATATGTAAATGGAGGATAACGCGAAATGCGTAAAACTTTTGCTGCGAAACAATTTACGCGGCATTAAGCAAAACGCAAGCGCACACCTCAACAACAACGTGAGCTGCGGACTTGCCTTACATTTTTTTTTTTTTTTTTTTGGTATTTGCTTGGTTTTTAGTTGGGGCATGCGGGATGTGGGGGGGGGGCAACAATTGTTTTCGATTAAAGTTGTCGACGTCAAAGTCATTGACTAAATAAAAAGCATCATAAAAGTGAAAGCAGTTATCCCCATTCCCCCAGCCACCCACCACCCGCATCATACAGCAAAAACTTTGACAATTTGGCAAATAATGAAGCCCGCACGTGTCTAAATTGTTTGTTTCAGGTGAAAGAGACAGGTCAGAAGTCAGGTCGAATCTCTTAACTCCTCTCTTGACTCCTCAAACAGATCGACATCTCACACAGGTGCAAAGCTATGTTTTCTGCGGAGTTCTAAATTATATTAAAAGAGATGAAATAAAATTTAATTATTATTTCATTTTTTTTTATTTATTGAATAATAAGAATTCAAATATATTTTATTTGCGATTTCTATTCAAGTTAGAGTTCAGATATTAATAAATTTTATTTGCCTATTGATAAACTTATGTTTTTATCTTATATGTTACAATATTTTGGGCTTAGGATCAATGTCAAAAGTCTTTCTATTCTTTGTGATGGAAAGTAGCTTCGGTTGTCTCTTAACTTACAATCAGTGCAGCAAATCTTTTGAAGAATTTAGTGCTTTCTCATCAAGGCTGTCGCAAGAACTTTAAGCTCCCAACATAACTCAAGAGAAGAACCTGGCGTGATGAGGGAAAGGGATGAGGAAAATGAGATAAGATGAAGGTGAGGTGAGGTGAGGTGAGATGAAGGCAAGGTCTTGCATAATTTGCCAGTAGCGCCCTGAAAAGTAAATTACCGCCTAAGACTTCCTGTTGTTGGAGCAGGGTCGGGCGTCAAAAGTGGCTTGTCAAGCCGGGTGGGATCAGCTAATAAACCACGCAACCCACACTCAACCCAGTCTCCAATGGCGCTACCACAGTGCACAAGGGCAGAGCAGGAAACAGGAGCTAAGTGGCGCGGCGCATTTAAAAGCAAACGCCTCGAGGTCGGGGCTCAATTTTGTGATATAAAGCAGGAGAGAGAGAGAGAGAAAGAGAGAAAAATGGTTGGCTGGTAACGAAGCCAGCCATCAATTGAATTGCCAAAAAATTTAGCAGCTTCTGTTAGACCAAAACCAAGACCCAAACTCACACCAACGCGTATAAAAGGCTTTCAATTTTTTTTTTTTTGTTCTTTGTATTTTTTGCAGTTGTGTTTTTTGGAGCTTGCTTAATGCAGGCACGTCAGCAGCAGCAGCAGCAGCAGGAAGACATGGGGCAGACATTGATGGATACGCAAAGAGCGAGCGAGTGCGAGAGGGAAAGGGAGAGAGAAAGAGAGGAGATTGAGAATTGCCACGTCAGCAGCTGCCTTTTGGCTTTAGCTACGTTCACGTTCAACTTTCCTTGTGGTCTGCCATTAACAGTACCTGCTTGCAGTAGGTGTCAGACGGTACCTCACTTTGTCAGTCATTCAGTCAGTCATGTGTCTGTGCCTGTGCTCCTCCATATATATATATATATATGTGTGTGTGTGTGTGTGTGCCAGCTGCGTGCTGCCCTTTTATCACTTGTTAGTATCTAAAAATACATGGCGCACATGCCGCTTTCATTTCATTTCATTTCATTACATTTGGTTTCATTTCATATCGTTTTATTTGGTTTCGTTTCATTTGTGTACCTGCCGTAATGATAAATTGCCATTTTGACGGGGCTGGCAGCAGCTCCGGTCCGTCCTTTTCCTTTCTCCTTCGCTGCCTCTAACTACTATTCCGCGCCACTTGACACCTTCTATACCCTTTACCTTAGCCTCGTGACCTCGTGCTCAACACAGCGATGCTTGCAGAGAGCAAAAGAAAATCAAGAAAAATGGACTGAGTGGGAGAGGCACATTATGAGACACCCTGTGATACCTTAGTAGATAGTTTACGGTATTAAAAATTGAAAAGACAAACGATCTGCTTAAACATGGGAGATCTTATAGTCTCAGAGTTGCAAAAACTCCTTAAGGCATTAGAATAGTCAAATAAAAACTATTTTTCCCCTTGATAAATAGACAAAGGGTATAAAAACGGAGAGTAAACTCCATGAAATGAACTTGGTGCTTCACTCTTTAGCCGCTAGCGAGGATTGAGCGCGAATGTTGACCCAAACGAGTTCAGGAGTTGAAGCTTGGTCCAGGGCCATAGTCCATAGTCCATATTCCATAGTCCTGTGTTTGCCATTTTCCGATTATATTGGTTATTGCTGTGTTGCTTTGAAAAGTGTTCGCGTTTCGCTTCGCTGATGCTGACGCGCAGATAACACCAAAGTGTTGGACTATGCAAACACCCACCCACACACACACACACACACACACACACACAGATACACAAAGTAACTCGCACCTTGACGCAATAAACCCACGCATGCAAGCTTTGTTTTGTTGCTGTTGTTGTTTGGGCAGACACCGTGGTACAGATCCTCGATGCAGATAACTGACTTTGGGTTAAAGGTCAGAAGCGGGTTTAAAGATCAAAATGTACCCCAATAATGTGTCGCAAGTGCCACAAAGGTAAATTGAATATTGTCCATTTAATAGCAAAACCTTTTTATTTCGTGTCCCTTTGGGAATTTTAGCGGTACATGTCAACACAACATTAAAATGTTCTCTCGTTTAAGTAAACATTTAATTAAAATGTATGTTTTTTTTTTGGTCATACTTAACTGAATATAAAAACATTTGTTTATCGTAAATAAAAATTAAAAAATTTTGAAACTCAATAAACGACAAGTGACATACAAATCGAATAAGAAATAGTAGCAAATCAATTTCTATGATCAGACTATGAGTTGAGGAGCAAATAGGGTGAATGTAAATTCCAAAAACTAAAAAAAATGTGTACCTCGAGAAAGGACTTGTGTTCCAAATAAAAATTAATAATGGATAATATGATAGCATGAACCGAACCTTTTCAATAATCGACAGTTAAGTACTTAAAATCTCTCTCTCCCTTAGCAGCTCTGTCTCTCCCACTTTATCTCGCACTCTCTCTTTCTTAATCTGCCATTGACTTTCATTTTCACTGAGCTTTCGGGGAGAAAAACCAAAATAGTTGACTATTATAGACATTTGCTTAACAGTCACACGTCTGGCATTATTCCAGAGACTATAGTATAAGCATATATAAAGAGAGAGCTCTGAAGTGTCATTCACAGAGAATAACCCATAAAATCCTTTAGCATTACATAAAGGGCAGCAACAAGAATCTTATACTAATCTGCCATTGCAGATTATTCCCCCCTCTTACCATAGAACCAGTCGATTTTGGGAAATGTGTGTGTTGGCCATCAGTGCAAACGATGCAAACAAACAGTCCAAAAACTTCAAATGGCAAATGGCGCACAACTTCATTTAAAAAGCATTACGACAAGCATTTGGCCAAATAACAACAGCAACAACAGCAACAACAACAACAACGACAGTTTGCACCTTTTTTTTTTGGCAAAGCAACGCTATAAACGTTGGCCCCATTAGCATTTTTTATGCATTAATGACAAGCCACAAAAATGGACACATCGTCATGCATATGAATGAAGCGGCCGTGTATGTGTGTGTGTGTGCGAGTGTGTGTGCGAGTGTGAGTGTGTGACAATAGACACTAAGGCTCAACACACTGTGCGACATCAAAAAAAAAAGAAAGGGATGCGAAGAGAAGGGAAGGAAAGAAGGAGATAAAAATGGCAACCAAACTCGAAATGATTTTGACAAACTGCGCATGGTTGGCGCTAGATGGCGCTATTGTTGATAAGCGCTTGAAATTGCGGATGTTTTGAATAATCGATGTTTCCTGCTCTTTCAGATTGTGTGTGTGTGTGTGTGTGTGTGTGAGCTAGATTGCAGTCTATTTGCGATATAGCATTCATTTTGTAGCTCTGTTGATTTTGCACAATAAATTTCAATTTGAAACGCTTGCATTTGACATTCATATGCATCAATTTTTCGTGGAGTGCACATTTTTATTTGCCAATTAAAATCATCCCCAGGCAATGCTGGGTACCTGCTGCCCACGATATCCTCTCGGACTCCCTCCAACCAGGTGCAGCAAATTGCAGAGCATTTAAATACAAATTGTTTGCATTTTTTTTCCTCAGTCGTTGCACTCGGCACCACCAAGGCAATCGAATTGCACAGTGTTGCATTTAAATTGCACATTGAACTTTGACATTTTGATAGCATTGCGGCATACAGGCATACATCGATTGCAGTTAGGATAAGGCTGGCGCAAAGAACGAATGAAATGCAAAAAAAAACAAAAAAAAAACAGGTCGTCAGGCTGAGGAAATTTATTGGCAAAATATGCAGGTGAAACGAATCGTAGCTAAAAGTAAACGAAATGCCAGTCAGCAGCAGCATACGGTTAAGAATGGTAACTATCCTCCTCTATCTGCCCCGCCTAATTCCTCAACACCCCACTCCCCAACAGGCAATGTGTTGTTAGGGCACGTGTTGTTAGTTTACGTTATTGATTGCGTCATGAATTATTGAAAGATTGCAGGCAAATGGCAAATGGCAAATGGCAAATAGCAAACAAGTGACGTTGAATAGATGCAGGTCATGCAAATAGCAGGGTGTTCTGCGTATCAAATTCACTTCAGATTCATCAACATGCAATTTTAGGAGAGTTCCACGAATCTACGATTCAAAACTCAAATTCCATTAACCTTTAGCAGGAAGTATCTACATTTTCAAGGAATTTCCGATAACCATTTTATCCTGCATATCATCCAAATGCTTTGTGCAATTACACGGTTTTTCTGCGAATCCTTTACACCTGAGTATCAATTGCTTACAGCCATTCAACTGTCAGATAATTCTGGGAATGAATTTAGCTTGAGGTTACAATAAAAAGGTTGCATGTTCAGAAAATTCTGTGAATTAATCTCTTTACAGCTGCACTTTGTATTCGACGAATCAATTTCACTTTGACATTTGAATAGTTTGCCAGATTCGTTCACTTACAAAAAGTAGAAGTTCTCCTTACCAGTTTCACCTTAATTTCTATTACTTACTGTATGTAAATATTAGGAATTTAATTCGAATATAAAATACAAGTGTATTTCATTTTAAGAACAGCAAATAAACAAACAGCAATTTTCAGATGTTGTTCATGGAAAATTGGTCTTGATTCAAACATTTACAAACTGATAACTACGATGAGGGTTAAAGCCTTTAAAGAGACTTATGTATACACACAAGCACCCACACACGTATACACACATAGACATAGACAAATGGTCAAAAGTAAATGCAGGTCATGTACTATTTCACCTTTTGCTTGGTGGGCGTCCAATTTGATTTCAATTCAGATCCTCTTTAAAATTGCTTGCACAATGTGGACACATGAATAGGGTCAAATAAATTAAGTAGCTTAGCTAAAGACAAAAGCCTGACTGCGTAAGCTGCCTAAAATCGAAACCAAAATAAGCAAGAAGCCTTCTAGCCCGTTTGGCTGTGGGTCAGGGCCAAACTTAAGGCTCCCAATCAATTCAAACTAAGCCAGGACAAAGCTGCAAGCTCCAAATAAAAGTAAAGGCTACTACATAGATAAGTGAACCCAAACTCAAACTGTCCAAAAAAAAAAAAAGAGAACTAAAATAACAAAAAACAAAAGAAAGAGAGGGTAGATAAGTGGTGGCAGCTATTGCTAAATTGCTAGATTGCTAGATTGATTGATTGATTGATTGATTGATTTAAATTAAAGGCATTAAGCGGCCGGCCAACCAATTGAATCGATCAAGTACAAGGACACGGCAATTGTAAATTGCTTTATAGCCAAACCGAATGCCTACAGCCTGCCTACACTTCATCGTAATGTCATTTCGGCCAGGACACTTCATATAACATCCCGTCATCGTCGTATTTTATGACACAAACAGGCGTCGGCTGAATTTACGTCGCCCAGAGAGTGCTCTGGCACAGCAAATAAACCAACAAATCAATTTGCCAGGTGCCTAGGCCCAGATCCCAGTTCCCCACCCTCTAATCTTCTATCCCAGGCCTGGCCGACCCGCTCTCTATCTGCCCGGTACGTTTAGCTTTATTTCACTCTTGGTTGAGATTTATGAGCCAAGGGCGCGTGAGCTGGAAAAAAAAGTGCCAGAGCAAATTGTTTTTGCTCTGCCGGCGCCAAAAGTTGCGCCTTGCTCTACAGCCACAGCTACTGCTTGGGATTCGGTTAGAGGCTTAAGGAGTACTAGACTCAACTGTAGACTGGGCATGGGAATGGCGATGGCGATGGCGATGGCGATGGCAATAGGAAGGTTCTCTGGCTGACCAGTCAGCATTTATTATTTATAATAGTCGCTCGGCTTTGCTTTTTGCTTGCCATTTAGTTTGCTTTGGCAACCTTTTTTAATAGATGACAGAGCAGCGCAGTAATGTAACCCAACTACCCACCCACTCACACTCGCACACACACACACACACACACACACACACACATAAAGATACAGATACATTGGTAGGCATCCGGCAAGCAGTTTGTGCCACATTCAATTGCTCGAGCGGTTGCCCGGCAAGTTGTTGTTGTTGTTGGTGTTGTTGCTGATGCTGTTGTTGTTGTTGTTGCTATCAGTAAACATTTTATTGTCACACACTTGGCACAAATGGGTCGCTGGACGACTGCTCGGACAGCTCGTAGATCTTGACTCCTATACGGCAATCACAGCACAAAACAGTCAACAACAACACGTGTTGTTCTGTATTTTGTTGTTGTCCATATCGATACCCTTTCACTGAGTTTTATGGATCTCAAATGAACGAAGACCTTAAAACTTTATCATACGAAGAATAATGGCAGAAATTTTATAAAAAGCTAATTTTTTTAATTAATTTATGGAAGATTAAAATGAGGTGCAATAGTCACATTTAAATTAAAATTAATTTTTTAATTAATTCATGGAAGATTAAAATGAGGTGCAATAGTCACATTGCCTACTATGGGCTCAAACGTACTTCAATTGTATATTATTGAGTTGTGTTGTTGGGATTTAACACATTGACATTGTAGAAGAGTTAAGATATAAGAACTATAAGTCTATATTTAAATTAATACTTTTACAAGGGAGTATGTGTTTAAAATAAAATCAGAAGGTAATTAAAGATATTAAATACATATTGATCACATTCATTTATTAGTTATGTAACATAATTATTACCGACTGTATTTTATGTAATTTTAAAATCATAAAAATAAGTTAAATCTTATAAATATTAATATTCTAAGCTGACTGCAGTTGGAATGCTATGGAATTACGAAATACTAATTGGTTTTCCATTACATTTAGAGCATTGATGCTTCGGTAACTTGGAAATGTTTTTCAATCTGCTTATTTCTTCTTTTTTCCCTTCTTTTTTTTTGCAACCGTTGTAATTTTGTGCTGAGTTTCTTCTTGTTGCCTTTTGCTTTTTATAGTCCGTTAAGCCTTTTTGGTCTTTTGACTTATTGGTTTTGTGCTGCTGCTACTGCCACATCCATAGCCATAGTCATGGTGAAGGGTAGCGATGTAGCAAGAGAAAGAAGGGAGGGGCAGAGGACCCACAGCTCCTCGGCTGGGTCTCTTTGGCTCCGTTTCCCATAACGCAACAACGGATGGCATGCGTTTAAACGAGCTCAGTTGCAATTGCCGCTGGTCGTCCTGTTTGTCCAGTCCACAATCCAAGTCGCCCACACGCCCACATGGCCACATGGTTTGGGTGGCAACGGGTGGTTCGGTGGAGCAGGCGTCGTCTGTTTGGCATGTCCACTAGCATGGCCTGGCCTTGTGTATCCTTGTACACTGTTTGTTTACAAACGGGCTATACATATACGTTTATACATATACATACATATATGGCCAAAGATAACATAGTCTGTGCAACAGAAGGGAAGAAGGGATTCGGGCCACAATAAGAGATGTCGCTCTGTAGGCGGCAGCTGTGCCACAAAGAAATGGCGCCACCGATGGTAGTAAGCGAAAATATCGCGTTACACATCACACCATCATCAACAGACCTAAGTAGTCTCAGTCGCACTTGTATCACTTTTAAATTGATATAAATATAGAAAGATTTCAGCTAAGAACCTTTGATAGCTCAGCAAACTGATCTATTGATTCAGCTAACAGATGCCTCTCTCTCTATTATTTTATAATTTTAATAAATCTATTTTAATATATTTTTAAATTAAAATTTCATTTGAAAACAGTTAATTATAATTATGTAATATTTAATATTCTATTTGCGGAAATCTTGAAGTTAAGACTTTACTGCGAGCTTTGATTCATCTTTGTTATATAAAAAACATATTATTTCTAATCTTTTACTATAATAATTATGAAAATTATAAAATAATCATCAATTTACCATATGTATGCTTGAATTGCTTTTTGAGGAGACTCCGATTCCCAGTTGGCGGTTTTAAATGTTTGGCTAATTAAGAAAATAGCGCAATAAGTTAATATTTAACTCAATAAAGAATTCATTAGCTGCGCACTTTGGTTTCTGTGAGTGTGTGTGTGTGTGTGTGTGCAGGTCCTGATGGAACTTTATCTGCTGATTACGAGCATTGCCCGTTGAACTCGATTCTCAAGTCGATTTAAGGGCCGTCTCGCCGAAGCAATTATTATAAGTTTTTGCTTCCATCTGTTTTCGGTTTCACTTTAAGTGCCACCGCCTTGTTTTCAATTAAATGAACACCAGGGCCACATCACACCCAATCCCTGAAGCTCCCATATTACCCGTGACCCGCAATCCGCAGTCCGCAATCCACAACCGGCAATTCCGACTTTTTGCAACCCGAAACCCATACAGAGTGTTGGTAAAGAGTGCGATAGAGTGATAGGGAGAAGTAAAAGGCGGGGAGGAGGTTGCAGGGAAACGGGAACGGGAGCGGGAGCGGGAACGAAAAAAGGGAACACGCCCCAATCGTTGCTTTCATTATTACAACGCTGGCAAATACAAACAACGATGAAAATTGTTGCCGCAATATTGAAAATGTGGCGTATTTGGTTTGGATTGGCGCTGGTCGCGCGTCACTTGCCGCTTTCCTCCCCCCGCCGCCCAACTATCCACGGACGACTACAAATTGAGCAACAAACCCTTGGCAACAAAAACAATCGGCAGCAGATTAAGTTCATGCCATGTTGCAGTTACAGTTACAGATTTTTGCCATTTGCCTTTCTTATTTTTTTCCATTCGTTTTGTTTTAGTTTATTCTTTAACTTTTGTTTTTTTGGTTTTCTTTTTTTTTTTTTGCCATATTCATTTCTGCACATTTCTGTGCTGTAGCCCAAAACAAATGTTGCCCGAAACCGATTTTCACTATACTCATATATGCCCCACATGCACCCTTAAGTCTCCAGCCTCCAGTCGCTCCAGGCGAATGCCTCTCCGCACCATCCCGTCCAACTCCATATTGAAGAAGCAACCCCAACTACAAAGCGAACCCATTTGAAACACCCTTTGCGACTGTTGTTCACATGTTCTTTTCAGGATCATTGGCAGCGGGTATCGAAACGGGGTATTAGGGTAACGTTGCGAAAATATGTCACAGCATTTGTTACACATTTTCGGGTCAATTTTTTATTGCATCCTACATAAGCCACCCACATGATTCTTGTCGCAGCTGTTGGAACTGCCCCCTTTCCCTACAAGAACTCGGATACTTCCCTTCTGCTTCTTCAATGTGTCGTTGACACTGGCTTGTCTTTTAGTTTTTTTCAATTAAAATTCGCTCAACTGTAAAATCGTAAACAGTTTTTGTCAGAGCCCCACGCCCCTTCTTCGGGTTTGGGGGGGGACAAAGCAGAAAAAACACGCGAACGTGCAAAATAACTGCAAATTAATTATGCACAACAAACGAGCAGCCGCTACCCGCTGCTCCTCCTCTCCCTCATTTCCATCATCCACACAAATACAATAAACGCCCAGCTGCCCCTTAATTGTTGCTATAATTGTTGTGAAGCCCCCAACCAAATCAAATCCAAACCCAACCCAAGCCAAGTGCCTCACCCATTCACAATTGTGTTCTCCGAGCCGCTTCATCAGCATAAGCGAATCTGTAGATGTGAATGTGGATGTGGTTCCAGGGGGAGAGAATGGCGACGTCAGACCAGGCACAATGCGCTGCCAGTTTGGCAAATGTCGACCGCAAATTAATTTACAACGTAAACTGCAAAATTGAAAATTATGTTGTAATTACTCAATTCTGACATTTTTCCCATTGACCCAAATTTATGGGGCCAGCCCACACAGACAGAAGAGTAGAATAGAGAGCTCAGCACACTCAACGTCCAGTTCAACTCTAAACAGCCCAGCTCAGCTCAGCTCGACCCAGCCAACTTTCCTATATCCATTCAGTTCTATGGCTCAACCTTTTGTGCCAATTTAAATGCGTAATTATAACAAGTGCGAGCAGTTACTTCGAATCGTTCTTGTGCTGCATATTAATTGTGTGCCAGCAGCAGGAGCCGAAGCAAAGGCATAACCAGGGACCAGGACGATAAAACGAAATCTATGCAGGCCATGAAACAGACAATAGGAATTTTAATTAAGGATCAGCGTGGGCAAATTTATTTAAAGGTGGCCCTCTTCGATAACTCGACTTTGCTTGGTAATCTGTGTGCATGATTCCAACCAGCCAGTCAGGCATTTCTCAGCATTCTCAACTTCCTCAGCTGAATGCCTCGAATGCTTTGAATCCCCACCAATTGTGAAAGATTTGAATGTGGGCAGACGCCAATTAACAGGGAACGGATAACATGGGAAACTTGGCAGAGTCCATTCGTGGGACTGTTAGTTATACACTGCCTTTAGAACGGCGAGTTCCAACTTGTTTCCGTAGTGTAGCGGTTATCACGTGTGCTTCACACGCACAAGGTCCCCGGTTCGAACCCGGGCGGGAACAAATCATAATTATTTTTTTGTATAATTTGTTTTGTTTAATTGTTAACAATATTACATACAACGATGTAAGGAAAATTTAATTAGTATTTTTTTTTAAGTATTTGATTGGCCAAAATTCATTTATTTCTATTAAGATTTACATTTTGTGCATGCTTTCGATCTTGACTAACATTAAACCGATCATATTTCAACAGTTTCCGTAGTGTAGCGGTTATCACGTGTGCTTCACACGCACAAGGTCCCCGGTTCGAACCCGGGCGGGAACAAATCTCTGTTTTAATAGTTTTATGAAAATTTTCTTTAATTTAATTATTTTAAAATATTCAAATATTCTGAGCAAACAGGGTGGAGGGCCCTAAACTAACAATGATCCGCTAAAAATAAAGATTTTGTCTCTTTTCAATTCTGTTAACCCGAATCTTCCCAGCGTTACCATATGGTAACAAGCAATAGGCATTTACTAAAACTTTATTTTTAGACAACATATTAACGTTAGATTAACTTTTATTTGATATTCTAGAAGTAAATTGTTGTCTCTAACTAATAAAAAGTTGATTGAACAAATCTCTTGAAGTTAGCTGATCGAAAAATGAGCTTTAAGTTGCTCATTATATTCTGCAGTGCAAAAAAACGGCATTTGGCAATTCGTCGCAAGTAAATTTAAGCCGTTTGACTAATTTTAGTACTGAACTATATGCAATGCACACATCATTAGAAAGGTAAAAGAGTGCACTTATTAATTATGAAAAAAATACTAAATAAAAACCACTTTTTTTCGCTTAATTTGCGTTTTTTATTTTCGTGTTACCATATGGTAACGCTGGGAAGTACAGGGTACAGGTTTTTTCCATACATTTTTTCGCTTTTAGGTATTGTTTTGTTTACAAAATATGATTGCTCCTATGGCAGCTATATGATATAATGGTCCGATTTGAACCAAATTTGGTCAGGATGTGTAGCAACATATAAGACACACATTCTAAGAGTTTGGTTGAGATATCTCAAAATAGAAAAAAGTTTTTCATACTAAAGGTGAATTTGACCCCGATTGTTCCTATGACAGTTGTGTTATATATACGATATACTGCACCGATTTGACCCAAATTTGGTCCTATATATCAAGGAAGAGCCCCCCTGTTGAGTTAAGTTGTGTTTATTAGACTTTTTCTCAAACATTTGTATTTTGTAGCATTAAGAAAACCTGTACCCTGTACTTCCCAGCGTTACCATATGGTAACAGCCGAAAAAATGGTCCTGTCGATTATCCTGACAAGGACAAACAAAATGAATATGTTTTTCGGATTCAGCGAACTCAAATTTATCAGTCCTGAAATTTTCATTAAGAAATTTGAAAAAATGTTGCTCAGGACGATTCGGGTTAAATTTAACATGAGCTGAATTAATAGAGCAAATCCAAACTTGGCATTAACATAAAGCTTGTTGAGCTTTTGCTTAACATAGCTACATTTAACATATCAACGCAAAAAGCTTTAAAATCTAACAAGTATTGTTTTCTGAGAAATAAAATCAGCTGTTCATGTCGAGATACAGAAGCACAAAAAAATACCAGTAAAATAATAAACCAAATAAAATACTGAGACATATTGCACCGGCAAAGTAAAATTAGTATGTTTTAATGTATATAATAATTAACAAAATTGTGTATCGAATATTTTGATGCTCTATGACCTCTAAAGCGATATATGAAAGCGAGTTTATACACGCTTGCTCATTTCTTAACAGAGCTTTAACGAAATGTGTCTCTATTACACCACGCGTTTATTGTACTGCACAGCACTGAAAGCTTTTTATTCTAAACAAAACAAAAATGTGGAAAGCTTTTTTGGTCTTACGCACAGCGGAAGTAACAACAGTATTACCAATTATAATGAAATAAAAGTTTAATAAACTTGTGCACTAAATCTTAGAAACAGTACGCAATATAATAATACATTCATTAAGTAATTACTTTTTGTTTATTATCTGGAAATCAAACAATTCTCTTGAAAGAAGAAGAAAACGCGCGTCGCCGGCAAAACACCGCGTCCGTCAGCTGTGAGAACTTTTCGAAAACTGAAAGTGAAATAAACAATCTGAATGAACTGGTGCCACCAATATTCACCTGCCTCCTCCTTATGCTATGTTAATTCCAAGTCGGAAATGTTTATTTATACTCGAGTATCATGAACTTTGACATGCCCCCAATCGATGACAGCCAAGTACAGAATTAATTTCGATGATTTTGTTTACGATTTTTTTTAATTGTCCATATGTACTTCTTACATACGCACTGCTTGCAGTTATACACAAAAGTACACAGCAAGCAGTGCAAAATTCAAGCTGTATTTAAAAATGACGTTACTAATTCAAAAATTCAAAGGATATGTGTAGGGGGAATAAAATTTAGAAATCAGACAAAATTAAGTTAAACAGTTTAATGAAGATTTGAACTTCTTCACCCCTCGGGAAGATAAGTTAGAAAATTTAAGTATGAAAAAAAATTATATCAAAAAATCAAGAAAATTATAAAAAAAATTATGCAAAAATTTTAAATATTCTAGAAAAGACCCAATTTCGGTGTGACTCTCACAGCAAGCAGTGCGTTCGAGCTTAACTTATTTTTTTAAATTTAAAATTGAAGCATTAGAAACACAAACCAACCAAAAACTCATATTTTGGGCTTACATTTCTGAAACACCCTTGAATAAGTATTTTCATTCTAAGTTGTTTTATGATTGATATAACTTGAATAAAATAGTGCGAGTAACAGAATTTGCATTATTGTATTTTAAAATTTAAATTATGTCCAACTAACACTTGTGCAACAGAAATCTCCCATTTCACGACAACTACCTGGACGTTTAAAACGCGTACCGCATGGGAACTTTGCACACTCCATTGAACAGACGCGAAGTGATGTGACAAGCGCTAAAAAATAAAAATGATATAATATAAAAACGACAAGCTACTTCCATGCCTTACTATTGAATTTCAAGACAATTATTAATAGTAAATAAAAGTGTATAAATTGCAGATTCCAAACCATCTTTGACTGTGTTTGTAAAGAAACTAATCACTTGCTTTTAAGTTACAACAATTCAGTAAAATGAAACTGTAGTAGTTTCGTCATAGCACTAATGTTATGTTTTTTAAATACAAACGATAAATGAAACTTTTTATACCCTGTGACGAAGTTTATGCAAAGAATGGAACAAGCAGTAGTATGTAGAAACACGTCCGTATGTCTGTTTGATTCAAATGGATCTCAGTGATGGTAGGAGCTATAAGCACTGTTTATTTTTATACCCGTTACTTATAAAAAATAAGTATAAGGGTATATTGTGTTCGTTGGAATGTATGTAACAGGGAGAAGGAGGCATCTCCGACCACATAAAGTATATATATTCTTGATCAGCATCAATAGCGGAGTCGATATAGCCATGTGTGTCTGTCCGTCCGTCCGTCTGTCCGTCTGTGTGAGCGCCTAGATCTCAAAGACCATAAGAGATAGAGTAACCAAACTTTCACACGTAGATCACAAATGCGTTGGAGCAGGTCAAGTTTGTTTCAAATTTTGGACCCGCCTCCTTCCACGCCCGTAATTCGCGAAAAACCGGTCATCCGTCTGTATAAACACAAGGATCTCAGAGACTATAAGAGATAGAATAACCAAATTTGTCACACAGATTTCCATATACCTCACGCAGATCAAGTTTGTTTCAAATTTAAGCCACGCCTGCCCCCGCAAATCGCGAAAAACCACCTCACCCACAATTGTTCATATAATACGTATTTTTTGGTAATAACCGATATCTGTTATTATTATCTATTATCCCACTGAATCGCAACAAGATCGAACAAGTAGAACAGCAGTTATTGCGTGTCTAAGTTGTTAAATCAACAGGTGCCCCCTAGAGTATGCGATAGTTTTTGTATTGTTAAACCTTATTAGAATGCTTCAAATTCTCAACTAGTTCTGGCAACGCAAATATGACATTAAGATTGAATCGCTAATGTATTGAAATAAGTAACGGGTATCCTATGGTCGGGGTCTCGACTATAGCCTTTCCCACTTGTTAATTTTGATATCTGCTCCAAAAAGTGTTAACGTAAGTGACTTTTACAGTATCTTGGAGATAGTGCTCAGGGTATTTCGTAGTCGGGCACTCACAACTAACGATTTGTTTTAGTTGTTTTCCTTCTTAAGTTACGGATTTTATGGCTTTTTTCACACTCAATTTCATAAAGGTGTTTATTTTCGTATAAGATTAAATAATTTACATAACAAATGCTAAACACAACTAATATGGTAAACAGTTGGATTGCTATAAGTTTAGTTATCAATAAATATAGTATAAACAGCGACAGCGATAGTTGGAGAGAGTGAACATTAATCGTACATAGACTAGCGAGTACATAAACCTAGCTACAGTTACAATTAAGATGCCGCTTAGTCTCGCGTGTGATCCCGTATCCAGTCGAGGTACTCCGTGACGCGGGTATATACTCCGGGATATCCAGGCTCGCCGCACTTGTTGCCAAAGGATACAACGCCCAGTTGCACCCAGTGCGAGTCATAGCGCATCATCAATGGACCACCAGAGTCACCCTATAAAGTCGAAAACACTTGTTAATTGATCGTATCTTTAAAGATCCTCAGCCGATCTTACCTGACAAGCATCGACGCCACCATCAGAGTAGCCAGCACAGAGGAAATTCTCATTGATGGGCTGAAAGTAGCTGCGATCACAGTCCTCATTACGCCAGATGGGCAGCTCTGCCTGCCGCTGACTCGTGGACTCCTTGCCGCCATAGTAAGTGGTGCCCCAGCCAACGACAGTGGCTCGGCGTCCAGGCAGACGATCCTTTGGCGGCATTCTTCCTGCCCGTGGCAGACAAACGGGAATAACATACTTAGACTTACGCACCGGTTTATCCAGCACAAGAATTGCAATGTCATTATAAAAGCCGATCCGAGAGAATCTAAAGAGAATCAATTAATCAACTTGCCGATCGGCTATCAATTTAGTTACGACCACTTACCGTTCATGGGTGCGAACCTCCTTAACGGCAAATGTTACCGGATCCGATGGTTCTGCATCCGTTGAAAGATCAATGTCACCCAGACGCACAGTAAACTGTCGCGCAGCAAAACTGGAAAGGCAAATTATTTGTAAATTTTATGTGATTGAAAACTCCTTTCTTACAAAGTCAAAAAATTTAAACTAATGCTATTATTGCTTAACAAATAAACTAAATAACTTATTATTAATGATTACTTATTTAACGAAAAGTTATTAATTACTATAGTAATAAGACATATAAATTAAAAGAAAATTATTTGTTAAGCAATTGAATCATAATAATTATTATTTGAACAGTAATCTATAAACCAATTTATTTGTTTAAAATTGATTTTTAATATCAAAGTTATTGCTGTTAAGGGTCTTGACTCAATCTCTGCAATAAATGTGTTTTCTTTTGCATTTTAAGTGATTGTTACTTACGGCTTTTGTCTGGAGTCGCGCGTACAATGCGCCGCAGTCAGAATGTACTTGGAGCCAATTAATGAGCCGCCACACCAGAACTCCGTGCGTTTTGGGCCATGCAGGAAGATGGCCGCCATCCAAGGCCATTGTCCATTTGGCGCCTCAACGCCGCCGACAATGCGACCTGTTGAATATTCCTGTTGTCCACACTCGTCCGGATCTACAATATTATTAGCGATCTCATCTAGATCCTCTGGCTCCAGTGGCACTTCAGTGGTTGTGGTTGTTGTGGTCGATGGCTTCTTTTGCGGTATAAGCACCAGACCAGAGGTGGGTCGAGAAGTGGGTCGTACGGTGGGTCGCAGAGTGGTACGCCTGGTGGTTGTGGCCGGAGTGGTGGTGCTGGTGGGTGGCTTTGTGGTCAACCTCAATGGACGTTGTGTGGTCAGCACTGTGGAACTCTCCGTGGCGGTAGCAGACAGTGGACAACAGACGCCGGGCACAAAGAGGCTCTTGAAACAGAGCGACTCACGCAGGCTGCTCAGATTGAGAAGCAGAGCTGGACAGCTACTGAGATCCTCACAGCGTCCTGGTCGTCCACTGGGCGTCTTACAAGAGTTTTCCACATCCTTGGCCGTGCCCGTATCATCGCTAGCCAATGCCAGCTGGTCTAGTGGCCGCAGTGCAGTTGAGCTAATGGTGGTGCTAGTGCTTGTAGTGGAGCTGGTGGTTGTGGTGCGTGGTGTGGTTGGTATTTTGATCTTCTGCTGTGACTGTGGGGTCGCCTGTGTCAGGTCCTCATTGGGCTTTTTAACCTTTTGCTTGTTCTTGTTCTTCTTGCGTTTCTTCTTCTGCTGCTTCGCCTCCTTGTTCTCCACAAACATTGGCTTGCCATGCGGCTCCTCCTGACCAATGCGCTTTGTCGCCACTTGTATGGCACTTAGATTAGCTGGTTTACCTGCTGGTAGCAAACTGTTGGCTGACAGTGTTGTTGCTGTGTCCAGAATCTTGCCAGAGATGCCAGGCAGTGGTTCTGCTCTGCCCAACGACGAGGATGTTGGCGTGGAGCTCAGCTCTGTGGTTATTGAGCTCACAGTTGGAATGCTATCGTTAGTGTTGCTATTGCTGCTGGCATTCTCCGTCTTGGACTCCTGTCCACCACGTGTCATGTCCACCAGCATGTGCCCCACGGTGTTGAGTGCACCCAGCGTCTCCGAGATGCGATGGAATGTCGACGGCGAGAGCAGGCGTGGCAACGACTCATTGCTACTGTCGTCGCTGCTGCCTTCACTTTGCTCCTCATCGCTGTCATAGTACTCACTGGAGCCTTCAATGTCATCATCGTCCTCACTTGCGTTACTGTTGCTGCTGCTACTGACACTGCTGGCTGAGTTGGCGCTATATTCGGAGTCCTCCATCAGCTGTCGCCCCAGGCGAGCATCGTGTAGATGTGGCTGAAAGAAAGACGCTGCCTTAATAGTTAAAGTTATGAATCCCCGTGTAAACTAAATTGCAGATTTATCCACTTACCATCATTGGTCAAATGCTGCGGCTGCTCATCGTCCTCTGTCTTAAGTTGACCTTGCACTAAGATGCCAGCTCCAAGTGCTGAAAAGTAATTGAGCACAATAAGTATTAGTGTAAAGCAGGAATCGCAAATATAGCTCAACTTTCAGAAAAATAGCAGATATCGTCGGAGATATTGAAATATGAATTTCAATTCTTGGATTATGATTGTGCTGTCCTTGATTATGCACGACAATTGTGATTCTTATTTTCTATTAAAGTTTTTGTAAACATTTATCAATTAAAAGTGCCTTATCAGCACTTAGTTTTATTTTTATTTTATAAAAATTGTAACTTCTTGTATTAATCGAAAGACTAATTATAATCCAGATAAAGTTCACTCTGTAAGACATAAACATCTAAGGCAAATACCATTCCCAATGAGGAAATAGGTGGACACCTTATTAAGCTAGCTAAAAGCTCTTTCGGGTTGGATAATGTTACAAATTGGCATTACACACAAATGAAGGAAAAAACCTTATAACAAAACATATATGAGAAAGTATGTTGGTTGTGCTTCTGTCTATCTCCACAATATTCAACCCTCCCTTTTGGACCCATCCCACTTTGCCCTGTGCTTACTGTCCATGCATATCCGCAACTGAAGCGTTTAATGTTTATTTAGTTTGTCGTGACATAATCTTAGTTCGTAACCAATGCGAATGACTTGCAATTATTCGCTTTGGTTCCCCCTTTTACGAGTTACAGAGGAATCTTCCAACTTATTCTGCATGCAGAGAGTGAAGCTCAAGGTCGATTTAAGATTTCTCCTCGCACTTAAATTGATTGTCTCGCAACACAATTTGGGTTAAGCTGTTACAGTTGGACTCGTATTTTTGTTTTTGTTTTCGGTTTTGTTTTTATTTTCTTATGCGCCGCTCGATGGCTCATTAACATTTTTCGAGGTGTGCACTGCAACTTTGTCACTTTCACTTGGGAATAAAATTGCCCGTACCAATGGTAATGCTTTTTGAAGTTTTTTTTTTTTTGTATTTTTCTCAACACAATGAAATATTGGCCAATTATACAAAAAAGCCTTTTGGCTCGCATATATAGAAATCATTTCTTATGAAAAGTGAATGCCCCTCATTGGCAGCAGCACTCAGCACACTTCGCATAGGTGCACAATTGGCCAATTGTTTGTGCCCGACTATATGTCACTTTCAAAAAGAGTAAACTTATATAAAATAAAATGCAATATAATAATAGAAATAATTATATAGGTTTCATCCATAAAAATTAAAACAGCTATGGAAATTGTGGGTTAATTCCGATTCAACTTAAAACTATATAAAAAATTCAAACTGACAAAACGATTCAAAGCTGAGTAAATTTTATAGTTTTATTCAAAATTAAGTAATATTTTTTATTTACAATTTTTTGTAATTTTTATTAACATCGAAAAATCATCTATTCTTCAATGTTAAATAAATCAAACAATGAGAAAATATACATTATTTTTGAATTAAAAAAATATATAAGTATATATAAATTTGTAAATAATCCTTGTCTTCCATTTCGTGGAATCTATTGTTCATTAAATTTAAAACTAAATGTATAACACATAGTTAAATAAATTCAGCATTTAGCCAGCTGTTGTGTGCCAACGAAAGTGAAAATCCCGGCTAACCGGCTGGGGAAACTAAATTGTCAGCCCGGCTGGAAAAATTGCAATTGAGCAACGGTCGCTTGCTGCGACAATAAAACTGCAAGAAAAGCTGTTATGTCTTCCGAAGCAACAGATAAATATATTATTAAATCTTAGACATCGTGAGCAAAAAATACCAACACAACAGCGACCGCAACAGAGAGGAACAAAAAACAAAAACAATTCGCCAAAGCTTGAATTTGTGCAGCGAGCGATGACAGCGTCAACATTTTCGGTGTGAAGCAATTGCATAATGTATGGATAAGCCGACGTCGCGACGCTGCGGTAATACCAAAAAGACACTTACAAACACGTAAGGCAAGGGTAAGTGTATGTGAGTGCGGATAAGCCTGTGTATAAACGTGTTGAACAGTAGCTGGACAGCTGCTTGCAAGCTACAATTTGATTGGCCTTGGACATGCGGACAATTTGCATTTTGGGCAACTGGTTTGTGGCGTTTGTGACGTCACTTGGCGGAAGATTTCTGCAACAGTTGCTGCTGTTGGTGTTACTGTTGCCCAAAGAAAGTTGCAGACTTAGTCACGTTTTCTGTTAGATGCGCATTTTATTTGGCTCATTAAATTTTTAGAAAGACGGTGGACAGCTTGAACTTGAGTTTAGGGTTTCACTTTTACCACAAAAAAAGTCGCTCAACTAAATATTTATACATACTTAATACAAAGCAATAAACTGAAACACTAACTTTAATGTTGAAATCATTTAAATCATCACTTGTCCTATTTATAGGCTTGTCTAAGCTCAAGTTGTTAACCATTTAATATTTCACACATACAACAATTTAAAGTTTGTTGCCTAAGTCTTTTGTTTTGACTGTGGGACTAAATTTAAAAAATTGGAAACATCCGCACATTAGCACAAATTAACAATAATAACCACACAGACACACATTTCCAAACAAATATTTCAAAATGTTTTCAAAAGATTCAAAGATTTGTGAATTTTCATATACGAACCTAGGCACAACAACAAATATGCACTCAAATGCATCTTCAGTCCAATCCAAATATTATTCAATGCACAAGAAACAAAACATTTGCAATATAAATGTAAATTTGTAACAAATTTTATTTGTTATTAGTCTTGGTCTCTTTCTGTTTATTGTTATTTAACACGTCTTAACGAAGCTGCTGCCGACGACGAAGACGACCAACTTAACGAAACGTCACGACGCCGACCGAAGACAAATGAAAATGAAAGTGTTAAGCGCCGCGTTAAAAAAAAAATATTTAATAAAAAACTTGTTGAATTTTTTATAATTATTTATAAATATTTTCTCAGTTGATAAAGTTTATGAGCTGTTAATTGTTGCGCACAGATCGTCGATTAAATGTTGTAATATTTATTTATTTATTTGTCTGTTTATTTATAATTGCTTCAGAGTGTTGCGAAATCAGCACGAATTACGTAGTCGCAAAAAACTTAATAAACATTTTCGATTTCACTGGAAGTATCAACAACAAATTGTATGCTGATAATTTTTATTTATCTTACGCTCAAATTCAGTGCGTTTGGTATGAACAAATTTTATTGGATTTTTATCTTTATGCTTGTCGCTTTTGCGTCTGCACCGCAGCTGCTTCCGTGTGCCGTTGCTGCCCGAGTTCGACTGAAATTGAAACTGAAAATGCAAAAGACAAAACGACACAACAGACAACAACTACAATAACTACAATAACAACGGCAGCAACAGTCAACACACAATTTACGACTTAAAGTCGCAGCCGCAGTCGCAGTCGCAGTCGGAGACTCTGAGTCAAAGTCGGAGGCGTCAGGCAGCTTTGAGTTTGAGTTTGGGGTGCTTTCGTTTTGCTTTTTGTAAAAGAGTTGGGACTTAAGATCGCGAAGGTAGTGCACACAAAAAAAAAAAACAACAACCGAACAGACTTACTGGGTCTTTACTTTCTTTAAGCGTTACGCTTTTTTGGTCTTTTTTGGATCGCTTTGAGCTATAAATGCTCAAGTTCTGTAATTACCCATTATGGTTTTCAACTGATGTTTCAAATGTTTGTTTTCATTAAATTTCAATTTTATTACTACTCTCGCAAGTTGTAATTGAAGTACCGCTATTCTTATTATTACTAGTATTTCTACTTTTACTATAGTCAAATATCTGACTACATAGTTCTCTGCACCTTCGAAACAAACCCCAATGACCCGTATCTTGTTTGTCCGTGTAAACATACGACATCCACGCCCACACAACAATTAAACGCACTCTAACTCAACGCTCAGGTAATCCCCAGTCAAAATTTGCGCAACCTTCGTTGGTTTTTCTGTTACTCAGTTAATTTGTATATGTGGTCGATGTTGTCGTTGTTGTTGGATTGCAATAGCATATCGAGTAACAGTCAATGATGTTTTGGATGATTCATGCCCCTTACGTGGTTTCCCCACAACAGTTTTTGGCCTACTTTAAAAGCAAAACTGATTATTAAGACAAAGTTTTTAGGCAAAGCAAAACAAAGGTCTTAACACTAGAGTTATAAACTAATTTGGCTTAAAAGAGTTTTAAACAAGATGGGAAAAAACCAAATGCTTGAACTTTTCTGCCGAAATCCTTGAGGTATTTTTTGTTAAAAATCTTCACAAATAAGCCTGTGGCAGCAATTCAACTGTTATCGATTACATTTATAAAAAAAATCTAGATCATGACAAACAAAAGACTGAAGGCACAAACTTGCTTTTTATTATTATTGTAAGCTTTTAAATTTGATACACCTTTCTTTTTTAATGCGTTGAATGAATCAATGATCTATGGATTGGTTACCCTTAGTCTCTTGGTTGCTTTTCTAGCCCATCTGTGAGCTCATTTGGGGGTCTTGTGTTTGGCGTCACTAACGACCGTGAAAAGCAAAAGTGTGGAGCGTGTGACCAACATAATTAATTGGGTATTCATGCGAACTTGGCCCAAGCTGTTTGACAACTGCAAAAGTTAGAAATCTTTGTTACCTCCTTTTACCTTTTCTTTTTGCCCACCATTGTTTACCAGCTGTTGACACCTTTAAAAGGAAAAGCAACAATAGTAATATAGCCATAATAATAACATGTAACAACAAAATTTGCTAGTCTAATGTGAAAAAAGTGTTCATATGAGATATGCATAGGTTTTGCCTAATGGCTGAGAAAATTATACGACAATAATAATACTAAATAAATTTATACGCAAATAAACATATTTGTCCGTCTGTCTGTCTTTCTTTGAATACGTACCTGTAAGATGGTACACAGTAACCAAATGGATTCATTGTTATACTCATGTATTGAACTTGGCGCCTTTTCGTTAAGCTTTAAATCACGCGCACTGCGCAAGCGCTTTAGGCAAATAAGAGAGCTTTGAAAGCGCCAAAAGCTGTGCCGTTAGCTTTAAAGTTTATACCTTATAATCTTCAAGCAGTGTCTTTAAAACTCTATAATTTTATCGTAATTATGTTTTTATTATTTTACTTTATTTACAATTAAAAGCATTTTATGACATTAAAGTATCATTTAGAATAAGTCTACAGCTACAACATCATTGAAATTTTAACATTAAGCATTTAGGAATTGAATTCATATACTCGCATTTAAATTATTCATTCATTCGTTAAAGATATAAGTGTATGCAACGGATTGTTACATTTTTCTTTAGTTATTTTAGTTTAAAACTTGTTGACTTAAGAATAGATACATATTTTTCTCAATATTCCGAACAATTAACATTTGATAAAGTTGTACCATATGGAGAGAGTGAGTTGAGGAAGGAACTACCGGGAGAGACCCATATTTACATGAGAGCCAGCAGAGGGCTATCGTATCTTACAGATACTCGTAGAACACAATCCAATAGATGCAATTGAGGCTGGCAAAGAGAGCGGGAAAGAGCACACGCGATGATCGATCTATGTAAATGGCACGTTTGAGACGCTCTTGGGCGGGCGTCAACTTCGGCTTGGGCAGCTCCGGCTCCGGTGCCGGCGGGGGAGGTGGTGGTGGCGCAATGGTCGGGGTCAATATAATGCGCGACTCCTGGCGCGGTATCCAAGGACCGTCGGCATCTAGCGGTGGACGTACCACACGTCGCGTTGCAGTTACAATCTGAAAACACAGACATACGCACAATAGGGTTTCTTAGTTGAACGCTATGTCTCTCTAATACATACAGATTCACTAATCCAGATACTCACACGCTTGTTTTTGGTCATCTCATCAAATATCTTTTCAATCTTCTCAATCTTATCGTCCGCTAGAGGCAACATCGTCGGTTGCTTATTGGTTGTGGAATTGCTGCCACCCGGTTGCGACCCCGATCCTGGCTCTCCCTCTTTCTTGCCCGGCTCACCGGCCACTGGTTTGGGTGGATACGCAATGGGTTTAGGTATGGGCGTATCGCTAAGTACAATGTTGATCAGACAATACTCCATCAATGCCATAAACACAAACACCGTGCAGACGGACATGAATGCATCCACGGCCTTTAGATAGGAGACGGGTGGCAATGAGGACTGCGACTTGGCGTGCTGCGTGGACAGTGTAAGCAGTGACGTCACGCCCAGTGTAACTCGCGCTGGCGCCGCCTCTGGTTTGATCCAGAACGAAACCCATGACATGATCACAATCATGCAGGTTGGAATGTAGGTGTTGAATACATAATACACCAGGCGACGTTTCAGTGTAAATACCACTTCCAAACAGGTGAAATTGCCAGTCGAATAGACCTGCGTACAATCCGCGGTCTCGTTGCGTATCAGCGCCACTTGGGGCAACTCAATGTTCTCGTCGACCACAAGGGGCGTGGTGGGATCCCATTGAAAGATCAGATCATCAGTAGTGTGGGATACTAAATAAATATATGTGGTTTTTTATAAAGTTAAGATTAAATGTGAAATTGTTTCTTATTTTTTCTTGCTACTTCAATTTATTGCATTACAGCAATAAAAAAACAGGTGAGAGGATTCTATTGATTTTAATGTAAATTCACCTTCATACACTCATAAAATTACACTCTAAAAAACTCTAAAGTAGTTTAAATGCATGCAATTTTTTCATAGACTTATGAAAAACGTTCTAGCTGTAGGCAGAGTTTTCTAATCTTAATCTTGTGAAAACAAAAAAATTCTCATAATATAGGAAAGTTTTTATAATTGTAGGGCAATTTTAATACTTACAGCTCTCCATTTGCAGTTTACACTCCTGTGTATCATGTGGATAAATTGCAAAGTTCATGATGCAGGATAGCTTTAGGGTTAGCTTGACCATGTAGAGAATGGTTTTATCCTTGTAGAGCCACATATAGTGATTGGGTATGGTCATCGTTTGAAATGTCACCGACTTGGCGTTCTTGAAGAAGGAATCGGGTCGCCACATGTTTTTCAGCCAATCAACTTCGAGCAATCGATACTCCTGAGTCATGTTCTCGGGAAGACGGAGTCGGTGATCCTTCCATGTCTGAGCAAAGAACACATCAGCTACGTAGGTCATTGAGTTTTCATCGATGGAATCTAAGCCCATCACTGTTACATGAAAATAAACAATTGTGGGTTGACCCTCCTTTTTGGGTGGTCGCATTTTATCATAACGCTTTATGTCCTCGGGAAGAATATCGGTTATAGCGAGACTTTGTCTGCATAATTATGATGGAGAATAATGCATTGATAGGGTATCCTTTATAGTGCTTTAAGATATACTTACTGAAATTCACCCTTGGCATAGTGTTTGAGGCAAATGCAGCAGATGACTAGCAGGATTATTTGTGCGACCATGGCTGTGACTTGAAGTATCTATCTCAATCTCTGTCTCTCTTATACTCTGCAGGTAATAAAAGTCGACATGAGGATCTTTGAGTAGGACAATTTTCGGCCCTGACATGACATTGTTGTGGGATCAAAGCAAATCTCTCGAACGGTGTCACTGGCATTGACAATGCATCGAGAGCTTTGCTGGGGGTTATGCGAATGGGAAAATTGACGAAAATAGCAACAATTATGTGGCCTAACGATGTAAATAAAATGTGAAACAAAGGACAATGACGGGGACAGTTGGCCATACTTCCTGCACAATAGCCTCGGCATTGGCAACCCTGGCACAACCCTAGGTCTACCTAGTACCTAGCTATTTTCTTCTCTCTTCTCCATTCTGTCTACACGTGGAGGCCACAATACCGACTTAATTCACAATTAAAGCCACTCGAATAGTGCCCTACAAGGTGCCAGGGGGCTGTTTGCAGGGGCAACGTTGTAGAGGGCGCTGCAGCTTTAAGTGGCCCATGCGCCTTTTGTGCGCCTTCGATGCCGCTGATGCTGTCGAGATGGCAATGCCACAGCAAATGTGCCCCATTGAGCGCGACACGGCAAGATTGAAGGCACAGCTATGCAATGGCCGCATTAGACAAGGACAATATACATGGAACATGGTAGGGCACTTATCCAAAAGACGTCATTACCCTGCAGCAGCACCTACATTCCACATGTTCTTAACGCGAATTTAGGCCAAGTTTTAAAAATGAACTAATTATTTAATAATCAATTTAACTCGATTTCATCTTAGAGGCAAGAATAGATAAATTTGCAATATTGACTTTAAATTATTTGATTAAGCCAGTTCTCGCAGATATCTCATAAAAAGCTATGCTCTATACGCCATACAAACATAAAGATCTTGATTATTTTCATGTTTAATATTTAAATCTAATGCAAATTTTGATTTACAGATATAGATATTTCGGGGACCATAAATTTTAAATTGATCAATAACAATTTTTCAGAAACTGTTTTTCATATATTAAAGAAACCCAACTTAAGCTACAAGGAAATAAAAACAGCATCTATCAATAGAAACCTATGCAAATATATTTTAGTCTAAATTTAATCGCTTCTATTTTGTACGTTACATGTTGTAGATTATTTAATTTTCCTAGACTTTTTATAAATCAACTTAACCTACCTATGCACTCGAAAAATAGTGTGAGCCTTTAACTATTTAACAATTAAAAAACATATAATATTTCATTTATAATTTTTGGCTTTTTGTTTTCTTTATAAGTATAAAAAGCAGCACAGCATTACCCTTAATATTTTAAACAAAACCCTTTTTTAATTATTAAATAAATAAACAAAACCCTTTTTTAATTATTAAATAAATAATCAAAAGAAAAACCAAACTTTGAGAAAAGGAAAAACTAAAAGATAATTTAAAATCTCTCCGTATTATTCTCAAATACTCTTTACCAAAACTATGTATTAATTGATATAAACAAAATGATAACGTGTAAATGAGCATAATACAAATTTAGTATATTATGATAAATACTTTTGGGAAGCTTTCATTAAAAACTTTTATTTCTTGTACTTTTAAATTATTATTCTTATCTACTTAGAAAGGTCAGTAGCTAAGTATTACAAGAGATTTTTTGGAAGCAAAATACATGAGATTTACGTGCAGTGTCTTAGGGAAAAAACTTCCTTTATTATATAATAAACAGTATAAAAATTGTTTATGAACAAATTTATTTTAGTAGAATTTTACTTGTGTGTGGTAAAAAAATAATTAAGTCGGCGATTGCAGCTTTTTAGATTTTAATCAGATTTTTGCACAGATTTTCAATTTATAAAATGATTATGTAACATCAGCTAAACACTGATAAGAAATACATGTTGTAAATAATATGTTTAGAGCACTTATTATTGCTTTATCTTGTATTTATGCACAATTAAATTTTATATTAGTTATAATTATAGATGTATTAAATTTGCAACACTAAACTTCAATATTTTTGGTTTCGAATTTTGATTTTTGGCCGATTTGAACGTCTTTGCAGTTCGAAGCTTCGCTGACAACTGACGGTTACAGCGATGGAATTTGAATTTAAAACGTTGCCAGGCGAAGCAAACGATGAAGAAATTCACCAACGAAAGGCGCAGGATGCAGGATATATGATACAGTGACAGCACTTATATATTTTGTGTGTGTGTGTGTGTGTGCTATTGAGACAATGTGGTTGAGTCGCAGAAAACCTTTGTAACTATATAAAATTGAAAGGCCTTAGAATATCCATGATGAAAATAGGAAAAATTCTTTAATGCAGTCAGCAGGGAAGACCATTTTTATGCATGTATGCATATATACATATACAAACACATACATACATTTTGTATATAAAGCATAGTCTGTGTCTGTTTGTTCTTGTACACAGTCACTTAACATAATTTCGTCAAGTACTTTGGCATTGCCTTTCTACATAATCTGTTCGGGCTCTGTCGTCATCGTCATCATCGCCATTGTAATTGCAATTGTATGTGTAATAATGAGCCAGGAATCTCCTACCAAAACCCCTTCATCCCCCTCTTTTACCCCTTTTCGCCAAATGCCAGTTTTGTCACATTCTCGTATTGATTGCCATTGACAGCCCCAAGTGAAACGAAATTCTGTGGAAATCCGAAAGCTTTTTTGTAGTTTTTCCAATCAATTGGCTTGTTTCGAAGCGACTAACAAGCTAACAACTTCTGAAGTGTCTCCCAAAGGTCGGCTTGTCGCAGCAGCAACAATGCCAACATTTTGTTGCACTTGATTGTATTGTAAACGGATAATCGAAAATGCCAAATGACAACTAATGGCAAACAATCCTATGATAATACCTTAGTTCTGCCGATAAATATTCAGCATTGTAGGATATATAGGCAGCAACAAACTTATTTACGGAAGTTTAACTGAAAGATTCTCCGAGATAAATCCAGTAATAATATGAATAAGAATAAAAAGAAATTAAAAAGAAGGCTGGTGCAAAAATTTAAAAGCAATTAGATCCAATGGATCACATTTTTTTTTTTTTGTAACCAGTTGCTGAAAACCATAAGTAAATATACTGAAATATTAAAAAACGAATAAAAGATATTCTTTGGAAAAGAAAGTAAGTCATTTTACTCAACTTATTGGGTAGCGAGTGTATTGTGTACTTAATTAAGATAAAGGACAGCAAAATCTTTATAATATGAATACAAGAAAATTATAATATTAATAATAGGAAAATCTTTTTATAGAACTAGCATACAGTTTTATGTATATCAAATATAAGTACAACGTAATGGTAAGTCGGCTAAAAAGAGATGAGATGTAGTTTTAATACCTTGAGTTTAAAAGAGGAAAAGCTTAGGCTCTTAAATATGATGTGTTAAACTCTCTAAGGTATGTTAATTAATTGTGTTACAAAATCAGGCATATTTAAGTTAAACAAATTTTTACAGTCAGTCTATAATTAAAATGCAGTCCTACGTGTTGCCACCTAGGAGGAGACCATGCTCTATGTAACCTTGAAACATCTTGATTTGTGTACATGAATTAATCGTGTTTGTGTGTGTGCGTGTGTGTGTGTGTACATGTATTCGATTCCTCCTCTTCTGTATTGCCTAGGATGCGGCCTTTTGGGCACGGATACAAGCCTCAAGCACTCAACGCCTTTGCCGCAACACTTCAACAACACATCCTTTGGCCTTCCGTTGCCGCAACAGCAACAGCAACACCAACAACACCTCGTCATCAACGTCGTTATTAAATTATCTCTGATGCGATAATAACACACTTAAGTAACTTGCCGTAGATTCAATGAATTCTACCATCCTACCTACCATCTCCCCTCATTACCAGCTTTGCTATAAAAAGCCGCTGATTTTTCTATAGTTTATTCGAATGCAGCCGAGCTTGGTGCTGCTTTTGGACCTGACCTAAGTACTTGCTTGGTAGTACTGTAGTGCACACGCTTTTCAGCCGAATTCAAGTAATCCACCCCCACCCCCACCCCCCGCTGACACGCCTAAGTGGTGCTCTTAAGTTTCTGCTGATGGCAGCAGACGGCGACGGGGGAAACGTTGCAATGCAAAACCGAAACGTTAAGGTTTGGCGTGCTTTTAACTTGAATAGTTGCAATTTTTTAGCAATTGTTGTTGTACGTGTTTTTGACAAGCATTACGTCATTGAAATTCTATCAAATAAATAATGATTCTACATTTAAAAATGTGTCTTTGAGAGAGCAAAGATTGTGTGACGTCAAATGAAAGACTAAAATTGAACGAAGGTCGCAAAAGATAAGCAACAACTTTGAGAATGGCTAAAACAGTGTTATTAAAGGTAATACCCATAGAACGATTAATAAGAGCGTTAGCTAGGTCTTGCAATCTCTTAAGATCTATTGCGTGAGACAGATAAGAATCTGTTGAAAAATTAATAAGCGCGCCTCACAAAAGTCATATGAAACATGCGTCGAGAACGACTCGTGTGACCCACATTTCCACCATATTGCGGAAGTTTGTTGAATGGAAACTTGCAGCATTGAAGCAGCAAGCAACCCCTAAGCCGAAACTTCATACTCTCCATCCTGCGGTCGGTTCATTCATAAAAGCGCCAACTGAGGCCATTGAACTGCCTTCGAAATGGTTAATAAGGGAGTTTCTGTGCTGCTGGAATGGTCCTATTACATTAGGGACTCGTGGCAGGAAGGCGACATCCACTTGGAGCAACAGTTGCCAGCTCCACGCAGCAAGAAAGAGAGAGACGGTTGCCGCTCAGGTGGAGACGATGGTGCTGCGTCATTGTCGCCATTGTTGATAAACAAACCTGTAGCCGACGTTGCCCCAAACACGTGTGCGGTTCCGATAAGTTGGTGGTTGCTTTCGACGCTCGGCAACGGCGGCATGGAATCGGGCGGGACGAGGGATGTGAGCTTTACGCATGCTCGTATCCATCGGCCAGCTGAGCGCAGCGTCGTGACGTCGTTATTGATTTTTACACTGACAGAAGACGCGCATCGTTTAACTGCATTTCGAGCTGCAAACACACAAAAAAATTACAAATTAAAAAATGCATTTAACAATTGCTTAAATTTAATAAGAATACTTAAAAACCACCTTTTCAGGCAGCGCTTGGCATAAAGGCACAGGTACGGGACGCAGACAACTTGGAGGCGTGGTCCAAGATGATCAAACTGCGACCATATGTGCCATCCAAGCGCATCGCCATACGGGACTCTTCGATTGATGAGGACATAAGCGATGATGTTGACGATGAGGTGTTCATCAAGGACGCCAGATCTGCCAAGGTGAGTCACAGATTTCCAGATGAATAGAATTGATGCTTAAATGCAAAAATCTTATAAAATTAATTTACAAATTGAAAAAAAAAAGAGCAAATATTCATTAATTAAAGCGGGTAGCTAACTAATTTTCTTAAATTGTAAACAGTTTTTTTTTCGGAAAGTTCTTAAAATAACTTTAAACCTTTTCACCTTATTTTCGCATTCTATAATTGAACATATGGCAAAACTGATAAAATTCTTTTGTATTCAGTTTTGTCGCAAATCCATACAAATTAGAAATTAAAGCTGTCTTATGATTAATTATCGAAACTCAACTCTTTTTTCAAATACAGCGCAGTGAAGAGCAGGGTCTTAAGCGTCCCTTGATGGCGCCACGTCGCAAGCACAGTTCCGGATCGGGTTCGAGTTCCACACCCATCATGAAACAGCACAAGCGTCGACGCTGCTGCAGATGCTGGGAGTCCTTTTGCTATGTCCTGGCTGCTCTCACCGTGCTCTGTGCATTGCTCAGCTTGGCCGCATTGATGCTGACGTTGTTCCCATCACCAATCCAGAACATTCACCACTGGTGGAGTCGGGGACCACAGTTGGGGCCATTGACCACGTCGAGCATTAGTTATGGCAGCACCATGGGCAGCGAATTTGTGCCTTGTACACAGATTAGTGTGCAGAGACTGTGGACACGCAGCCTGGCCAGGATGAACAGCGAGAGTCCATTGCGTGCTGCGGATCTCAATGGCGATGGCATCAAGGATGTCATTTTCGGCTATGGCGTCGACGACAACATACACTACGAGGGCATTCCGCTGCCACGATGCAAGTCTGCCCAGCAAGGCGACGATGTGCCGTGCGAAGGAGGCGTTGTGGCACTTAATGGGCGGGATGGTACCATACTGTGGCAGTCGTGGAGCGTGGCGAACGTATTTTCCTTGCATTGCAATGCAGATATCGATCTCGATGGAGGCATGGACTGCTTGGCTGCAGGTCGACTGGGCGTAAGTCAGAGGATCTTCTTCAGCTTCAGATACTAACGATATTTCTATTTGCAGATGATCTTTGCCATTAATGGACGCACTGGTCGGGTTATCTGGACATTCCACGAACTGGAGGTAGAAACTAACTCGCCCATTGTCATGGATCTCTATACGATCAATGTTCTGCGCGATTTGGATGGCGATGAGGTTCCCGAAATAATAGCTGCTCATCTCGAAGAGCGTGAGGAATCCAAGGCTGGCCACATTAAGCTCATATCGGGCAAGACGGGAAAAGTGATCCGCAGCATACCGACGCCACATCGCGAGGAGATGTTTGTCCCCATTCAGCTGCTGACTCAATCCGATGGCACCGAGCTGCTTCTGATGATTACTGGTGGCCAAAATACGCCCGGTGGCATTTACAGTCTGCGCCTGCTCTCACTCATGGCACACACCAGCGAGAAGCACTTCACGCCATTGCATCAGCAGCAGAGATCGGGTCTGATGGTGCCGGCAGTGCTCAGCGATCTCAATGGCGATGGCATCTCTGATGTTGTCGTCGCGGCCTTTAATAGCAGCGTCTATGCCTTCGATGGACACAACTACAGTATGCTGTGGAACTATACATTCCCGGCCAGCGAATGCGTCAGTGCCGTTGTGCCGGGTCATTTTAACCGCGACAACGTCACCGACTTCATGGTTAAGTATAACACTGGACCGGGTTTTCCCGTCTATTACTATTCGCAGACAACGATCCTGGATGGACGCACGGGTCAGCCACTACTTAATGCGATGATGACAGATGCAGGTGGTGCCAGCAGTCTCCTGGGTGGTGTGTCCATTTCACAGAGCTTTGGCGGTGATTTCTACCTCCACTGGCAGCTGCAGTGCCGCAATAAGCCAAATGCCCGCGATGCCTATGAGTTTGTGCCGGACAGTGACATCATTCTTCAGGCACGTGCCGACACCTGTCGCCTCCGTTATAATGAATCCACCGTACTAAAACTTTATGCCATTGCTCGGCATATCGAGCCGCCGGGTGCAGTGCTGTTTAGTACTGACGATTTGGAGGTACAACTGAATCGCACTCAGCGACCCGCTCCAACGGGCAAACAGTCGCCGCTAAAGCATCCAAAGCTTCTCAAGAAGCTGCTCGCCAATCGGGAGCAGCTGCTCAGGCAGGTGGTGGGCGCTGACACAGCCGATGAGCAGCCGGGTCCAGTCAAGCACTTGAAGCATCGCAAGCTTCCCTTGCCTGAGCTCTTGCCGGAGTCAGATGCGGATAATGAGCTGCCCAGTTTTGCCGGTGGTTACATCAAAGAGCCCTACAAGGAATTTGTAAGTTGAGTTAAATGTTACATTAAAAAATAATTCATTATCGAACCCAACAGAAGGACTACGGGCCTCTGCAGCTACCGGCGGAAAATGCAAATCCCATGCGTTTGCCAGAGGAGTACGAGCTGGTGTACAACGATGAGTTGCCTCAGGTGTCGGATCAAAACGAGCGTCCCATACATTTGCGTAGCAAGTATCCCAGTGGCAGCAATCGGGATGTGCGCAGTGACACCCTGGTGTCGAGTACCACCACAAGTCAGCCGCTGTCCGCACAATCGCCTCTCAGTCTGTGGGATCTGGAGCTGGACAATGAGGCACAAGAACAGGCTGCGGATGCAGCTGCCGCCGTGGTAACCAGTTCCAGTAAGAGTATCCCGTATCGGAGACGCAAGCGACAGCGACGCAATGAACGTGCCGCTCCAGGCAGCATTAGTACTTCCACTACCGACAACAATGCTGGCGAGGATGCCACTGCGGCACCGGAGAATGCCTCGTCTGCTGACTGGTATTTGGCTTCCATTTCGTCAACTGGAGTGCTGCTCAAGGCGCTGAGCAATGCGAGTTCATCATTGGACTTTGCCTTTGTGCTCAACATACGCGAATCCGAGGCGTATCCACCGTTGTTCTCACCGCAGGATCTCAGCTGCGTCGAGGAGAAGATAAGCGCCTATAAAAGTGTGTAGAATAAGTTAAATCGTGAGATGATTGATTAACTGATTGATTGATTGGTACTTGTATTGCAGGTTACACCGCCGATAATTTGCGCGTGCTGCGCAAGCAATTCCTCAAGCAGTGCCTGAGTGAGCGACTTGTGGACGCGGATCCCGCGTTGCCCAAGTACGAATCACAGCTGATTATTACGCGCATTGGGATAACGTGCACCTGTCGCTCGCTGCAACCGGGCGAGGTGTGCTCGGAGCTGGATCACATTGATGCACAACGTTGGACTGAGTTTATGGGCAACGATGGTAATGGCTTTTATGCCAATTAAAACAATTACAACTAAGTCTATCCTCTCTCTCTTAACTCTATTCAACTATTGTAATTAATCGATCGTAATTTATGTGTGTGGCTGTTTCTTGTAATTGTAACAGTATTTACATGTGTATTTGTGTATATTTTATGAATTTTTAAATAAAATTAAATATTAAAACTTTACATTTATGTGGTTGTGATTCTTTTAAATTTAAACAAACTTTTTGCCCGTTCTGTTTATTAAATGTCGCTGCCACCTTGCTGAAAAAACGTATAGTTTGAATATCTGGCAAGCTTAACAGGATCTAGATCATTTTTCTTTTAAGACAATTTTTGTAAAAGGAAGTTTAACATTATTTTAAATAATTTCGAGTATAAATGGTTCGTTCATCTCACTGCGTTTTTAAACAATAATTTGTTGTTTAATTTTGTCAAGCGCCAAATTGTTATCAGCAAAGTATCGATGCTTTTGGATCAGAGTCGCATGTGGACTCCTTGTTTAAGTAGTATATCGATATGGAAATATATCGATACTGTTATCCATCCCTAGTTCGGCACTAAAAAAGTCCAACTTTAAAACAACAACAAGAACGAAATAGCATCCCGAATATTGTTATTAACTTAATGCTGCGCCCACCACACACACAAACATCAGCATGGGCATTCTAGAGAAGATTGCTGAGATCGAGCGTGAAATCGCACGGACGCAAAAGAACAAAGGTGAGTTGTGAGTCGGCTGCAAAAACCGGCGCAGACAAAACGGCGTCAAAATTCGCATTGCTGGCAACAGCATCGGAATTTAGGGTTAGAAATCACATTTATATTCACATTTGCATTTTCCATTGGCAGCCACTGAGTACCATTTGGGATTGCTAAAGGCAAAGCTTGCCAAGTACCGCTCCCAGTTGCTGGAGCCCTCGAAGAAGGGGGAGAAGGGCGATGGATTCGATGTGCTGAAGAGCGGAGATGCGCGTGTTGCGCTCATTGGATTCCCCAGTGTGGGCAAGTCCACAATGCTGTCCACACTGACCAAAACTGAATCGGAAGCGGGTAAGCAATGAAATGCATGGAATAGAGATTCCTACTTTACCACACCTCACATTTCAGCCAACTACGAGTTCACCACGCTGACGTGCATTCCCGGCGTAATTGAGTACCAGGGTGCCAACATACAGCTGCTCGATCTGCCGGGTATCATCGAAGGTGCTGCCCAGGGCAAGGGACGTGGTCGCCAGGTGATTGCCGTTGCCCGCACCGCCGACCTGGTGCTGATGATGCTGGATGCGACCAAGCCGAATGTGCATCGGGAACTGCTGGAGCGGGAGCTGGAATCGGTGGGGATTCGTCTGAACAAACGCAAGCCGAACATTTACTTCAAACAGAAAAAAGGCGGCGGTCTGAGCTTCAACTCGACCTGCTCCCTGACGCGCTGCAGTGAGAAGATGGTGCAGATGATCCTGCACTCGTTCAAGATCTTCAATGCGGAGGTGCTGTTCCGCGAGGATTGCACTGAGGATGAGTTCATTGACGTGGTCACCGCCAATCGCGTCTATCTGCCTTGCTTGTATGTGTATAATAAGATTGATCAGATCGCCATCGAGGAGGTGGATCGACTGGCGCGACAGCCACACTCCATTGTGGTCAGCTGCAACATGAAGCTGAATCTGGACTACATGCTGGAGGCGCTCTGGGAATCCCTTCAGCTGATCCGGGTGTACACCAAGAAGCCCGGTGCACCGCCAGACTTTGACGATGGCCTCATCTTGAGAAAGGCAAGTGAAACCGTAGAGTCTCTCTGATCACACCATAAGCTAATCCTGCTTAATCCTTTGTACAGGGCGTCAGCGTGGAGCATGTGTGTCATGCCATCCATCGGACTCTGGCCGCGCAGTTTAAATACGCCCTGGTCTGGGGAACCTCGACGAAGTACTCGCCACAACGTGTGGGCATTGCCCATGTGATGGCCGACGAGGATGTCATTCAGGTGGTCAAGAAGTAGACGTCATTTGGAGCAGCTGCATTTGTTGATGTCAATTGGGTTGAAATATATTCTATTCTAAATATATAAATATTAATTAAAAGATCGATTGTATTGTATAATAACTTTATTGACATTCCATTTTCATAACAACTAAACGTGAACTATCCTGGTAATAGCCAGGATTACCATCTGTCCGACTTGGATGCTGCCGCGTTGTTGGATGTGGACGCCGTGGCGGCGGCGTAACTCTTGTTCAGCGTGTTGATCGCCGAGATGTTGGAGAAGGGAGTCGGTCCGCTGCTGATCCGTTGCGGTTCGTTCAGCTGCACGGGCGGATTGTCGATGCTGGCGAACACGTTGGTCGCATCCCGCAGCCGATAGCGACGTAGATTTAGAAAGTGCTCCTTTTGCTCCTCCACACGCTGATGCAGCTCATGCAGCCGTCCAGCCAGCGAGATGAAGGATTCGTTGAGCTGTCGGAAGCCGCGTTTCAGATCATCCGGCGAAATACTCTGCGGATTGGCCAGCGCATGCATGTGGCTCTCGGTGAGCGCGATTTGCTGGCGAAACGATATCAGATCCTCCTCGTACTTGGCCACCAGGCACTGAAAGTACTGGAAGGGTGCACCATTCTCAAACTGCAGTCCGGCCGGAGTGTCCTGGGTGCGCTGTGCCATCTCCAGGGATTGTATTGCCTTGGCCGTTTCACTGCGCAGCTGCTTGATCTGCCGATTGTTGGCATCCACCGAATTGGCCACGTTCTGCAGCACCCAGCGCAGATTTGTGATCTCGTGACTCACGTTGCTCAGCTTCGATGTCGAGGTGCGTCCAATGTCCGAGGAGATGGTCTTCTGCTGCTTAATGTGGCTCTTGAGGGCATCCACGGTCTTGACTATCTCATCAGGCACCTGCGTTTCCTTAATCTGTCGCAGAGTGTGGAACGTTAATGCTTTAGTTGATGATCATAATGCAGTTACTCACCTTTATGCCGTCCTGCTTGTTGTCGCCCAGCTTGGGTTGCGTGGCACTCACATCGATGCCGCCGAGTCCAACAAAGGCGGGAGGAGCTGCCGCCGGCTGTGCGCCGGTTGTCAGTGGCTTGCCGAAGATGCCGCCGCCTCCTGCGGCGGCTGGAGCTAAGGGATTCCCTCCCAGACGCAGACTCGCGTTGAATGGCTGCGCCGTGGCCGTCGTCGTGGTCGTATTAAAGTTCAAGCTGGCCGCCGTTGTGGCTTGTGGTTTGTTGAACGCGAATTGTCCCATTCCAGATCCCAGTGTTGATGGCATCGCTGTTGCTCCAAACGCTGGAGGTGCTGTGGTCGGTGCACTCGTGGCGGGAGTGGAGAAGCTAAAGGACGGCGCCACAGTGGCTGTTGCCGTGCCGAATCCGGGAGCTACTGACGAGGTACCAAATGCCGGGGCTGCGGATGTGGCGCCAAACGCGGGTGCCGCCAAGGGAGCGCCGAAAGCAGACGCACCTGCCGGAGCTCCAAAGGCAGGAGCTGCTGCGGGTGCTCCGAAAGCAGAAGTGGTTGCCGGAGCGCCAAAAGCAGGCGTGGCTGCCGGAGCACCGAAACCCGGTGCAGCAGCTGTGGCGCCAAACGCCGGCGTCGCTGTCGCTCCAAACGCAGATGTAGCTGCCGGTGCACCAAATGCTGGTGCTGCTGCGGGCGCTCCAAAGGCTGGAGCTGCTGCAGCACCGCCAAAAGCGGGCAGCGAGAGTCCAGCACCCGTTGGAGCAACTGCAGCCGTCGCTGGCGAACCGAAACTCAGCGTAGGCGCAGCACCAACTTGACCGGGTGCAAAGCTAAAACTGTTGGCTGCTCCGCCCACTACAGCACTAGCGGCACCAGCGAGACTCGACGTCGCCGTCGCAGCTCCAAATGCCGGCGGCGGAGCGCTTGTTGTCGGTCGCGCGCCAAAACCGAAGGCGCCTGTTGCTGGCGCTGCAGCTTGGCCGCCGAGGCCGGCGTTCGTTGTTGGTGTGCCAAACGAGAAGGACATTGCGAATGTGTTGCTCTTTTGTTAACCGTAAATTTTGCATCTACTTCGCACAGCTCGAAATTCAATAGAATATTTGCAAATTTCACAAGCAAATAAAATAAAACTCGCACATTAACTGACTTATCGATATATCAGAACATATCGTATGAGTAGGGTTGCTGAAATATCATATATATATATATCGATGTATCATAACAAGAATACATATCGATATAATTATGCGATATTATTGTGCGATACTTTTAGTTTGTAGTACCAAATATTCCCAACAGGGGCGCCACTAACATACAATATCAAACCAGATCGGAAAACTTACGCCGGCGCCAAAAAATCAAACCAGATCGGAAACTTTTACCGGATGGGCAGCCCTCGAGACGCCGACCCAATTCTCTTTGAATTTACAGTTATTTCTCGATCAGATGTTTGTGGATTCTCTTTTAATTAAGTTTGCACGTTTTTTCTGCGTAGTTCGCACTCGAATATTTGAAACAATGTCGGCAGAGGAGGAAAAGTACACAAAATTTCTAAACGAGAATGGTCTTTTGCCGCGGTTGCACGAGATATTGGCGCAACTGGTGCAGATGGAGCCACTGCCAATAGATCCGCTGATGGAAATACTGCACGCCGTCGGATGTCCTCTGATTCCGCAGGCACAGATGAAGGCGCTGGAACGCAAGGTGTCCCGTGCCCAGGATGAACTGCGCTACCTGCGACGTCTGCTCATCGACTTGGGCGGACAGGATGACCTCTATGACAGCGACTCCGACGAGGACGAGTACGTGGGACACGTTGGCGAAATGGGAGCTGCATCTCTGCGCGCTGAGGAACCGATTCCCCAATATGTTGTGGATGCCTCCATCGCCATCAGAGAGCATCCCATCAGTGACTACGAGGACGAGCAGCCGTGCTGCAGTCACTCGATCCACGGCAACGTGAAACAGCGATAGGTGAACTCTATGTATGCGGATTACATATCTTCAGTTTACTTTCTTATTGCATGTTACGGAATGCACATTTTGTTTAATCAAACGCACTTACTTAAAAACAAAGTCAACGCTCAATTGTTGTTGCATATTATGAAAACATACATACATATTTTACCATAAGCAATATGTAAACCAATTGGAATACTGTACGAATAAAGCCAATGCAAGATTGATTTATACGTATAACACAAACTGTATAACAGTCTAACGTTCTTTCAAATTCACTTTCGTTATATAATCTCATCTTATTTTAATAATGTATACATTTTAAATATGTTAAATTCAAGTATTAAATCGTTGCCTGAAAATGTAAACGATATCATCGGTATATCATATCATTATCATTTAGTAACCGGTTGTAGATTAATGTTTTAAGGACTGTTTAATGTTGATTTAAATAATACCTTAAATGTATGAACAGTATGAAATACATATATTCACTTCCACAGATATATGAAGAAACTATCTCAGTTCTGTTGGGAATGCTGATCGTTGTATTTAGCAACTATCCTGGATCTCTGAGGGTAACTAAACCAGAGGGAAATCAATAACCAATACGCACTTCATGTCAGCACTTGTAGCTTTAAATGGCCAAACAAATCGAATCGACTCGAATCGAATCGAAATAAAACAACAATTCAATTAACTCGCAACATGTCATCTGTGTACATCGAAATATGTCAGTTGTATTTTGGGATGCCAACAAATTGCAAATTTCATTCCCTTTAGCTCCACATTTGAATCTGGTTGGGATGCAACGACTAAACTGACAACCGTGGAGTATGTAAACTCTTCATTACCGAGCTGTATACATATAAGCTAACTAAAGTTAAAGAGCTCCATCAAAATAAATGAAACGAACAAAAAGTGGTAAATATAATTTAAGCTAAGATTTAAATTGTTCAACACTTTATGTATGATTTCAACAGCCACTTAAATTCTTAGTTTCATTTGAATATATGCAAAAGTTCATGTGTTTAATTTGTTACATATTTGTGTCATATTTAACACCTTTCAACTGCTATGAAAATTTGTCGGACAGCTTAAAAAGCAAAAAAAAAAATAACTTTCAATGCAAATATTTCGGCATTTTCAAATTTTTTTTTACGGTATATTTTACACTTGATAATACGGCTTACATAGCATTTCCAGGGAGGAAGCTAAATGTACTGTGGTGAAACTATTTATTTTGCTGTACGCGATAAATCGCTCTAATCCGCTGTGGGCGCATGGGCGTGGCAGTTGACAGCTGCCAGTCGCTTTGATAAATAAACTACAGTCAACTTGACTGACAATGTACATAAATATTTGCTATAAAAATAAAAATCTTAAATAAACAAACAGTACAACATGGGCGTACATACATTGTATCCTTCTGAAATAAATTTAAGAAGTGTATATTAACTTAGAAATGTATATAAAAGGCAGAAGGACGCAGATCTTTATAATATAACGCCTAATTAAATAATATAATACATTTTATTTTGAGAGCCACCAATTAAGTATTCTTTTTCTTCTCTTCATTCATTTATTACAGCGATTTCTTTCTTTTTCTCACTGTTTGAATATTTTCATAATATTCCAGAGATACAGGATATTTTGTCATCGAGTTGTCATTTTGACTTAAACCATCGCACTTGTTTAATTGCTTTCGTTGGCATTTTTTATATATACTAAACATTTTTATTTTTTATTTTGTGTAATTTTTTGGCATTGAATAATCGTTGCGGAAATTGCCGTTTAACGGCAAATTGTGGCAAGAAATAAAAAAGGACAGCGAGATAATTGATTGAAACAAAATGCCGTCGCATTGGTTTACTAATTTCTCTATTTTTATGGGTACATTTTATGTACATTTTATTTTTTTATCTGCCTCCAACCACGCAAAAGCTGCAGCATTTTGGGCGCTTAATCCGTGCGCGTGCCATGTGTCCGGACGGGGTCGGGGATGGGGATGGGGATGGAGATGGGCGGGGTAAGTGTGGTGCCGGGTAAATCTGTTTTGCCTTTGCCTGTCAGTCTGCCGTAGCGTAAAACTTTAACCACGTAAAATACGAGCCCGTTGGGCCAGCAGCCACAAAAACACAACCAGCCCAAAAGCGAAATAAAAAAAAAAAAAAGTAGAAAGAGAGCAGTCGAAATGCATATAAAAGCAGCGACTCCAATCCAATCGCCGGTAGTAAAGGCCATCCAAACAGGTCGCCAGACTGCTCCGAATTCCAGATGAGCTATGCGTATAGTTGGTGTGAGTGCAATGTGGTTTCTAATGAGATGCCGGGAATTTGTTTGCGCTCCTCTAACTAAATTGAAACATCGACAATTTGCAATCAATTCTCTGCTTCACTCTTAATACCAAATTTGCCATTGAAAAGTTCTCACTTAAACATAAAGTGAAGTATTGAAATTATTTTTAATATCATATAAAATATTGGTTGATTATTTGTATTACATTTTTTTTTTTGTATGCATGCAATGACTTACATTTTGTTCAACATTTCCGACATATTTAATGCTTTTAAAACATAATATATTTTTAAATAAATTTTTTTCTTATTTACATTATTTTTATGCCCCATTAAAGTATCCATATGCACGATTTTCCATTCGTTTTTTAAGTCCACACTCATATGCATTTCAATATTCGTTGCAGCGCCTTTGAGTGCAACATTGAAAGCACCAACATCCGCCTCGACCCACTGATCACTCTGCTACCTCCCGGGTATCAGCCGGATAGGGCAAAGCAACTGCAACAGAAAAAAGTAAAAGTGTTTGGGTTTAGTGTAAAGGCTATGGAGATACCCTGCAAAAGGACTACATGAAATTATATAAAAAAGCTCTTAATAAAACCAGGTAAGAGTTGTAATTTAACCAATATATTTATAGTTTTTTAAGTTTTTTTATTAATTTTCCGGGTTATTACATTCGTTTTTGGCTCATTTTATTTTTTTGGTATAGGGTATAAAAAGTGAATAAAAAATGGTTACGATCTGAGCTGAGCTCTGAGTAGAGCAGAGCAGCACCATGTAGTGCTGTTGCGCTTCAATTTCATGTCGAGTAAATTTTAATTTACAGCTCTTTTGTGACCGCAGGTTTTACCAACATGCGAGCCAAAAACTCTTCTCTTTTCCCTTCTATACACATTTTTTTTACGTTTTTTGTTTGTTGGGTTTTTAGCTATTTGGCTTGTTGGTCAAATGATATATCCGACTGCTCGGCTGGTCGGTTGGGCATTTGCTTTCGGGCGTTTCGGGCGCAGCCGACTGCCATTAGTTTTAATGGCCACCAAGGGGGGGGCTAAGGGTAACAGGGGCAGTACAGAGGTGGTGTTTGGCTAATTGAAGCTGCTGCCAATCTCCAACTATGCTTCATTAGCGCCGCTGAAAACTCTATTAGCCAAATGAGCGGATGAAGCGGCGGCGGTATTAGAGGAAAAATGTGGAAAAAAGTTTTCTCAAAATTTATCGGATTGTCGGAAAAACGTGGAGCAACTAAATAATGTCAAATTTATTGGCAATTTCAAACAACAATTAAAATGCAATTATAATGCGTTATTTGCATAATAACAGTGGGCGTGGCAAAACTTTTGCACAACTGGCAAAATATTTATTCATTCCGCCAGCTGGTGAGGAAAATTCAGTACAATTTGACCCAAATACATCAATGTCGTACAAAAAATACTCGAATTTGCCAAATGTCCAACACATTCATGGAGAACAACAACAAAAACTAAGCGCATTTTATCATCTATTGTCATTTTTCATTCTGCAAGAGAGGAAAAAAAAAAGGGTTAACAATTTTTATGTGTCAACAAGAATAATTTGTGTCAGCAACACGAAAACGAAACGAGAACTTGGCAAAGATGACAAACAAAAAGTGTAAAAGTGTCGCAGACAAAAGCAGGCAGCGTATTAATAATGAAAACAGGACAACGACACATACACACTCACATACAAGAAACAACAAGGCGACTAACAGATACAAATGAACAAGCAACAACACAACAAACTGCTGCAAACACGTCCAAGACAACGGCAACAACAACAAGACTGTGCTAGGGAATCAACAAGCAGCTAGAAATTAATACCAGCTAAAACTCACACACACACACACACACACACACGTACGTAGTGGCACGCCGGAAGCCGTGTGGTACGTGTACGTGCCATAATCCTTTTTCCCCATGCAACATTTTTCTCTATGCTCAACTTTTTGGCTGACAATCGCTCTGTAGGCACGATTCTTCCACGAATTTGCACAAATTTTCGCAGATGTAAAGTTTTTCAAAAAAAAGTGGCAGCAATTTTTTAAGTTTTGTCGAAGACTCCCCCTTCTCAAATTCAAAATTTAGATTCTTCAATTGTGTGAAGAAAGCAAAGCTCCAATTTAATTATCTTGATTGCGAAAAAAATAATTTAAATTTGTAAAATTAAATATAATGATAATTCTTAAGGTTTTTTTGATGTAAATTTCTGTAAAATTAAATAGCGTAAAAAATAAATATTTCTCAGCTGAAAAGATCTAATATCTTTAAGCTAGCTTTAAGCAAATGTTAAAAAAAAATCTAAATTGCAATAAAGCAACATCATTATTATTATTATTATAATATAATAATATATTAGCTGATAATAAAAAAATTTGTTGAGTCTTTCCGAATCATTGATAGCATATGCCAGTCATTATACTCATTCATAATTTGTATTTTTTTTATATCTAGTATAATATTAGTAATATTTCTTTGCAATGTAATGCTAAATTTTAAAACAATGTGTTGTTTGCAATAGAGAGCATGTTTATGCCATAACGAAACTACTTAAGAATTACCTTCAATGCTGCACTCTTGCAATTGACACTTCAGTGACAAGTTGGCCAGCAACTGCTGCGCTTGTCCTTGACCTTTTGCTCCTGGTCTAAAACAGATGGGAAATGAGAAACGTTTTGAAATAAAATCTATAAACACGTAAGTCAATATCCTACATTTCTAAAGTTGTGCCGTGCCCGTCAAATGTGTCAAATTCACTAAAAAAGTTTATGTTTATAGCCCCAAACGGTAACACATGCATGTTTCGTGTTCATTTAAAAAAGTGTCCCATCATTGCCATATTACGCATACGCCGCATGTCGCATAGCTGCCAAAATTGTCTAATGATGACAATGTCGAATTTCAATGGGAAAGAAAACAGACAGAAAAACTTTTTAATTGCAAAATGGCTTCAGTTAATACAGCTGATGGGAAGGAAGAGAGTGAGATTGGAATATCCCTAGGGGCACTAGCAGCACAGGCCTCTAATTATTTCGTAAATGCGGCCGCTCGCAACGCTGCGCATCATTAAAAAAGACCAAAAAAAAACGACTCGCTCTTTTTTTTTAGCTATTTTGCTGGTCCTTGTACTCCTGATGCTGTGCCTGATGGATGACTTAATCATCCAGAAAAGCGCCACACAAATCAACAAGCAAAGAGCTCTGCCAAACCGCTTGTCACAGAAATTTAAAGAGCAACCGACGGCTCCAAGAGCTCCTAACAACTTCCACTGGCTCCAAACGGACCGACTGTCAGTTGGCCAGACAGTCGAACTGAGAAACCAACGGGCAGACGCACCAAACCACTCAAAATTAATGGAGCAAATCAAACGAGCAAAGAGCGGACTTATTCTTTACGGTTCCCGTTTTTGGGTTAATAATGACAAGATTTGTGTGTGTCGCATACGGAATTAGCCAGAATTGTTGTCCGACATTGCCAGACCGTTAAAACATTTTTTATAAGCGCCGTCGTTCATTAATTTTGCACTGAAGAAGCATCGCGAGAAGCATCGCTATAGAGTTTGGTTTTAATTAAAGCCGAGCGCAAATTGCGAAAATATTAACTTCCGTCACTACCATAGAAAAGACATGCCGAAGAACAGCCAAGTCAACACTAGAAGATACCCTGTATCGCATATTTTAGGCCTAGCTTTCAATATATTTGAACTGAGCAACCTTTTGAAATCGACCAAACTGGGATTGCTCGATTGGAATATCTGAGTATTCCTGACTACAGGGTATACTTATTTGATATGTTTTTGCACGGAACATTTATGCGAATATTTTTTTGGTTTGTTGGCTTTAATTAAGCTAACGGAGAAGCGGAAATTACCTAACCAAGCAACTGTAGCCAAGACATGGACCTTGCCGCATATGCGGAGCATGCAAATGTGCTTTCCCTTCCCTCTTTTCCCTCTGCACACCATTTTCCCGCTGACCAGTGAATTGTTGTCGGCCCACAAACAAAAACTCGTTGAATTCGCATAAAATGTAATAATAATTTTGTTGAACGCGTTTTTTGGGCAAGGGTTGGAGTAAGTTTCGGGGAGAAGGTGGCTGAGGTCAAAAGTTGGTGGAAGGGAAACAGCTGTTTCCGTAGCAGCCTCCTTTTCCCCACTTCGCCCTCCCTTCACTGCAGCCAATTTACTATTCATTTGAATTTTAGCTTCCGACTTTTGTGTTGTTTGCCACCGCACGACCATAAAATGCAAAAGATTATGAAAAGTGCCGCTGCTGTGGCTGCCACACAGCCATTGCCACTGCCACTGCCACTGCCACATCCTTAGCAAACACAAAAGTAGCTACATCACACAATAATAACAATAATAAGGCAAAAAGCCGCATGCCACATAGCGCAACTTTGAAGGAAACTCTTTTGAGCAACTGATATTCTTTGAGGTTCAAATTGATGATACTCCAATATATGTTATGTTAGATATACTTGCTATGGTATAGGTCCTACAGTTTTCAATAAAAAATGGTCTATTTGGTCTATTTAAATAGCAAATAATTTATGTTAATGTAATACATCGATTGTTTTGAGATTGTCTTAATTATATACATATCTAGAATGCCATTACTGTCATCCCCAACATGCGAAGGACACAACATACCTTAGTTTAAATTATCTATGCAAATATGAAATGAGCTTAAATATCTGATATGTCTGTAAACTATACTCCATACATATATTTAACAGATGCTCAAAAGCAAGATGAAATAATTTTCAACTTCTTGCAGCTAATGATATCCTTTTATCTCCTTAGATTCGAACCATTTAATCCGTTTACTTTTTGAATTGAACTTACTTCTTGGAAAATATCTCAGGCATGTCTGTGTATTTATTCGATTCCATTCTATAATAGTACTTAAGAGTGGATGACCTAAAGGATTTGGTTTAATATAATTTATCTTATAGTATTTATGTAGTGCCTGCTGCCAAGTAAAACTAAAAGTTGGCCAAGTTTTTATTCCGTATTTCTATTCTATTTATGAGTTTTCTCGGTGCGTATTCAAAAAAACATCTGTGTGCGTGCATTAGTTTAAAGAATATACAATTTTCCAAGTGGGAAAGTTTGCTCGTTGTAAGCTCGTAAGCATCCGTTTCCACTTCAACTATCAACTATCAACTGTTGTTGTTGTTGTTGCTGTTGTTGGATGCCGACACTGCCTCATCTTTAGCTTTTCTGAAATGCCATAAGTGTGAGTACAAGAACTTTCAAGTCACGTGGCTGCCATAACATATCGAATTACGGTCGACTAATGGGAATTAAGAAACTTCTAACGAGCGTGACAAATGCAAATGAAGTTAACCAAGTCAAATGCTCTAACATTCTGGCCATATATTTATTGCATTTATCCTTACTTGCTTGACTTATCATACGTGCAATAAACATCAATTTGTAATCGATATATTGCCTAATGACTTCACAGCAAAAATCTTTTGACAAATTTTCAATTTTCGTTTTAAGTTCTTTGTAAACATTTCACATACATTAAGTAAAATATTTTGGTAAATTACTTTAAACATTCTTTTTCTCAACTTGGTCTTCAAATACCAGCAATTCTTTTATTAAGTAAATTTGTCAGTTTTCTATGGAAATTCCAGTGTTTTCATTGGCTTGTAGGTTGGTTTAATCTGTTTTCATAATCATCCTTATAAGATATACTCTTGAAATAAAATCCCTATTTGGTTGAGAGGGTTCTTATACCCATATATATATATTTGAACTAATACAATAATTAAAGTTGTATTCAAGTTGCACTTTAATTGAATTTTAAAGTATGTAGGAAATTATTTTTCTTAGCTACCTCTGTAGCTCTGAGTGGTTTGTGTAATTTTCCACTTGCCAATTTTTTGGGGCATCTTGTTCCTACAAAGTTCCCGTGGGAGGTGCAACAACATACAGAAGTGCTTGAAATTACATTTTGCACATTAATAAAATGAAATAAAACTAAAAAGTGAGCAACCTCTGTTTGCCGTTGCTGCTGTTGCACGAACTATGCAAATGTACCGCGTGCAGCATACCAGATAAAACTGAGCAGGAGACACATGTGTGTGTCTGTTGTATTTTTTTTTAAATTTTTTTTCTTTTTGGGTCTTTTTGTTCGTATTGCCGCAACCCCTCGAGTGGCGTTGGTTTCGAACAGAGATCAGGTTGGGGTTGAGTGAGGGACTCCTTAGCGATTTGGGGGTTGGAAGCTAAAAAGTTGCCAGCGTAGTCGCACATAATGTGCAGCAGCTGTTGCCGGCAGTGCCAAAAGTCACAATAAATTTCTGCATTAGTTGGCAACGCAGATGGCTTGGAGGCTCCCTTTCTGAACTCTGAAATCGCTTCGAAAATAACCAGAAAAATATGAATAAATAATTTTGTGGATCGTGCAAATAAAGCAATGTACTCATATGTGTATACACAATTGAAGGCAGCCAATATTCCTGGGCAAAACGTGAAGCACTTTAAAGTTTTGAATGTGGAAGTTGAAGGTAGAAAGAGCGAAAGAGCGAAAGAAAGAAAGAAAGAGCGATATAGGGGAGGAATGCCAAAAGTTGCCGTCGGTTATTTGGCCTGTTTTAATAAGAAAATTAATTAGTTGCTAATTTCCCTTTTCTGTGTACGTTGTAACCACCAAAAAGAAGAGAGGTTGGGGAAGCTTTTGGCCCACACCAGACTTTCAGATATAAACCAAAAAAATCTGTAAGTGTAATGCCTGCAGTTAAGCAGAAGCATTATATGAGCCAATGATTTCTGTAAAACGACACTGAAATTGATTTTTCTGTAATTTAATTAATTTTCTGATGGCAATTTTTTAACTAGTTGTGAAAATAATAAAGTCATTTTTAAACAATATACAAGACGGAATTTATAATATTTATATAAATTTTGTTGTTTAGATTAATTCAAATTGAAGCTGTTGTGAATTAAATCTTTTGAAGCATATTAAACAATTATTGACTTATATTTTCAATGCCATGAAGTCAAATAATCTTATTAAGTTTCAGCTAGTTAGATCGATATTGAACGTTATTTTTGCTTAATCTAATCAGTTACCGAGATAGATTTTAATATACAATCGGCTGCCGACATTCCATTTTACTTCAATATATTATAAACAGTATTAAATGCGGGAATCATTTGTTTGCTTTCAAATGTTTCCCAAATGTAGGCATAGCTCTTTTGTCAGGCCTTGCAATGACTTCCTTTCCCACAGGGTTCTCAAGTTTTATGGCAATGCTGGGAGCCGGTTATATTCTTCTTTTTTTTTTTGTTGTATTTACTCAAGCTTTTTATTGTTGTTTCAAGTGATGCTGCTCAAGTTGCTGTTGTTGGTATTGTTGTTACTGCTGCTGGTCTAGAGATAAGTACGTGCTAAGGAATGTGTAACAAACTACACACACTGAGATACAGATACGGACGAAGATACGAAGTAAAAACCCAATCCCGAGCCCGAACCAGACAATGCCAGGCGCCCACGTCCCCATGGACACATTCTAATAAAATGGGAAGCATTGAGTACGCCATTTTGTGTTTTGCCATTTCTGTGGTGTCCTCTGCCAAACTCCTTGCCAGTGATGCGAAATATTTGTTAAAGCGTTACAAATTGCTAAACAAGCGAAACTTTATTTTTAAATATTTCATATTTAATTGTTTGAGGGTCCTTTATATTAAGCCCTTTTATGTTAACCCATTCACAATCCCTTTTGAAGTTGCTCAACACTGACTTTTTTCCAGTTGAGCTTTGAGCTGCGAAGCTGTCTTCTTTTAGGCAGTCGCATTTCAGTTATAAATGCCGCACTACTTGAATGAATCTCATGGGCGTAATAGTTTTCAAATGGCTTTTATCTGACTCCATCTCTCTCTTATTTTACGTATGCTCACTGCTGGCAAGAGTATCGCATACAAGTGTCTGCTCCGCACTCTGCTCCGCACTCTGCTCCGCACTCTGCTCCTTCAAGCTTACTCTTCAGCTGACAAAACCGCTTGCCATTGCACAAATGCCTCAACAAATCTATCTTTATCTGTGTGTGTGTGTGTGTGTGTGCAAGAGATAGTAAGTGTGGAGCAACAAATTGCCATTATATGCAATTTGTATAACAAAACAGACAATACGCGCAATTCGCATTGAAAGTTTGGGTTGCTCCGGAGAAACGCATTCATCACAATCCACGCGTACCAATGGTTCCGACAGCCGAAAGACAGAAAACTGTAGCCAACCAGGTGTTAATTACACTACTCAGCAAGGTTTTAGAGACTTCAAAACAAATACTTAAAGACTGGGTATCGACAGGGAAAAAAAATAATATTTTTATGTAATTATTCTATTTTTTGAAACTCATTTAAATATATTCACAGTTTTGCTGCATAGTGTTGTTGGTGGAATGCCTAGCGCACTTCTCAGCTTAGTTTTTGGATAGTACTTTGTAAATGTTATAAAATACACGTAGCTAGGAATGAAACAATTTCAGTAGCCACCGAATCGGAATTCGTGGTCGAAGAAGCATCTAAATTCTTGCATTCACATTGAGTATACGTAAAATGGACACAATGTTGTAATGCTGAGTAAGTGAACTAAATTAAGCACGACAGCGTGTCGTATACGTAATCAGAAATGATGACGCTAAACTTGTTCATGTATATCGCGTCTGCTTAAATTAAGCAGATTTAATTCAGATTAATGTGTTGTCCTATTTTCTGCGTTTGTTGTAAATAGAATTGACGCTTAGCTCTGCTTTTTTTATGGAAAATGCCAATTGAGCTTTTGTAAGTCATAAAAATAGATTTATTACTGTACTTTCAGCTAATATTGATATTGCATACTTCAATTGAATAAGCAAATTATCCTTTTTTTTTTTTGCATTTCAGCTCAATTAACAGCATTAAAAATGCATGCAACTTATCAAGATACGTGCAACATTGGATTAAGGGTGGGTAATGTAAACAGACTTCTGTAAAAGTCATTAAGTATAGGTCTCTGATTTACGCGATAGCACTCGTATACCCTAACATAGGGGTATGATGTAACTATAAAGCTTATACAAATACTGTAATAAGCTGAGTTTTAACTTCAATGAGCCTTTTACGATTTCGATAATGTGTAATTGACCGTATCAAAAATTTACCTCATCATTAATTTTCTTCATATTTGCGGAAGTATATAAAAGCTTTGCAGCTTTAAGCTATCAATTCTCTCCCGTTACTCATTAGTTTAATGTGGCACTCACACCGCATTCATCGTATACTCACACTTGCCGCATATTCTCCTCTCACAGCGCAATTTAATTTGTGTGCAAATGTTGTGACTGACAAAGTGAAATCCTTGCATTTGATATGCTTTTTTATTTTAGACATTTCCGTTCTTCATAAATAACATGAGCGTTAGCGTATTAGCAATTTTAATGCACTTGGCCTTATGGTACATACTCGCAAGTGTTAAATGCTAATTTCGCACACGGCTAAAACCTTAAAGCCAAGCTAAGTAAACGACATAGGACGGGTCGACAGTTTTTACACAGCAGGTCCACACACTACATGGCATTTTACAAGTTATTATTATGCAAAGGACACGCGTTGCCGGCGACTTGCCTGCCGTTATCCGGACGCTAAATCTGCGACGATGTTGGCAAATTTGCATTTATTCATGGCATAAATAAAGCATAGCACCGAAATACGCCCCAAAAAGGGGAAAAAAAGAACAAATCCTCCATTCCACTTTGAAATGCTTTGACAATAGGGTTAGCAGCCCCTAGATATTTGGAGAGCGCCCTTTGGTGGGTATTTCTCGCTCGATGCATTTCATGTCATTTATAAATTATTTGCCATGCTCAACACCTGCCATCGACAGCCGCAAAACTGGCGCAAATTTTGTTTTCCCAAATACTAGTGCAAAGCAATTACATGACGTATTTAACATCTGGTTTGGGCAACTGTCAGATGTTTTTCGGTTTCAGCTTTCAACTCCGTAAATAGAACAATATTCCGTTGATTTGAATGCAGTGCGGGTTTTGACTGCGGTACTGTTTCTGTTTTAGATCCCGAAATAGATCAAATACGAAATATGTTAAATAAAAGCAATGCATTTATGATGAACCAAATAAATTGGTATTGTAATGACAACGAATAAATTTTTGTTTATTACAATATTTATTTTAAGATAAGTAACTTGACAATCGTGTATTGTTTTATAAAATAATTCCATTTGCCTAAAAACTAAAGTCAAGTTGTAATCTCAATTGAGCACAAAGGAATTTGTGAAGGACGATATAATATTTAATAAAATTACATTTCCTTCCTATTTCAAATTATAATCGAACTAATAGGCCATCCATAAATCTGAATAAAATATTAATTATAACTTTTCTACTTGTATAATGGATATTATAAGTAACCTCAAAGTGATATTTAAATAACCCAAATGGTCGACTTATTACAGCATAAGCTACAACTACTTATTTCATAGGTTTGTGCAATCCTAACCTCAAAGTGTGCACAACATAACCTTAACACATAAGCCAACATAACCTCATAATATAAGGCAATCTAACCGCAAGGCACAATACCGCATTATATTGAATTAGAAATGCGTAAAATTAGCCCAAATATTTAGTCGACATGCGAGTATCAACCACAACATGGTTCCCAAGGGCAAGGGCGACAACCCTGTCAAGCGAGAACGGAGGCCTAGGAGTGTGTGTGTGTGTGTGTGTGTGGGGAGTAGGGAAGTGCTGTCATAATTTTATGCACCATAGGCCAGTGTTAACCTTTGCGACAAAATGATATAAATTAAAATAAAACAGAAAAACAAATATGAAAATGCTGTAAAATTTCCCTGGAGTCAAGGGATGACTTTAAGCTGCGTTTTTAAGCCGAGCAGCCAATATGGCGGGCGTGGAGGATTACCACCCTCACATCTAGTGGCTAGTGGCAAACTCACTAAGATATGCATACAAAACACATATAGCATATGGCTAAGATGCCATGTGTTTAGAGTTAGGTAACGGTAAACAAGTGGCAAGCAGCTTTCAATTTTTTATATTTGGGAGACGGCAAACAAAGCAGCATTCTATTCTTACTCTCCCTGTTGTTATTTTTGTTTTGCATTCACTTATTTGACTGTACTTTGAATCTCCTCCGTTCTCTCTCTCTAGTTTGAATTGTGACTTGGCCAATAGTCTTTTTCATTATATACCATTTCCATTAGCACTTTAATATTTAATGACGGCTGCTTATCGCCCATAATTGAATCCATTTCAGTTCGCCCTTCTGCTCATTATATTATTATCTTTTGTTTGTAATATCCGCAATATTGTTTGGCTGACGGCATTTTGCCTTGTATTTTTATGAGGCTTTATTATTTGGTTCTTGCGGTTGATAAATAATGCAGGCACCGACTTTGGTTTTCGCTTTTTCCGCTCATCTTTAATGGGCAGCCTTCATTCTCCGTCTTTCTTTCTCGCTCGCTCTCTGTCAGCATTTCATGCATAATTCTTAATCAAATGTCGGAGAGCACTGGCCCACACATGTTCTGAAACTGAAAGCGCTTGTAATGTGCGGCACGAAACATGATTTTCTTTATGCGGCCCCTTTTCATCCCCCACCATAACCTGAGTTGGCCCTCATGCGCTTTTCTTGGGTGCCGTAAATAAGAGTTAGGTATTTTTTGGAGGGTGGCGCCTTTTGAATTTGCCTTGGTCTCAACGCAAAATTTAATTAATGTGTTTGCTTCGTGTTTTCGCATATTCATGTTACTAAAAACTGTTGGCCATGGCCAAAATCAGAGCCAGGGCTACGTGCATGTGTGTGTGGCACGTTTTGATCATTAGCCACTAGGTGTTATAAATACGAGTTAAACTGCGCTAATATGCATGCCAACGGGAAGGATACAGAAACACTTGCCCACGAAGACTTTACAGATGCTGAAGACATTTTATCGCCGAGACTGATTGTCCAGTCGACCATTTGGTCAGTCTACATGTGTACATATGGGCAAGGTCAAGACAGGAGCTGGCAGGAACAGCAGCATTTTCCGACCCCAAATGAAAAAACTCACTTCTTACCACCTTTTAAACGCGTTTCAACCTGCATAAATTACGCAACAAAATATCCACAATTATTTATTATGTCACGACCAAAGAAAGAAGAGCCCAGAATGAGTTTCGTGTTGAAAGGATGTCGGCTGAAGGGGCCAAGAAAAAAAGGTTTAAAAATAAACAAGCCCATGGTAATAATTCAAATAAATTTATACATTTTGCTTGAAGTCAGAAAAAGAGGAAGCAGGAATGACAACCACAAAGGAACCCAGTTCACTTGGTCCTTAAACATCATTTGTCAGACCACACAGTAAAAGGCTTAAATTTAATGGCTCTTTAAGCGGAGAGCAAAATCAAAATTCAGTTATAAAATGCGTTTAATGGAAGCACAGTATATCTTAAGTGAGCTAACATTGCTGATCAGCTGATTAGCGCATAGCTAACGTATTTGTGCAACCCTGGCCATCTATCATGCGTCAATCAAACAGGAGACTGACGGCGATTGACGTCGCCTGACGTTGATTGGCCTCTGACTAAACGAGCAATCAAAACCAATTCATCGTGAGATCGAATGTATTTAGTGCTTGTCAAATTGTCCATTGCTTTTTGTACTCTATAAAAAACGTAGGTATATTTGAATATTTATAATTTCGATTGAAGGTACTGTTGTTTAAAGATGATATTGTCACAGATAGGCCAATCAATTACTTATCATAATATAAATTTCAATCAAGCTTGTTTTCTTCAAGCGTAACTCATTGCAAAGAGTATAGAATAGTCGGGTTCGACATCTGCCATGTACCTGTTGTATTTTGCGGTTGACAGGCATCCGTTATATTTCTTATTTTAGTTTCTCTCAATGTCCGACTTGTTTTGATTTTTATTTGACAGTCAACAGTCGACAGTCGGCTTAAGCGTCGTATACGTAATCTAGCAGCACTCAAATGTATGCTATGCTTTTGTTTTTCCATTTTCTCTGTCTCCAATTTTGTTCTTCTTGTTTTTGTGGACTTAATCAAAATGCCAGCTGCTACACGTGGCATAGATGCCGTTTTAGTTTTTGGGCCATAAAGCGCACACGTGCATAGACTAACCGTGAGCGAGATGAGAAGCTGGAAGGTACTAAATAGAGACAGACAGAGTGGAAACAAAGAGATGGGCATTCAAGTTGAAGGCAACTTCAATGTTTAGCATTTCCATGCAATTTACATAAATTTGAAGTTAAGTCAGAGCTGCTAAATTCTCGAATTCTCAGAAAGTCCTTGGAATTATTTTCCTTTTAGCACTGCATTGCCATGAAAATTGTATTTTATTATATTTTTGCAACGGCTTGCAATTAATGAAAAGCACTTACGGTTGCGGATTTCATATATCTTATGACTTTTAATGAAAATTATGCAACTTATTTGCCAACTGACAGCCAGACTCGATTTATGACCTCAGTCTCGTTACTCTAAAGGCATTTTCCACAACGTTGCTCTGTAGCTTGCTTTTATACCCCAAACCTCACCCATTCCCCTCAGTGCACAGCTGGTATCATAAATAAGCAAAACCCATGCAATTATGCGCTTGAGCTGTCATTGCAGTTGCCCGTTGGTGTGAAAATTGCATATTGGCATAAATTAATCAGCAGAAGCAAAAGTAGCAGCTGGCCGTGATTGGCCAAACTATCCAATTGAATGACTGTCGGACTGCCGGACTGCCGGACAGACTGCCAGCCTGTGGTTAGCAGCAGGCTCAATATATACATTTGCCTGTGTCTTTATCGAATAAGATATTTAACAGGCTTATGGAAAATTCAAAACAAATGAGTCCGGAATTTGTGGGATGATTTATAGCAGTTAAATTTGTCTAATTGATGCGCAATAATTTATAAAGAGATTCTAAAATATATTTAATCTCTCCCTTGATATATATTAAATAGAATGTAGTCAATATTTGGTTGGGTTTCTTGCAGCTGCTCTTTGCTGTCTTTCATGCACTTGTGGCTTCCGTTTAATTGATTTGCTTTAAGGCTCAACTAAACTTGATGCAAAGAAAAATGATGGGAAAAAAATACAGCTGAAAAGAAAACTGCAGACAATTAAGCAAACGTAGCAGGCTGTAGCCAGTGTGGCAAGCGGCAAGTGGAAAGTGGCAAGTGGCAAGTGGCAGTGAGAACTGCAGCAATTACTTACTCGAAATCTGTAGGTCTGGCACAAACTTAGGCAAAGGACTCGTCTTGAATCGACTCGACTCGGCTCTTGCGGCAGCAGCTGCGGCATAAAAGTGAAATACTTTTGCCAAGGACTTTCATTGTTGCGGTTGGTTCGGGTTTTTACCCGTCAGTCTCCGGTTGGTTGTTTGCGCAAAAGATTGCAAAAGGCCGTAAAGGCAAAAGTGAACGGGAATTGTGTCAAGTCCATGCTTGCATTCTGATTTGCACATACACACCTCAAACCCAATTATTCACACTGACAAATTCCATCAATTTTGCAATTGAGTAATGCATTAAACACATTAGACAATTAAAATCAATTTATTGCTAATTTAAAATTCTCAATTGATCCGCAAATTAACATTATTAAGTGAAGGGATGTTGTGCATGTTGCATGCAACAAAGAAACTGATGTGAACATTGCAACAGCGAACAACAAAAGTCACTTAAAATGTGTGAGAAATTAATTGCAATTGCGACCAGATTGGATAACCGCAAATAAATTCGCAAAATGGCCGGACATTTTATCCGTAGTCAAGTGGCATAAAAACTCGGTCGCATTTCAGACACGTTTTTAAGAGCCTTGTTTATGTGAAATGTATAAAAAGTAGAGGAGGAGTCACTCAATGAGCGGGTGAGATAGAGTGTGACATAGGCAACATTTATTTTTTTAATATTTTATATATTTTAAGTGCAGCTCACAAAATTCTCGTGATTTTTTAACCACCCGAAAACTGTTTGCACAACACGTATGGTCGATTTAGAAGCAATTTTTCTGCAGATTTAAATGGTTGCATGCTTCAGGAGCAACTCACGTTGCTGTTGAGTCAAGTCTGCTGGCTTTCAAGCGCCCGCCGAGCAATCATTCAAAGTTGTCCGCATTTGCATAAACACTTCTAATCCTAATGCCCAGCAGACTGCAGCATTTCGTTCAGTCCTGTTCCAAGCTACTTACAGTCAATTGCCCCCGTTGAAGTGACAACGACTACATGAATCCAGACTTACATTCAAGACCCAACCCAATCCAACCCAATCCAATCCAAGCCCATCAACATCGCAACTTGACAAGCACCCCAACCAACCAATTGATGTTGCTCGGGTGATGTCCATTGCCTGTCAGTTTGGGGGTTTCTCCTTTTCCGTTTCCTTTTCCTTGTGCACCACTCAGCTGCGATTACCTCAAACAAACGTTGGGCCAGCGGATCACGCACACAACGAACCCGTGTGTCATTCAAGGCACTCCTGCTGCTCCTCAGCCCTAAAATAACGCAGACTATCTTTTGGCTGCAGATCCTACAGAGGGCAGCAGCTCCTTCAGCCACACCGCTTAGAACGTCAGTCAACGTGTCACTTGTTTGGCGTCTGAGTGGCCCAAGGAACTAGCGACCTCTTCTAGAAAGGGGATAACAGACTCAAGGATTCCCTCGAAGCTATTCTGAATAAACTCTTGTATATCGATTTGAATTAAAACTTTATGATCCGAAATGTTATTTATTATAGCTCTCGAAACTATTTTCTCATATTTGTTAAAAAATACTGATTTTGTAGTGACTATCCTCTCAAACTGATGATTTTTATTCAGAGCAAAAAACGACAACGGAATTGCTTATTAAATGTCATCTTCAGAAAATGCAATTTAAGTATGAATAAACTAAAATTTCGTTTAGCTGTTGCTGCTATTATTGGTGAAATAGCGGTATATTCGTCCCCATTAAAAGTTTGTCGCCCCAAAAAAAGTATTTTGATTATCTTTGCCAAACTGCAAGCTATGTAAATGGCAGACTGCTTACCCTTTAATAGAGGGTATATTAAAAATACGGAAAAAATCATAAATATAAAAGTATTATATTAATATTAATAATTAAATAAATATAAGTAAATATAGAAAAATAAATCTGAAAGGCACCTCACCTCGTTGTGACCTTATTTTATTTTATTTTCATTTCATTTTTCTCTCCATTTTTAGTATTATTTTTTTTGCTTAAGTTTTCTATGTAATTTTAGCAAGTGCTTGAGAAATTGCGCAACTCCATTGAAATTACAATACACTTGGAATGCTCAGGGTTCCCACTTGTTCCCGAACTGGCGCACTTTGCATAAATTTGAGCTGAAGCATTGCACTTACTTGACACATTTTGTTTGGCTGACGATGCCAGTTGCCAGTTGCCAGTTGCCGGTTCCCAGGTCACAGTGCTCTATTCCCCAATGCCCCAATCTCTTTAGTTGCAGTAATACTGGCAAGCCTTAGTCAACTTTGTTGTTGTTGTTGTTGTTGTTCATTTGCAAACAACTTTTGTCTCTGGCGCAACAATTTACCGTTAAGAGCTCAACATTGTAACACTGGTTTTTCACTTTTCACTAAGTACCGGGTTTGTGTTACACATAAAAATGCAGCCTCTGCCGCAGCCGCAGCCGCAGCCGTAACCGTAGTCCAAGTCGAGACTGAGTGTACCGAGCCAAGGGTTGTCACTCAGGGGTCATGGCAAGGGCTGACGGGGGGCTGGGAGGAATTAAAGTGGTGAGTGGAGGGGAGGGGAGGGGAGGGGATGGCTTTTAGCAATCTGCACAAGTTTTGCTCGCGTCTTTTGTGCAACGTGCGAAGTTTGTCACTTCGTCAAAGAAATGTGAACGGTAACTCTGTGTCTGTGTAATGCATTCACCCTGTAATCCACAATCTCCAGTCCACAAGGTGTGCGGAGTGGATAGTGGTGACATGGGGGTGATGGAAGAGAAAGTGGGCTGTGGTAAACTGGCGCCTAGATATCGTGTCAACACAAGTTTTGCATTATACAATGTGTTTTTCTTTTGTTCTCCTCACTCCGCATCTCGCACGTCCTTTATAACTAGTTAAATTAGTTTTCATAGTTTGGCGCCATTTGGCAACCCTACTCCTTTCCACCATGTCCGCAATCCTTTCATGCTGCGTGTAAATTAATTCTTTTTTTCGCTTTTAGTTTATAAACTCGCCGCTGGGACGCAAAACTTTTGGCATTTTATGTTGCCTGATTTTATTAAAATTTACAACCAGTCGCCGTTGGAATTCAGTTTAAGCTCAAGTTCCTATTATATTGTGCAGAAGAAAGTGCGAAAGTGCTAAGAAATTCTCTGAAATATCGGAATTCGTTATAATATACATACTTCTGGCTTCTATTCGAAAATTCTTATAACTTCAGCTTTTATTTGTTCTTCATTAATTTTAAATTTCTTGGAAAAATGGATTACACTTTCAATTTTTATTTTATTTTTATAATTTTGTATTGGTCATTCAAATGCTTAATCAATTACTATATTTGGAAACAAATTTAAAGTGTTTTCCATTAACAACTTTACAGCAAGAGTTTGAAATTTCAAACAGTCGTTAAATGCAAAACAGTCATTCATATGCGACAGACTACACACACACACACACACACACACACATACACACAGATGTATTGAAAGACACAGAGACCCACATAGATGAAGGAGGAGAGAGCGAGTTCGCCATGAAATACAGTTGGAATTGCATTTGCGCATTTCCGGTCAGCGCACGGATGTTCCGGTGATCAATTTTCAAATGCGCTGTGTCAGTTCAATGGCTGGTCAGTTGCTGTGTGTTGTCTAGTTTTGGATATGTTGTCTGTTCAATGCCTGTCCGGCAGCAGGAAGACAACCAGCAATTGCAATAGTAGCAACAGAATGAGCAACATCGAGAGAGAGGTACTGCAGGAGAAAAAGCACCCGTAATCGACCTGTCTCCTGCTCATCCACTTGCTTCGTTATGTGGCCCTTTGCAAAATTGAATACAAATTCACAGTTTTTGCATATTTGGTTACAGTTCTCCAGCTTGTTCTTAAACACACTCTCACATTTAAACACACACACACACACACACTGTTGTGGTTTTACGTTTCGTAAATTTTAAACACAATTTTTTTCGTGTGTTTCCTTCAATTTTTTGCTACCTCTTCTCAGACTTGCCTGCAATTTGTGTGCTCTGTGGATAACAATTTTCGGTTGTGCAATTTGTTGCTGAAATTTCGTTTTTGTATCTCGCTTTTTTATCAACATACTCTTTGTCTGTACAGGCTTCGATTGTGTACCACAAAACCAAACCGCAGACATTAGGGCAGCGTCAGCTTGAAAACTAGATACGTCAGCAGTGTTAGTTTTGCGGTTGAGCAATAAAATTATAAAAATAAAAGTATTAATAAAAAAGTATATAAAATTTAAAACACTATAGTTGCACAGTTGTTGTAGACATATGTACATACATTGAATATTTATGCTACATTCATTCATTCCAAAAAGTCATAAACAATACCAATTACATTCAGGATACAATCAGGATGTTGAATGTTACTGTCTACGTATAGCTTTAAGCAGCCAATGTCAGACAAGTTCCGTTCATGCAACACACATACACACAGACACACACCCACAGCTGTCGACAGTTTTGCGAACTAACTTTGACTCGTCTCAATTAATGAGATTAATTAGTAGCTAATCAAATTTGCAACTACAACTTACCGACTGCCATTGATGTGAGCTTGCTGCTTTTACCCTTCTCCTCCTTCGCCTCCACCTTCATTTCCGTCTCCTTCTCCTTCATTTTCAACTCAACCTTAGATGGTGTCTGTCTATCGATGTCCTTGCCAAGGCTGTCTGTCAATGTCTTGATACTGGCAAATTGCTTGACGCAATCTAATTAACTTCATTTGGTTAGCTACTTTCAGCTGCTTTTAGAAAGTTTTTGGTACACGCTCAGCAAATTATTGAGCACTGTTTCAACTCATTCATATACATTAAACTGCCAACATACAGAGACTCTCAGGAATACATGGACGGTGTTTTTAATATATACAAATTGCAATTTGCCACCGAAACTGCAACTGCAACTGCAACTCTACGTCTGATTAGTTACGGTGCCTTCAGCTGCCACTTGCTTGTAATTTGGCCAAGACGGACCCAGCTAGTACAATTGTTGGTCAGTCTACTACTGCTTACTAACTTATTTATAGCCAAAGTCCAAGGCAAACAAGACAACGTCTCACTTTACCCACATGACCTTATCTATATAATGGAAAATAATGTCGTGAATAGTGTTTGTGGTGTAAAAGTTGCCCAGAACTGGTCCACTTTGGCTTATGTTGTCCTCGTCTTGAATTTATGTTAGCCCAACGGTTTTTTTTCCTGTCCGATTTGTCAAGTTTTTTAATAGAAAAAATCCAGCAATTTCGTTGTCGATTTTTAGTTTTATAGCCCATGACAGCTGCACTGGCCCAACGGACGGGGGATTCCCCAAAGTTTTAATGTTCAATGGCTTGAGTGTTATAGAAAAAAGTTCTTACTGACTGCTGACAGCTGACAGCAGTGAATCGCATCGCATTTCATTGCGTGGCAATAGCACTAATTATTGTACTTATAAATGTGTCCATGTAAATGAGAATTGTTAATAGCCAATTGAGCTGACACACAACAAACACACAACAATGCACTCGAGAGGCTGTGGCAAGTTCATAATTATGTCAAATAATGTGCAATTAATTTCTGAATTAATTAAGCTCAATCATTGTCTGTAGTTGTCGATTAAACAAACCCAATTGTTCACATATTTCAACTTAATTAGTCTTTTAATATATGAGTTAATATATGCGTACTTATGAAAATTAAATTAACATATTATTCATTGTGATATCAAGACCTTAAGGACACTCTCTTTGACCAGATATGACATTAGTCAGTTAGCGGAAAGCGCACTCAAATTTAACATGATTTGCATTGTGATTTCATATAGGTTTGCATGGATTTCATGAAATTTCTTCACGCTTTAAACTGTTGTATGATAACATAACACGTCAACTCTTTCACAGCAAAACGCTGACAATTCAATTGCAAACTCAGTAAAAAATTGTGAGCTGCAATTTCATCGCAGCACAGTCATCGAATCTACCCTCCTCCAGCCCGAACCAACTACAAAAAAATCCAAATTAAAACCAGCCACAATTCTGGTAAACCTTCACATCAAAAAAATGTAAAAAAAAATGCAAATATATATGCCAGTGCAAAGTAGAATCCAGAGAGACATTCAACTACCAAAATTATTTTCATGCTGTCCGTGTGCCAATGCAGACAATGAAATGGACCAAAAGAGAAGAAAATCCCTTGATTCCCCTACTCGAAGTTGTTGTATGCAAGCACTTTAAATTTACCATGAAAACATTTATTTGTTTGACAAAAATTGTAAAAATTTAGATCCACTTACTATATCTTTTTATAATGAATTGTAATTTAAATTGTAATTTTAAACTGATACTTTTGGAGAAAATTTAATTTGTGATCGATAAATTATGAAATGCATTTCGTACTCTCTACTAAATATTACAAAAAATTTAAAGTATTATTAATATTCATTAAAAATCTCAAGTATTAAGTTACTAGCAAATGCGAATTTCAATATTTGTGTAAAAGCGGTGCCTTTAGTGGATTTTCGCTATATTCGCGTAAACGAGTATATGTATTTTATTGGTTTGGCATAAATTAAATTGCGCATTTGCGAATCTGTGTGTGAGTGTGTCTGCATGACTGCTCACAATAAAAGTAATAAAACATATGAGAGAAAGACAGACAATATTGACTGACAGGCAGTGGTGCCAGCAGAATTGTGTAAACACGGTGTCGAAGTGGGAGCACGGTGCGTATGATCGATTTAAATGAAACGATGAAAAACTTACGCGGAGGCTGCATTTTTTGCATTTAAATATAAATATTGTTCATAATTGTTATTGAAAGCTGTGGAAAGTGAGAGATACTGAAGTACAGAGAGGGAGAGTGATTAAAAGAGATGGCCGATGTTGTTGATAAGCATTCAGTTCAGATCTTGTCATATTTAACATAGTTGCTAATTGGAACGTATTTCAGTTGCACTTCCATTACACATTTAAATTACATTTCTTGATTTTCTTATCAAGGTAAAATGATTTCTTGTATACTTTAAAGTGAGCAGAAATTTCTGCTACCCGCCTTCCCTTCTGTACTCGACTTGTGACAGAGCAATTTCTCTCTTTGCTGCTTGATGCGGGCTGATGGCCACACCTGCGGCGCAATTTTCTACACTTTGGCGGATTTTTTTTCCGTTATCTGTCGGTTGGGCCAGGGACCTTATCATTTATCAGACCTCAGCAAAGATCAAAAGCGATGCCAGCAAGCCATCAAACGCAACCCAAGGAAGCGCAACGAGGGAAAATTAAATAGAAAAAAAGAGAAGAGAAAGTTATATGAAAAGGCAGATAACTGAGCTTAAAGCGCTGTTTGTTATGTCATGCCATTTGCTCGAAATGAAACTAATTTTGTTGAAAACCATTGACAACTGACAACTGATGGGCATTGCAATGAACTGATGTCTCACTTGGCAATTACTTTGGTCTCTTAAAATGTACAAAATAAAACACTCGACCAACTGATACTGAGAAGAAAAGCCTATTCTTTAATAAATATATACTTTCTATCAAAATTGTTTCCATATGGAACCAAATGCTGTTTTCAAATCATGAGCAATCATTTGAAATGCGGAGCCAAATGTTTTCGATGGGAATATCTGGCAAGGAAGCTTCCTTGAGCTTTTGTTGATTTCAATTATTTTTCAGGTCTATTAACATGCAGCCAAAAATATAAGTACTTTACCAACTTACAATTTGCAAAAGACTAATTAAAATTCATTGCAAATTCAGAGTCAATTATTGAACTGCGAGTTTTTCCAATTGTCTCTTTACACAATTGATTGTTACGTATACTTAATTTAAAGTAGTTTCAAAAGTATGCCAGCATTTTTTCCCTTGCATACCTGTAACCAATCAGCAAATCCTCTAACCTTGCACTCTGTCTCTTCACCGACCTTCTTTAACTGCACATCTATCACATTTTCCGCATAACTTGACTTGGCCAGTCTCAATGCTTTCTCCTTTTATGACATTTTATTATACCAATTAGACTGTCTGCCTTGGGCTGGCCATTGTTCTCATTCTCATGCCCATCTAGTATTGTTCTTTGTTGGCTCTATGTATTTTTTTTTCACACCTATTTTACCAGGTGACTGCTTCGAATTTACGGCACTCGATTCAGCTCCCAACATTTATTCATACGCAGCAAGGAGCAACTTCGAGTACTCGTAGCATTGCCTGCTTTGGTTCTGGCTTTCCTGGGTACTCTGGGTACACTTTCTCGTAGCACTTCACTTGTAGCACATTTTTCAAATGTGCAACACTTGCTGGCCGTTTTAGTTGTTGCTGCTGTTGTTGTTGTTTGTTGTTGTCACCATGTTGCTGCTACTGCTCGGCCCATAAATGACATTTACATTTAGAGCACATAATGTTGTTCATGTTGTGCAGTGTTGTTTTTGCCAGAGCTGTGTATACGTATAGCTCTAGGTGATAATTGCACACGGCGTCGAGCACACGACAACAACAAGAATAACGGCAACAGTTGCCACAACAACAGCAACGACAACAGGCACTTCAATTGCAAACTGAATGTTGCTGCCGCTGTTGAGAATTTTGTCAACTAACAACTTCCGGCACTTGTTCAACAGAGTTGCATTTTATGGCTTTAATTTTCGCAGTGGGACAACAATTGTCCATAAACGATTTAAAAGAACAATTGCTAAACAAAATGAAATTTAAGTCAAGGTAACCCTAAGTCGCCATCGACTAAGCTGTCTATAGATAGAACTTACTACCAATCACTCCCCTTATTTCGAACCGAATCCGAATTGGCTTTGGACAGACAGACAATAAATTAAAAGGCCACGTGAGGATAATGGCAAGGACTATAGCATAGTAAACATAGTAAACTTCAAAGGTAAATAGAGGACACTACGTTGCCATAGCTTATTAAATATATACTTCGTTTTATAGACACACAATGTTGATGATCCAAAGGAAGAAAAACTTTTGTTACCAAGAATTTTTGTTGGCTGTATTTGTTATTTTTGTTATGTGAAGCTCACACAAATATAAGTGGTTAAAAGACGCTGAAATTAAGTTAGAAAATAAAACAGATATAAATTAAATGGCTGATTAGAATCACCCTAATGTTGCTATATTTATCTTGGAAATATTACATTAATATAAGTACAGATTTATGCTGCTAATTTAGTCTGATACAGTCCTGTACTGTAAGCTTTCGGAATCAGGATCTAAATAGGTTTTGTTTAACAGTGAAGCTTTAATTGATTTTGATAATTATATGATTGAATCATGGACTATTGCATAAGTATAAAGAATTATATTAGATGGAAGTTATTTTTTCATAAGATATTTCATAATTTTAGCATGCGCTAAAAGTATGCTATTATTGTTCAGATTTCTGAATGTTGATCGTATTATCTCGCATTCTCAGCAAACCTGAAACAAATCAGTGGATAGTGTGGTGAATTGAATCTTTAAAGTGGAAAGAAGGTGTAGAGCAATGAGTTAGTTGTCTATCTGATAGTTATGTGCTGCCATCTGTTGGCATTGGTGCTGCCGACTGCGCTGCTGATGGCTTCTTACCAGATAAATGCAGGTAAAAGTATTTTAACTATGAGCATTTAATAAACATAGTTCAGCTGCAAGTTGTTTTTATAGACTGTGAACCTCTGTCTCCACCAAGTGATGTGATTGATTATGTTGAGTACATTGAAGAGCAGCAAGAGCACGACAAGTGTAATGATAATCTAAAAGAGAAAAGAGATTCAATATCAGATGTGACACCATCTGAAAAAGATAGTAGTATAGTAGCTAAGTCTATGCGGGCTATCACTAAATTGTGGAGATCGGTCAAGACATTTTTTGGGTAATAAAAAAAATTCAAATCAAGTATGAGTTTGACTATGTCTTTGAGGGTGAAATAACTATACCTCAATGCTGTATTTCCAATTGTTTTTTCACCCAGCATCATTGTATTTGTTTGTCTGACTAAAGTCAACTCTAGCCTTGCCATTGTTTTTGTTGGTGTTGTACTGCCTTTTGTGTTGATTTTCCAGTTAGTCGCACTTTGTGCATTGTTCAATTTAAGTTATGAAAAACGTTTCGTTCCGTTTCGCTTTGTTTAGCCCTTTCTTCAGAAGGTATATCAGAATTATGATTAGCTTCATGACGTTAGGTAACTCGGTCAAATAATACAGGCTGATGTCTGTCGAATATTGAAATTTCTTTATTTTTTCCTGTTTAGGTTTCCGTTGTGTTTATCAAAATGTAATTAGATTTTAAATCAGTTCAGTTCAGGGTATCAAATGGATTAGTAAGCCTAACTTAGTTTTCAGCATACCCTTGCATTTTTGCATTGTTTTGTTATTACTTTTTGCTTTATTCTTGATGTTGCTCTCGTTTTGCTTGGGATTGCATTGCATTTCACATGTGCCGGCAGCAATTCCTCACTTCCATTTCTGGTGCCGCTTTCCATTTGGTTTATTGCGAATTTTATTGTTGTGCGGTGGTTTATGGCAATGCCAACGTAGTGTGTAAATATTTACACAGGCACTTTCTCCCCTTCTCTCTCTCTCCCTGTCTCTCTCAGTCTCGGCTTTAGCTTCTGGCAATTCTCCCAGATGCGTTAAATATGCAGAAAAGTGCAATATTTGCTTGGCTATTTCAATCAGTGCTGATGACGTTGCCAGAAATTTCCATTGAAAACTGTGCTGGCGGTTTACTGTCGACAGGCACTGTCAATAAAAGGCATTTTACGAGAAAGTTTTAGGAAAATTCTGCCAAATTATTTGCTATTTGCGGCCTGCTTAAATTTTATTAATTTGAAACAAAACTTAATTACAGTAAACAAGCTACGAGTTGGACTCTGACCTATTAAACAAATGGGCTTACATAAAACTTTACCAGCCGACCGTAGCTGCGAGTGGGGAGTGGAAGTTGTAGTGGGAAAGGGAGAGGGAAACGGAAGAAACTGCAGTAAAACAAAGCGTGTAGAATTAATGTGCTAAACGAACAAAGCGTTAGCATGGGCCTGGGATTGAACGAAAGTCGTTTGGCCTGTGGGCGGTTCAAGCAAATACAAATAAAATTAACTAAACTCAAAACAAATACCCAACTCTGGGCTCGCCAGTCCAGTCCAGTTTGTAAAGTGTTCAGTCGAAATAATAAAAACTGCAAAATAATTAAAAACTAATTAAATAGGTGGCTGAGGGAGGCGGTGAGTGTTGTTTACTGGGCGTAACAGGCGCCGTTGTCGAGCTGCTGTAAAACTTAATTAACTAAATGCCAGACAACAAAAACTAGAACAATAACAATAACTCCACAGAAGTTGTCCCCTCGTTGTCGTCGCCCACTTGACCGCCCACCAGCCGCCCACACAACCGTGTTGGGGGGCGTATGAGTAATTTAATCATTTTGTTGGCCTGACCAAAGCTTTTGTTGTCATCCACAAATGCAATTTGTGTCACAAACAAACATGAAACTAACATGGCCAAGAGGACTTATACACAAAGTCAACAACAGTTATGACTCTCGGTTTTGTACAAGGCTCATCATATCCAGCAAGTGCAACTAGGTAATTAAGAATTCCATCATAAAAACTAAGCTAAACAAATATTTCCATTGACAGTATTAAAACTTTATTATTTAATTAATATACTATATTGCTTTATTTAGTTTAATTAAATGTGAATCTATTTAATCAAGCAAATATTTTATTTCAATTATTAAATTTAGTTTGATGTTCTTAAGTTAAAATCTGAAACCTATAAGACTGTGTAAAAAATATTTTGTAGATATAGAATTTACGGTTTTAGCTTTTAATTTTAATATTGTTCTTAGCTTAGGGAGATGTAATTTTTTATTCATCTCCATTTTATGTTTAGCGATACACTGTGTTGACTTAAAGTTTGTCTAGTCTGTCTACATATTTTACTTTGCTCTTCAAGAAAAACGAAGGGTTTTATATCCATTCACTGTTTGTGTTTCAAAATGCTTTCTCCTTAGCCCACGTACTCAAAGCGTTGCAACAGAAAATCGTTGAGATTGAAAGTGAAGGCAGGTGAGACTTGGTTCAAGTGCGCAGGTAGGTGAATTGAATGTTTGTCTGATGACTGAGTCTATAGGTACTATGTGTCTGGCTTTTTTATGTCAACAGGAAAAAAAGAAAGACTGTGTTTGAATACAGAGTCTTAGTCTTGTTAGCTTCAACACCACGTCAATATTAATGAAAATTGACAGCTGTGGCAAACAAGAAGATTGGCAATCAAAACAAGGCCACACATTGGCCAAGCTCATGCACATTATATTGCAGTTGTTGTGCTAACACCCCAAGGCGAAGGCTTTCCGAATAATGCAGAATATTTTCATATCAAAGTCATACAATGAGTCCTCGTCGTGTTGGTTGCTACTCGCCCCGGAGACTCTATGTGAGACTTATTTCCGGTTGCAATGTCGTCCACAAAATGGTGGGCACAATAGAGCTTATTGAAATCGCTTTCTGACAGAGGCAAATTTGCTGAGCACTGAAAATGACCGAGCCGGACTGACAGCAACAAATAGATTTATCTGCGACATTTGCCATTCATTTGTAACCGAGTGACACAATATGTGGCAAAGCTTCTTTCATTTGTTTAATTGAATACCGGCGTACAATGCAATTGATCAGCTTAATCGGGATGAGAATATATGGGGGCATCCAACAGATAAACTGAAATAAAATTTTGCAAGTGGTAATCAATTGGAATCGAATTTATTGATATTTAAATAATGTTAGTAGGTTTTAGTTTTCCTTATAAAAAAAATCAAACTTTAATCAAATATTAAAGAATTTCCAACTCTTCGTAAAAATTATAAATTGAACTCTCAATATCAAATAAGCATAGGAAGCTTTCTGTAGATACAATTGAATATTTCAATTATAAAGACCTCTCATTAAAGATTTTATTTTACAGAAAATTATATTAAAGCGCACGTTGCAGGCTGTTTTGTTAACAGCCTAAGGATATTTTTTTTTTTAAATTTTATTTAAAATACCAGAGCGAAGCTTAGCTGCTTTGGTAATTACAATTTTAATTAAAATCGTTGCTTTTCGGACATTTGTTTTTCTTGTAGATATTTGGTTGTTTTCCATTACGTGCCGCCTTTTGTGGCATTCAATGGAATTTGAGTTGTTGTTGTTGTTCTTTTTGTTTTTATTGCTGCTTTTAAGCTTAACGTGCATAAGCAAATTGCACAATTTACATAATTTCTGGCCGTAACTGGGAAATTGCTTTGAAATCGGTTGCAGCTGGCATATTCCCACACACCAACTCCAAACCAAACCAACAGCAACAGCAACAGCATATAGGAATGCAGATCCGACAATCCATAATTGGAACTGCTGCTAATGAGAAGCAAATTTGGATGACCCACTCACCTGCTCAACCACTGTCCCTTCGTCTCATCCTTTTCCACAAAAGTTGGTCTAGTGCAAAGCATTGTAAACAGTTCTCTAGATAGTTAATGACTGAATTTAGGGTCAGACTCCCAGGAATGTGTCCCTAACGATTTCTGAAGATGTGGACAAATTTTGGTATAAACTTCTCTCGACTTTAAGGACAACACCATCAGGTAGTAAATACAATCCATGTTTATTCAATTCATTTTCCATTCCCAAGTTGGCTTAACATTTTCAGCTCTGCTGTTTAAACAATAGTAAATTATATGTTGTAGTCCCGTATTTCTTGCTAAATTTTAAGTGAATTAGTAGTTAACCTTGGTTCTAATCGTTGTACAAAATGGATATGGATTATGATTTCGCTACGCCGCCGCCGGAGGAACGTATTATACGTGAACATACCTTGACCGCAGAACAGGAACAGGATCTGAAGGAAGCGTTTTCATTGTTTGATACAAACAACCAAGGATACATTTTTATGAAGCAGTTAAAGGATATAATGCATGCCGTTGCACACAATCCGCCGGAACATGAGTTGCAGGAATATTACAATGAATACGATCCCAACAATTCAGATGAATTGTATCTTAGCGACTTTCTGCATCTAATGTCGGTGCGTTACAAGGACATGACGCCCGAGGATGAAGTTATATTGGCATTTAGAGTCTTCGACAGAGATGACAATGGCTATATTCACGAAACTGAATTCAGGCACATTATGTCCACAATGGGAGATGACATGGATGAGGATGATATTGATCAAATCCTACTGGATGCCAACTCCAATACTGAGGGCAACATCATCTATAGGGACTTTGTGGCCATGATGAGTGAGCGATAGAGTAGGCGACGATAGTTTGACAGTTTTAAATTTTAAGTGTAGATTCGAATAGAAATTTCATACTTCAGTCTATAAATACTCATAAAATACGACAATCACAAAAACATACAAATCCTTCAAATTTCTCACGAAAATTTAATAATCATGGTCCAAGATCTAACTGAGGAGCAAATAGCCGAATATAAAGAGGCTTTTGCTCTTTTCGATAAGACTGGCACTGGATTGATCAGCACTCGCGAGTTGGGAAATCTGATGAAATCGTTGGGTCAGAATCCGACAGAGGCAGAGCTAAGGGATTTGGTCAATGAGATCGATATTAACGGTGATGGTGAAATTGATTTTAATGAATTTTGCAATCTTATGTCCAAGCAATCGCATGAGGGCGATGCCGATGAGGAGCTTCGTGAGGCATTCAAGATCTTTGACAAGGATGAAGATGGTTTCATATCGCCAGCCGAACTAAGATTTGTCATGACGAATCTGGGCGAGAAGTTAACCGACGAGGAGATTGATGATATGATTCGCGAAGCGGACTTTGATGGCGATGGTCTTATCAACTATGAGGAATTTGTTTATATGATTACACAGAAGTAAATTTCGAAACGAAAAAAAAATAATGTAAATTAATTTAAATTCTTACACACAATTCACAATACAATAGTTCAAATTAAAGTTTAAAATTACTAACAATTTAATGCACATTCTCTCAGTTTTCAGTTTCAACTTTAAAGCACAACCTAATCATCAACTGCAAGTAATAACAACTTCATCATCATCCTTATCTACATTGTCATCAGCTCAGGTTTTTACTCTTCTCTTGCTTTTATTTGCGTAAATTTCATGTTTCGGTTTTTGTGGTCGGTTACTTTTTGAGAAATTTGCTTCAGAGGCTTTTCAACAGGCAAATTCTGAAAGCATACTCATCCTGCATATGGTGATGAGGCGTGAGGGGCATTATAGACAACTGAGCTGCAGAAGAGCACCTTTGTGGCATGCAAACAATTTTCCTGTTGCTTAAATTCAATTTACTTATGCATTAAAATTAAATTTCACTTGACGCACATAGGCACTCAACAAACTCCTACTTCAGGGGCTCGATATGCTCCGGCTTTTACCTCCTTTCGGGAATATCCTGACATTTTTGCATATTACACAAAATGCCAGCTTTGCTTAATTGAAAGTTCACAAAACATTGGCACAGAAATCGATGCACCTTCAAGTGTAAACGATCCGAGTGACAGCAGCAGCAGGACCAAAAAAAAAAAAAAAATTGCAGATTTCAATTTCAGATGCAACATCAATAAGCACTTGCAATGGCATAAATATAATATATACTCCCTGAGAGAGGGAAACAGCAGCGGTAGAAATAGAGAATGAGAGAGAGAGAGTGGGGGACTCATAGACATAGCAGCTAGTACACGTGCCTGTATTCCGATCCTGACTCTGGGTCTGCCTCGGGATGACGACAGATGCCACTCGATGGTCCACTGACTGCAGAGGAAATTGAATTTGTGTGTGGCAGGGCATTGTTGTTGGTGTTTCGGCCGTGTGGCATTGATAAAGGGTCATGGCATCAAATCATTTCAAATTAATGAATACAAATAATTTAGAGCATCTCTTTCCCCCATGGACCAAAGCAATTTATATTATTTCAGAATGTTTGAAATAATATTTTAGACACTTTTAAAAATAAAACCATTCATAGCTGTTTTAAATATATAGTTTAATTATTTTTGTGATCACAACAATTTTTTATCAAGTATTAGAGGTAGCTTAAAGAGCATTACAAGTTCGCCTGTGTGCTCTACTTTTAGTTGGTAGGTGCATTCGCCAAAATGTTCATTCACATCGATTTCGTATACGATTTTTGTGGTTTTTGCCACATCCGGACGAAGGCCCACACCCAATCGGGAGTGTCATTTGGGACACTTCTGCACATGTACTTGGCCACGCAAAAAGGCGCATGCAAGTGACGTGAACGTGAACGTGAACGAGGACCAGGTCCAGGACGAGGACGAGGACGAGCACGTTAAGCGCACAAGTTGGAAGTTCACTTTCTCTCTCTCTCTATCTCTCTCTCTTTCTCTCTCTCTCTCTGCACGACAAATGTGCAAATGCCACAAGGCAGCAACAACATAAAATATAAGCAAATAAGTATGGCCATTGCCATTTGGGGGCAAGGACAGAAGCTGAACAGACGAAATTGCTGCCAGTTGCGGTTGTCGAGTGTCCATTTCGACAGTAATTCAACTCCACTTAAATATTTTGGAATATTTCAGAAACCTCTTTTTAATTGATAGTAAAGCAGATTAACTTTAAAGCCGTTTTCTCTTTAAACCATTGGATTTTCCGTAAAACTTGTATGGCTCGTAAATGCCCGAGACTTGCCATTCACTCATATGTCAAATCCAAGTTCTTAGCGTACATGAAAGTGGGACAAAAGTGACTACCCTTTTGGGATTAACAGATCAACACACAAACGACCCCAAAACAATCGTCTAGGGTCTTTGTGAGGTACCAGCTTTTCCATTCTGATAATGCCCAAAAGCTTATCAAGGGTAAAGGACTTGGTCAACAGTTGAAGCCAGCCAAAGCCACAGTCTCTTTGATACCCCAATTAATTTTGACTAAAAAGAAAACCAAAGTAATTTTGTTTATGATATACATGTGGGCAGGATTATTGTATAATGTGATAAGCTGCTTTTATCAATGAGAATATATTTTTTGATACTTAATACTATAATTTGTGGTTATTAATATCCATTTAACGTATACGTAGCATTAGAAATGAGACATCCTGGCAGAAAGTCCTGGGCGGATACCCAGTGTTGTAAAGTATGAAAATGCATTTTACGAAGTGAACTGAAAAACTTTGATTGTTACAGTGGTAACTCCATACAATGAATTCGCTCAAGGCCGACAGAATTCTTAACGAGAATTCAGTTTATTTAAAATCAGTTTATAATTGGAATAAAAGTTTAACTATACTACGTATACGTTATATTGAAAAAGATTCTGTTTGCCGAATTGAAATACCCTTTACAATTGTCGGTTCTTCTGAGCATAACTTAAAAATCCTTTCAGATTTGGTTGCGAAATTCCTGCTGTTGTAGTGCTTTAAGCATTTCTTAGGGTATCATGTGGCTCTTAAGACGCACGAGTTTCCACTCTTGAAAATGTTACCGTTAAATTGCTTGGAAAAGTTATGCGCCGAGTCAAGAATGCGTTGCTCTCCTTGTTTTTGTTCGCCTACTCGTGCAACATTTATATTTTTATTTTCCACTCAGTAAGTTGACTTAGCAAACTACTTGAAATGTAAAAATGTTCGAGCGGCAACTGGAAAGGAAAACTTGCAGAAAGTTTGAAGGCTCACGTAATTATGCGCATTGCACAGCTAACTCCGGCATTCAACCCGTTACTTCTGGTCCTTGTACTACTCCAGCACATCACAATCGCGGCAGTTGAAGTCCATCAGCTCAACCCGACTCTGCTGCGGCATCATCATTCGCACTTGAGCGGGTTGGATCAGCCGGATGACTCTGGAGACGATGGCTGCGGCTCAGATATCAATACAGGAGGACAAGGAGCAGAAGCAGGAGGAGCAGGAGGAGCAGGAGGCGGCAACTGTGACATGATTAATCGAAACAGCGCCAAGCAAACCGCCACAAACATAGCTCAAAAGGCAGCCCAGGAAGCGGAACAGGCCTATGGAACGCAGCAGTGTGCGGCGGCCGAGGTAGCTCACCAGGTGAAGATGCAACTGGCGGACAAGGCATACACGGCAGCCAAGGCTGCTGAAGCGGCACTCTCGGGCAAGCAACAGATGGTGGATCAGCTGGAGTCGGAACTGTGCGAATCGGAGACAGCTTTGCAGCAGGAGAGCGCCTCCATAGCAAACAGCCAAAACAATCTCAATGCCGCCTGTCAGTCGGCCAAGCAAGCGCTGAGGTTGCTCCACTCTCTGCAGAGCATCATCAAGATTGCCCACGAGAATCTGGCCAATGCGAGAAACGCTGCCGCCGGAGCACAACAACAGCTCGCGGAGAAGGCTCAGCTTATTGAAACAGCCCAACATCGCATCGAGACGCTCAAACGACTGCTTAAGGCAGCTCGCAAAGATCTGGAGAACATTAAGAGATCAGCGTATAAAGCGGTTTGTGCCGCTGCAGAAGCGAGACAGAAAGCGAACAGAGAGAGACGCAGCATGGTCAAAAGGAAACGCCACAAGACACAACAGAAACCACAACAGCAACAGTAGATGCAGCAAATGTTACGTTTTATTCTATTTTCTATGGGATTTTTATAATAAATCGAGGATAACTCTTCTGGGAATACACTTTGTTTTGCTTTTGATGGTAGTAGTACGATTTCAAGTATTATATAAATTCATTTAACTTGTTTTTAATGCATTATATAAATGTATACTTACTATATGCCACCCATACATTTATAACGAGTTTTCTCCGTTTCCTCTACATCTCATTTTCATACTTTCCTCTTTTTCTCTCTTTTTAGATGCCGAATTAACAGAAATGTGTAACTCTGACAACGAATAAAATCCTTTGAGAGGCTTTAACGAATCCAGAATAAAAGGGCGCAAAAGGACAATAAAACAGTTTGACCAACGCTATTTCATTATAAGTTTTGACTGACTTTATGCCAGCTTGTGGGAATGGTATTGGGGTAAATGGCATAAAAGTTTTTCGCACACGCTTTCAATAATGATTAGTTTTTGGTTTGTTTGCGTTTATTGTGGGGCGACAAAAAGTAAAATAAATATTACGTTTTTAAAGTTTTTATTTTTATTTTGTTGGTGTGTATAAAGTTTGGCGCAAGAAATGACAATAAATAAATTTTGAAAGCCATTAATTGGGTCATCAACAGCAATAAGGGAAAAATGTGTTGAATATCTTGTCGCAGGACAACGCAGGAGAACCCGAAAGTTCTTGGGAGCACTTATTGTAAAGCATTGGTGGAAACCCTTGAGGATAGCTTGGGTCATTTGAGCCGCTGATCTGTTAGTCCGCAGACTAGAACCGAAAAAAGGGTTTGCCGGTTTGCTGAAAACGTTTGGATTTTCCATTTGATTGAGAGGCAACTTTTGTTTTGTTTTGGCCAGAGAAGGCTTAACGCGTGGCATATTAAGCCGCATGCGGTCTAAATCACTAAGGCTCTGTCAGACTGCTTTCACATGCCCCAAAAATATTTGCTGACACTTTAATGCCAACACAGCTGCCAAGTGTTGATTACTCAATTGCCGGCAGCAAAAGTACGATATAAGCTGAAGCTGAAGCTGAAACTATAGCAGCAGCAGCAGCAGCAGCACTTAAACCAACTACAACAAGAAGAACTACTAAAAGTCAGGCTAGTCTAAATTGTGAGTGGGTTCTTGGGTGAATTTGGTTGGTTCTGGTGGGTGGTATTTTGGGGTGTCAGTCAACAGTATCAACATAAGCCGCAACGCCCCTCGTCAACGACTCGACTCCCTACCTCACTCCGGAATCAAGAACGACAACGACAATGCTTGAATCTCAACAGTTTGACCAAAATGTATTCATTTCAGCAATGGCAATACTCCCATTATGTGTATATGGGTGTGTGTGTGTGTGTGTGTGTGTGTGTGTGTGTTAGAGTGTGTTAGAGTGTGGCTGTTGGGTTTTGGTTTCGTATCCAATTTGCGTATTTTCGGAAACAAATCAAAACAAATGAAATCAATTCGATGAAGCAAATCTAATTTCATGCGTATTTCCTCGCTTTTTGCTGGACAATAAAAATTTCGGCCGAAAAATGAAACCCAAACTGTGAGTGCTTGTCGTTGTTGTTGTTGTTTGTTGTGTTTACTGTTGCCTCAAAATGTGGCATACTTATATACGAGTTACGATGAAATTCAAGCAAACTGGCGCCAAATGTTTGGCCTTGTGGGCGTGACAGCAAACTCATAAAATTCAAGGCGAGGAATCAAATTTGACTGGAATCTGGCCTAAGTCAAGATGGAATATATGTGAGTGTGTGAGACAGAGAGAGAGAGAGTGATTGACTATAGAGTGTTTGTGTGCGTGGGTGTTTCATAGAATGTTGAGAACAATACTTGATGCTAAAAGTAATATCTGTTGAAATTAAGTATACGCACAGCAGTCATAAATGGACTGTGCACTGTGGACTTATGTCATTAACATTTCACCTGACCTATTCAATAGGAAAATCGCCATGTCCCACGCCTCATCATTGTACCGTTGTTTCTGCTACTTATGCCGTTATTCCGTTGATATTTGCGCATTAATTTCGCATCATTAAACATTGGGCCGACTATATTATTTACAGAATACAACTCCCACAACACGGTAAGGATCATTCACTATCAGGTCAGCCAATTGGATACATAGCCACATTGTTGATTAAAAGGGGTGTTACGGTGGGTGTGATGGGAGTGTTAACTGTTTCCATGCATATTGAAATTTATGCGTAACGGCGAATACCGAATGCCAAATGGGAAATGTCGAACGGTGTATTCTGTTTGTTTAGTTTAATGGCGGTTATTACATTACCCCTAGATTAATTATTGTTCTTGCTGTTTGTATTGCTGATGTTAATGATAGTGGAGATTGTTGTTATTGTGGCCATTGTTGTCTTTGCTATTAGCCTGATTAAAGGTTATGATAGAGCATCAATATTAATTGATGAATAGCACTAAAGCAATCAAAGCTAATGATTAGATCAGAAAATGGTTTCGTAAATGCATTTCTCATTTAAGTTTCTTTGATATTAAATTGTTGTCACTGAATTTTAATCAACAAGAAATTATTTACGTTTATTGTAAAATTTACCTCAAATCACTTCCATGATTAATAATTAATATAAATACATATAATAGACATTCGGTAGATGAAAAAATTCTTACAATTTGACAAATGTTTCATTATGCAAGAAAAACATTTATCAAGAGAGAGACTTTCGCTGTAAAGAGAGAAATCGCCAGAAACATCAGTTAAACTTTCATAGGAACTGTCCCAAGACGTTAGCACTCTTACTTTACCTGATCAACAAAGTGAAAAGGTAAATAACTTTTTGTTGCAGCCTGCAGACAGGGCAGGTGAAACACATGCCGAATGCCGCATGCTGCATGCCCCATACCACCGACTGCGATTACTTGCCAAAGTTTGCACTAAACTGAACTCGGCTCAGATTTATTTCAATGCACTGGGCCCTGGAGGTTCTGCTACCAGGCAAGACTTTGAGCCAAGAGCAGCAGCAAAGCGAGCACAGTTCATGCAACTTGGCTAACAACAGTTGGCAGCTGCAGCAACAGCAGTGAAAAGAAGAATTGTGTCAGTCAGTGGCAGTTGTTGCAAAGGGAAACACATTTAACGAACAAAGCGTTTGTGAGTAAAACTAGAAGGGAATACATACCCTCTCTTTCTATTTACTTTTATATAAAGAGGAAATTTATGTTATTTGGAAAAGTAGCTGCAACAATTTCCCAAAGTAATATGCACACAGATGAAAACTTTGTACTCAAAGCCAAGATATTTATTTAGTCAAAAATTAGGTTAAAATTGTTTCGGTTTCCACTCTTGCCACTGGCATGTCTGTGCATATATGTGCATGTCTGTGCATGTCAGAAAAAGACATTCAATCAGCATGCTGTCAGGTGTCGCTTTTAGTTAAACTCATTTGCATGCAACGTCCTTGCAACAATGTGCAGATGCTTCATAAATTATGCACTTTGACAAATGACTTTTGTACTCTTAAATCCCCTATATCTATCTCTTTTTTTGTCTATTCGCCTCTTTCTGATTTTGATTTCATACTTTGACTGCCAAAAGAGCGCATTGTAATCATGGAAAGTGTCAACAATTTGCAGTTGTCATCAGTGTCTGCCACACTCTTCGTCAAATTTCTATTAAAATCTCATTAGCATTTATCCTGTGTGTGTTCATTGTTGTTGCTTTTGTTGTTGTTGTTGTTATTGTTGCTGGGGTGTTTCCTTACACATGTCCATTTGTTTTTCCAGCCAAATACCACGCACAGTTTTGTAATTATTTCACCGGCCTCCCTTATTGTTTAAACAAACACAAACCCCGTGTGTTCTACACGCTGTAATTTTGGCCCTAATTACAGCTTCTACCAAAACCTGGTTATTGAATTGAATTTTAGTTACTGTTGAACTTCTTTAACATTCGTTTTAATACAAGTATTTATGTATTGGTGCAGTTTTAGTTTGTGTTTACTGATTTATCTATGGCATATACTTTAATAGTTTTCAAAAATGTATTATCTTATTTGATACAGGAAAATCTAAACAAAATATTTTGATAAAGTGTTCGGGCTTTGATAAATATTTTAGCCCATCTGGAAAGTGCCTTTAAAAGTTTTTTCTGACACTTTAAATTATATTGTTATATATTATAAATAGTAATTTATAAAAAGTTATTCAATTAAATATAAATATTAAAATAAAAATATATTAAATAAAATTGGACTAATTATTTTGATTTTTAATTCAAATTGGGATCTCGTGACTTTTCAGAGATACACTACTATATTTCAACTTATTTCAGATTATAAACTTTATTATATGCTTGAACAAAATCTGTGATTACTGTGCATAATATATTAAAGAGTAGAATTTGTAAAAATTCAAATAAGTAGATGCCTGTTAAATGCATATTCCCGTTGATTGTTGTGGCTATCTGTAGGAGCTGTTGCTTTCTCAGTCTCAGTCTCTGCTTCTGCTCTGTCCGTGATAGCATTTTTATTATGCGAAACGAAATTAAAAATTAAATTCTGCTGTTCGCCTGTGGGAGATGTTGATGCTGATGGTGATCTTCTAGCAGGTTTCTGTGTCTGGTCCTAACTACAGCAAATAATAGAAAGAACAACAGAAACAACAAGATACAACAACAAGAGAGTCAGTAACATAAGAGAGACTATAGCATCCCCTTGAGCTCTGCGCAATTTGCGAGCCGCAAAATGCCTAAGGTAATCACTTGCCACAAATTGTTGTTGCAGTAGCTACTGCTGCCTGCTGCCTGCTGCCTGCTGCCTGCTGCCTGCTCCCTGGTGTAACCCCTCGAAATTCAAGTTCAACTCAGGAGCTTTGTATTCTTCTTTAACTTTTTCGTATTATTATTGTGCATTATAAGGGAAATTGACAAAGAAACTTTTTGGCTGGAAAATAGCAAAGAACACACACCATGAGCAGTGGAAATTCGCCTTTCGAATGCCACTTGAGAATTTAATAAAAGTACAAAAATACAAAATGGTGGCACGGGGGCACGGGGCAGGGGGCAGGGAGAAAGGAAAGAAAGACAACGACAACGAATGGCAACTGGAATTGTTGTGCACAAGTGCCGGTTAAATATTTTAGGCAAATGCTATCCCCTACATCCGCCCCTAACTCTCTCCATCCCTCATCGCTGCTTCCTCCTTTCCCCCCTCATCCACTCCCAGGGCAGCAGAAGCGGATGACTTGCCGGAGTACAAATAAATCAGCTGGGGCGTAGGCACTTGAGTTGATTTATGGGCCAAGGGAATGGCAACAGCAACAGCAACAGCAAAGCAAAAGAAAACCAAAATGCCAGGTAAGGCCATTCCAGTGACAGTATTTCCTATACATAATACAAAAGCAAATTGCTTGAGCAGAGCTCTGGAGACGGGCTCGGGGCGATAGCAATTGACAGTAGACAGCGGAATCTCAGAGGGAGGCTCAAGTTGTTTTGCAATTTGAGGTGAGCTGAGAACATCAAGAAATTGTGAAAACTCTTTGTGACAGCTGCAGTTCATCATCCAGTCAGCCAGCCAGTCAGTCAGTCAGTCAGTCAGCCATTTAGTTTGTCTCTTTGACAGTTAGTCAAACGAAGTTCGTCTAAACACTTCAAGCCAAATTGCGACTAAATCTTCAAAGTATCAGTCGCAGCTTGTACTGAGTTATATCTAGACAACCTCTCTTCTTCTTTTCTTCTATCTACCTGTCTCTTATCTTCGGCAGCTCACGCTGTCCGCGTTTTAATTACAAAGCCATTCAAAAACGAAATTAATTCTCAACGCCACGTAAAAGTTGGGCAGCTAACCTCAGAAGCAGCTGTCGGCACGTGGCTGCCAATTGAAGCCCAACTAGAACAAATAGCCTAATACTGACATAAATCGAATAGCTAATACTCTATACGATACACAGGATGAAAACCTCATTGAAAACCTTATGATCTAATGCAAATATCTGGATCATTCGGGTGACTTTGTATCACTTAATGAAAAATATTTTAATTTTAATATCAAATTCACTACGACTTAAATATTTTTATTTGAAGCCGGTAAAAATGTAATTACAATCAAACAACAATGTTACGCTACTTCATACTTGAATTAGGGTATACGAAATATTTATGGAAGCAATTAAAGTTGAATGTTTGCAGGGGCAACCGAAAAAGTAGGCAACACATTTTAATGAGCCATGCGGTAGACAAGATAAATATAATTAAAACAGGTGAGATAATGGTTAAGTTGAAGCGCAAACGCTTATTAAATTGATAATATTCGGATAACTAAGGTGCTTCTCCAGCTGCACACACACACACAAACAAACAGATGGCTGGAGCAGCATAAGCAGCTGACAAGGACAACCACAATGATTGGCATGGCGAAAACAGTTTGACGTTGGCTGGTAAAGAAAAAGAGGGTAAAAAATTTCATTAGACTAATGTGTTGCATGTCACATCAACGTCGAGCGCAGTGTAACAAGCAAATGGGAAAATCCCAAAACTAGCAGATGCAGCTGCCCAGGATGCCAGCAAAGCATACAAAGAGTCACCACCAGGCCACACAAACTCTCTATCTCTCTCTCACACACAGACACACACACACACATAGTAGCATTTGCATACGGGATGAGCCACGTCTGTGTATGTGTTACTGTCTTTCAGTTACAATTTCTCTCGACTTGTTGTCACTGCAACATGCCTCCCATCTCCTTCTCCATCTTCTTTCTTTGTTGCCACTCATGCATCATCGTCATTTCACAGCACTTGTCAGCCTCGCAATGCGATGCAAAATGGCAACACAGGCTACTCGAGGCAGCTTTCTACTTCCTACTTCCAGCTACCAATTCCGGATAACCAGATAACCATTTCAAACTCCAGCTCTCTCCGCTCTGGCATTCCCCGATGAGATGCATTGTTGTGCACTACTTTTGCATCATTTGTAATCGAATAAAGAATTAGGCACTTGAGCGATCAGAACTTACTCTGTGTGAATGTCAACATAATTATATGTCTTTTCCGTTCAATATATGTTTTTATTAAGAGAAGGGGTATATTGGTAGAGACATTTTTGCAGCTGCAATTCAAAGTGAAAATGCCAAATGTGTTTTTAATCTCTCAACTAATCAGACTTGATGAGTAAGTTAAATGTAAAATATTTTTAATATTTTTCTTTCTATTATTAATTATTAATTTAACATTTTTGTGAATTGTAGCAATAGAAATATCTAAGTTAAATAATTATATTTAAACATAAATAATATACAAATACATTAAAAATATTGCTTTATGCTTCGGTATGAAAATTTCCAGCTTGGAACTTATAGTTCTCCTATATTTTCTTCATTCTGACTGTCAATATCTGCCCTGCATTCTTGACTTGCTGTAGTTGTACATCAAATATGAAATTGAATCTATTGCCAATTAGCCGTTGCACTTAAAGTTTACAATATTGCAACTAAAACAATTTGATGCAAGCACTCTTCTCAGGTTTGTGTTGCCTCCAATATCAGTTCTAACTTACAGGTGCTGGGCAAAGCCTTTAAATTGAAATCTAACTCAAAACTGACCGCAACAACGCCACCACAAGCGTTGACTCCAGAACAACAACAGCAACAACAACAACAACACGAGGCACGCTTTACCTTAGATACCTATCTGCCAGTTGGGGAGGTGCCACTTGAAGCCACGTGCAGATGTTTCTGGCAGCCTGTGCACCCTGCCTGGAGGTTCAATTGAAGCTACTGCTCCTGCTAGCCTGCTGTGGTTGCTACGGCGTGTGGAGCTGTTCACTGGATGGGAAATTCATGGCCACTTAAATACTATAAAATAGACCAAACGGCCGGTACTAAAATCCAAAAGTTGAGCCACGCTCCCAAACTTTACCTTAGCTTTCGTCTGTTCTCTATACTTTTGCCAAGCACGCCATAGTAGCATTCACGTATACACAGATACCTTGTGCGCTTTTATGGTTCATCATTTTTTGGGTCAGTCATAAAAAGCATCAAAGTTAAAGTTGAACTTTTTTCGACTTTTCTTTCGAGCGGTAAATCAGTTTTTATTATGCATAAATTAAAAATGTTCAATTAAAAGGGTTACGAAGGGAAAGTTCAAAAGGGAGAAAGAATCTAGATTTTGTGGTAAAAAATGTTTTGTTGTTAAGTGAAAGTTTAATTAAACAAATCGACGCCTAAGGAAAGTTCCCATTTGTTTCGAAATTGGGAAAGATTTTACGAGTTCATTTAATATTGTTGTGATGCACGTGTCGTATACGTAACATGTACGTTTATTGAAAGCAGCTGCAATGACATGATTAATAAATGTGCATGCAATTATTTATGCATTTGTTGCAAATTAATGAATAATTATTGTAAATTTTTAATGAAATGTAAATAAAATAAAGCGTTGCATTTAAATTGCACCCGTTTTGTTTAAGTCTTTTTTTGTTTTTGTTAAACAACAATTGAGTGCAACAATTGATATATTCGTAAAACATATTCATTATTAATTTGGATATGTTGTCCAACTGCAGAAATTTATTGCAATTTTGTGTGCTATTGTTGTTGTGGTTTCATTTCTGTTTATTAAATGGTAAATGTGTGAAGTATAAATATTGATGTTATTTATTTATTAACAAGAGTGTAATCTGAAACACGGCACAGCAACAACGTTTTATTAATTCTTCAATGTAATAAAATCCCTCGAGACATTTAAAATGCCAAAGAATAGTTAACATGTTGGTGTAAGTGAAAAGCGCATTTATATTTTCAACACCAAAAGCTTTAATATACATAAATAAATTTGTTTGATGTAATAATAATGCGCTGGGGATTATCCTATAACTTTAGCGCTTATTAAACGCATTTGAGCAAATGCTATTTTCATGATTTTATCAGACCCAGCTGTTAACAGCTGTTGCTTACAGGGTATATCATTTGCAGCTAAATACTGATATGCATGATAATGGCACAGCACTTGGTGAAAAAATAATTATTTAATTACCGACCAGAAATTATTTTTATAATGTATCAATAAAATATTTATTTAGCATTAAGTGGAATTATTTGTTGAAATCAGCGAGGTCTGAATGGTTTAATAAATTAAATATATTTATTAAGGGATAACTAAGTAAATATTTGGCATTTATCTGAGTCAAAGTTGAAGTTTGGCTTGTTTGTTTGAAAGTCAACAACTCAGTCGATATTTCAAAAGTTTTGACACTTTTGTGACAACAAGAAACAGAACAACAACAACAAGTTGAAAGTACAAAGTGAAAGGCAGCGTATGACAGTCAAACGCATGTCCCAAGGCGATAAGAATCAATTTCCCTATGCAGACAAGCAAACAACTGCAATGACAACAGCGACAACTTGACAGAGAGACTCTTGGGGGAGAGAAGCTGAAAAATTAAGAGACACATGCCAAGGCGCACGCAAAGTGCAGCGAGGCGAGAACTACGACAACGACATGACAGTAGGCGACAGGAGACAGGCGACAGGGAACAGGAGCCAAAGGAGTGCCAACAACAGCAGCGACTGCGACTGCAGTAGCAGGAAGTGAAAGTGGAGCGGGAACCTTACCTAAAGGAATGCAATGCAAACAGATTTAAATGCATTTGAGGATGCTGTGATTTGATTTCGATATCCTTGCTCCACTCGTCCTGCTGTTGACTTTCAATTTCTGTTTGCGCGCAGATTTCTGATTATAATTCCAATGTTGACGCGATGCTGTTGGCGCCAACGAACATTTCTTGCTGCATTTTTATCATCATCAATCTTTTTTTCATTTCTTCTTTTGATATGCGCAAGTTTTCGATTTAAATTTGGCAAAAATAGTTTGTCTGCAGTTGAGGTGTTGTCCTTGAAAGCCGTAAGTCGGAAAGCCCTCGATTGATTCGTGTTGAGCGCGGCTGTGCTGATTACAATTGTTGGCCAAAGCGGCGTATTCGTAATGTTGCCCTGGAGCGTTTCTTAAACATCTTAATGCCATAGTCTGTCATGCCACGAACTGTGTCACAGGTAAAAAAGGAACCTTGTTAATTTTCGCCCGTGCATGCAATAAAGCAACGCAGGCAGCGTCACGTGCGCATTTAAGTTTCAAGTTACAACGGCAACGTGCCACACACACACACATACACAGACAGTGAGACATACACACACACAGAGCTAGTTAGCGCATGTCAGCGTAAATTTAACACACAACGAAACCTGACGCCGCATACAAACTAAGCGAGGAGTAGAAAGACAGACTAAGGATTTAACTCTCCAACACCCTCCAACCTCCAACATCCAACCTCCTTTTTCTCTATCTCCGCCTGTCTCTTTCTCTGTGTTTTTCTCCTACTGGCAGCACACATTCTGTGGTTTATTTTTCAGCTCGCGAGTGCAATAAAAAGATATATGTTACCTAGGCGAAAACGGAAGTCGAGGCAAGTTTTTGGCATCCACATTGCGTTGTGGCATAACTAACTGTGGCAGCTTCAACAACGGTAACTGCAAATGCGACGGCTGCGCCGACTGTGTGGCATAAGCAGCGCTGCATAATCAGCAAACGCAACTGCGACTGTTGCAAAGGCGACAACGACAACGACAATGACAACGACACCAACAGCAACATTTATCGTATGAAATGCACGTGCCAAGCGTTTGCCAGAGTTGCTTCCGTTACGGCACGAGCTGGATGCTCGATAAGTCAACTGAAGTTGAGATATATTCTAGCACTGTGCTATCCCCGAGGGTGGTCACGAAAATACTGCCACATATATAGGTGTGCCGATCAAACAATGAATACTTTGACTTTGTTAATTTCATATTTTTTCTCTATAACTAAAATCTTAAGGTTTTTAATTGTTAATTTCAACATAAAATATGTGTAAATATATAAAAACTATTTATAAAAGTCCTTTTGATATATATTTAAATATATATAAACTGTTTACAGTTCTTGTAGTTTGGTTAAATTTAATGTATATATAGGTTGTGATACATAAAATTTTTTTCGACAATTTTTTTTTTTCCATACAAGTGGCATTAGAATGTTGTAAAGAAATTAGCTGAGTTGAGCTGAATATTCGTTATAAATTAGAATTTTGTATTTCCTTTAATTTTCATATTATTCTTGAATCACCCTCGTATGGCATTCACACATATTCCAGTGTTATTTGCAGTCAGTGTTGCTACAGTTGCCAATGCATAATTAGAAGAGCATTTAATGTATATTTTAATGCATTAGCTAATGCAATTCCTTGCTAGTTGAGTTTTGTTATGAATGTTTAGATAAGTACCGGGAAATCGGGGCAGAGTTCCTTACGAGTGCGAATACTTCAAATATGTACAAACATAGTTGTTGGACATATTGAATATAGTGGCTTCTTCATTAGTATTTCTGACTGATTGCGCAAATACATACTACGTACGAGCACTTGCAATCGGTGACAACAGACGGTGGCAAGTAAATGCTGCATAAACTTTCCTTTACACACAAATTGCATTCTGCTGTCATGGAAGTTTCTGCACCTTCAACCAAATGCCGTTCGAGTGGCACAACGTTGTTGTTGTTGTTGCTGTTGTTGTAGTTGTTGTTGTTGTTGCTTGAGCTGCTTAAGTGCCATGCATTGAGTTGTTTTCCTTTCACCCTCAGCGCCTCGTCTTCTCTCCCAGCAACCTTCATTCACTTTAGAAAATCGATGACTTGAGCGCATTGTTTTTGCAGCCGCACTTCAACTTGAAATTGTTTTGATAAACTAGCTAGCTATGCAAAGCAGCAAATGCTGAAAGATGTTGCCAACAAAAAAAAAAAAAGAAATGGGCAAATAGAAACTAAAGTAAACCCAAGACGAACTTTAAGCCAAACGCCAGTCAGCTGCAACAACAGCAACACTTGCAGGCAGTACTTGTCAAAATGGTTGAACAACAAGCACATAAAAATAAACAAAATACGAGTACTCAAAAAATTCCCAAAAAATGTTAGACTTGAAATACACTTTCTTGTAAAATGTAAGGTAAGTTTCCATTGTTTTGCTGATTATTATTACATAAATTCTTCAGTTGTTAGGGATATTTTAAAATTTAATTTTGACCAATAACAGTTTAGGTTATTCTAAATTTTTCTTATTTTTAAATGTTACGCTAATTTTTGTTGTAAAAGAAATATACCAACATTTTGGTTTCTAAACATAGCCTTTTTCAACAAATTGACAAATGCAATGTGAATGTTTCTTTTGTTAGGGTATAGTAAATACTGAAGAGCTGTTGGAAAACTTGTGACACTTGTGCAATGGATAATGGACAACTGTCGAAAAACAAGTGGAATGAAATTGGTAAAACAATTGTCAATGCGTCAATTCAAATGGATTTAGTTCAGCATGCTTGACAACAACAAGAAAATAAAATTCACAAACGTTGCAAATTGTTGTTTTGACGAAACTTGCAACAAATTTGATCTGAGGCAAACTTTGAAACAAGTAGAAAAAAATTAAATGAAAGTAGCCTTTGAAATACTCAGACAACATTTACGAGTACTCAAACAGCTCGCAAACTTGAAGAAATTGTATCTAAATCGAGCTCATGATGAAACTGAATGTGAATTGTAAACTGAAACTGAAACTGAAACTGATGCTGTACATTTGGTGGGTGACCAACAATTGTCTGGGTAAGTGAAGAGGGCCAAGTTAGCTCAATAGTTTGATGTCTGACACTCTCACAGTATTGGAGATAGGTGCTCATTGCCTTAGGGAACCGACGGAACCGGCACTCCACATGTGGCAGCCGCGTTATCCCACTCCCTCTGTCTCTGTCTCTGAGTCTGACTCTGACTCTGGCAGCTGCAATCGACCAACAACTTTGAGGCTGGCAGCTGACAGCAATGTGGCAACGTCCCAGCTCAATGGCAATGCAACAACCCAGACAGCCGCATCTCCCGTGGTGACTCTGGCCAATTATGTCTATCAGTGTGCCGCCAAGCGTGAGTCGACTCCATCTAAGCCAAGTACCATCAGCAGCAGCAGCAACAGCATCGATTTGGAAATGTCCACTAACAAGATACAACCGGAGTCATTGCGTCACGAGCAACAGATGACTGTACCAGCAATAGTATTACAATTGACTTCAGTCATAACATTACCATAATATTTATATTTTATAAATGCTGTTGATGCTTAAGACATATTCATTCGCAACAAAATAGTAATTTGAGTAATTTTACTTTAATTTTCTTATGCTATTTCTATTTATAAATAAAAAACCAAAGTTTGGCTCAAAGATGAGTGGTCTTTTAGAATTGCTATAGTGATGGACTATATGATAAATGTGTCCTATCGGTCTATATTTTTTTTAATGAACAACAAACGCATCTGAGTTAATTATAGTGAAGTATTCGCATTACCAAATAACATTCTAATGAAGTGAGTTTTGTAGAGAATGGCGCCATTTTTCATGAGCTTCACATAACGCGCATATTTCAATTAGACAAGCTAATAAAACATAAAAGATACTCAGTCTGGCAGCCAAGCCGCAGGCATTTAGAGTCCTCGTAGATGTGGCAGCAACAGCAACAGCAACAGAAACGGCAACAGTAACTGTGGCAGTGGCAGTGGCAGAAGCAGCTGCCGTTTTGAATTATTAACAGAGCAAAGCGTGGTACAAAATAATTCCGCAACACATTCAGCGGGCAAACAAAAGCGCAACATATTTAGCTAACATGCCTTTTAAAACAGCTAACCGAGAGAGACAGAGAGTGAAAGAGAGAGACAGAGAGAGATAGAGAAAGAGAGAGACCTAAAGAGGGAATAAGAGGGTGAGCGAAAGGGAGAGTGATAGAGGGAGAAAGCGGGGTCAGACGAAAATAGTAACATATTTTTTGAATTGTTTGGCATTTTGAATGAATGAAAACCCAACTGGGAGCATAGAATGTATAGAAAAATATGCTGACGTGTTTGCCAGCGTTGCCAGCTTTACGTATGTATGCATGTTTGCCTGTGTGTATGTGTTTATGTTGTGCACACACTCTAACGGTCTTTTGACTTTAGCTTAATTAAAACTTTGGCGTGCGCGAAATGCTCGCAAAGCAGTTGGAAAATTAACAAAATTGCTCGTTGGGGAGCTGGAGGGAAATCGTTGGCAGGCTGTTGGCTGCATTGAAATTGCAGCTTAGGTCGTAACGCCATTAGGCTAAGCTGTGCCCCTATTTGAACTGCCTAGTTAATGCACCTACAGTTGGCAAATGAGAGAACGAGAGAGACGGAAATGAGAGCCTCCCGACGCCATTTCATTTCATTTTGCAAATCGCAACTAAGTTTAATGCTTTTGCATGCTGTGTCTATGTATAGGTAATATATGCATGTATGCATAAGTTGATGTAAGCAGCTTTTCCAGCCATTACTCCAACCCTTACCTATAATCCAACGAAGGTGTTGCGCGTTAAAAGTTTTCCGAGCCCAACATTTTATTGTCTGTTAGCTTTGTTTATGCGCTGCTCTGCCTTTTTCCAGTCAATGCACGAGGCATACACATAATAGTATACACACACACACACACACACACACACACACACACACACAGTCAGACATACCAACACATTTACCTATTGAAATACTGTGACTTTATTTTTAAGTTAAAAATATACGAATTCCTATTGACACATTTATTTTTAGTTTTTTCTCTTGGTAAATTTTTAATTGAATATCTTGTGGTTCTTATTATTAAAATAAATTGGTAAATGATAGCAACAAACAAGATCGAGAGATAGAAACTAAATCTAAAAATGTTACTTGTAAACAATACCGAGCTACAGGCCAGAATTTAACTTTTGAAACGTAAGCAATTTTGTTGTTCTTGTTGTTTGTTTATTTGTGAAATGACACTTTCACATTTTTAATTAAATTGGTTTCTGTCTATTTTTGGACAAATCTCTTATAGCTGCATCAGTTAATCTTAATAAAGGCGAACCAACAATTTGCAGGCAAACAACAAATTTTGCCAACCAGTCAAGTAAAAATATTAAAAAAGTTCATTGGAGTCGCTGAGTCATGGCCAAGATTTATATTCTTAATCCAAATAATGTCAAAAAGCCACAAACAAGCGACAGTCGCATAAAACAACACACCAAATGAGCACACACATACACTCACACACACACACACACACACACACGAAGTCTAGGAGCAAAAACCAAAGAAAAATGTTATTTATTGTTATTACGAAAATAAATAAGCAACAAGAGCAAGCAACAGAATAAGGGGCGTGCCACACCCACCCACTCATCCACCAGCTAGCTAGAAATGCAACAGAGAAATGTGGTAAAATAAAAGCATAGAAATTAAACAACTGGACACACTGGCAAATAAACCAAAAAACCATTTACACTCACACACACACACACACACTGCCAAATGCCAAAGGCAGCCATTTTATATGCCATTACAGTGTAAATAAAGTATTGTTTATGTGTGTGAGTGTGTTGGCAAGCTGTGCCAGTTACATTTACTTAATAACCTGTGTCAAAGTTGTACTTTTATAGGTCAAGCAGTGAGAGTTACCGCCCAATGGTCGATATATGTACATATATATATATATTGGAGCTAACCCACAATAAGTCGACACTTAATCAATGGGATAACAATAAAAATGTCTGCAAATTATTTATCGACTTGATTATGTGATCTTTCGCAAAAGCCAAAATCTAATAAAGATTACCGAAAACAGTTTACAGATTTTCATTTTATTTCAGAACTTTTATTTTTAGAATAAAAAAAAATTTACAGGCAGACCGATAAGCGAATTGGAAAATTAGCATATTCCCTACTTTTTGGTTATAGTTTTCCTATTCCTATTTTTTTGTGCATTTTTTTTGCATTTATGTACAAGCACATACCTCTAAGAATTGAGGTTCATTGAATTTAATTATATACAAATGTCACACTTTTTTTACATTTAACCAACTGCTCTTTGAAACAATAGACAAAGAAATACCTAAATACCAATACAAGAGCAACAATAATAAAAGCAATTTAGTTAGAATAACTTAAAAGTTAGAAATCTTTACATTTACATTAAAAAAAAGTAAATTTTTCTATTTATATTATTATAAAATATAATCAACGATCGAACAGCAGTTCCTTGATTGTCCAATTTTTTTTTATAAGGATTTAAAGTGTTAATTAAATCTTTATAGACGAGCACCTAAAAGTATGCCATACTTTAAAGCTTAATTCTCATTTATAACAAATTTGTGATGCATACTTTTTGTGGACCACGCAGCATAAAACCGGCTTATGCGGTCGATTGGCAGTCAAGCTGCTAAAATTGCAATTTATCTGGCCAACAACGCTGCCTACCCAGGTTATCAGGCCGATGTCTCGGTCAAGTGTGAGTAATTGCGGTAGTTAGACAAGTCGAAAGCTAAGCTCTGAGTATGAACAGTCGACCTGTTCCACCCTCTCATAGCTCATCTATGAAATTTCCATGAGCACAGTGCACAGATTCTGAGGCCACTCTAAAAATAGCATTTACCAGAGTTTTCATTTTTGCTTTTAGTGTTGCTGTTCTTGTTGCTGTTGTGATTGCTGTTGTTGTTGCTGTTGTGATTGCACTGAGGCAAAGGCCAAGCTGCCAGTGAGCTGCCGGCGGCGCCTGGTGAGGTCAGCTACAGTTGACTAAACATTTTCATTTCGCTTAAGTGTGGAAGTTAGTATACGAGAACATGTTTTGGTATGTGTGTTTGCGCTGTCGCAAGTCAATGAGTTGTGCCACATGGCGTATACTTGATATTGGCTATAAGCGTTGCGTGCATGCCTCAACATTAGCTAAATGATTTCATTAAGTGCGGGCTCAACAAGCTCAACAATCGATAAAAATATCGAACGTTGAACATTGCCAAAACTTTCTAATCTTGGCACTTGCCACTTGATGCTGCCACGCCCACATTGCCACATGGCATAATTAGCTGTTGCTGTCTCTTGAGTTATTTACGCATATACAACCATAGCACTCGCATTAAGTTCTAATTGAAAACAGATATTTTCATTTTAATTAATTCTCACGAAGACGTCGCAAGACTTACAACAAAACGGACAAACTTGGACGAAAGTCCAAAAGCCTAACAATGTAAATGCCTCTGCCCCCTGGCAGACATTTTGAGGCGTCAATGACATGACCAGAGCAATAGAATTTCATACTTGGAATGAAACTGAAATAGACAAAAGCAGCGACACGAGAAGCGACTAAACAAAAGCAAAAGAATAATCAAGCTGCAGCCCGCAGGGAGATGAAGACAGAGACCTCGCTGACATTTAATGAAAAGCAAACAAAGCATTCTTTTAGGCGCTCTCAAGCATTACAGCTGTCTAAGTATGTGTGTGTATGTGTATGTGTGATAGGCAAGTGTTGTGTTCGTATGTGTGAAGCAACGTCCAACAGCTACAAAGTTCAAAGAACGCAGCACAAAATTAAAACGGATTAGTCTACGAACAAGGGAAAAGAGACTGAGTTCTTGTGGCGCTAAAGGGTAGAGGTTCAAATTGCATTAAGAGTCGAGTCGATGGGCGTGGCAGAAAATGCGCAATAGATAAAACCCATTTTAAGGCTTATTGATCACTTATTACTGTTCAAGCGAGTATGAAACGAGTGTCTAAGTGTGTGTGAGCTTATATAGTATCTGTTTTTGTGGGTGTTTGCTTGTCAATCAAGTGGCACTTGGAAATAAATTGAGATACAACCTAAGTTAGTTATTTTAATCAATTGCATTTCAATGTAATCAAACAATGATTGCTCTGAGAAAGTACTTGTTGGAAATGAAATGTTTATTTAAGCTGCATGTTTTCATTACTCAAGGAAATATCTTTATTTATACAGAGCTTTAATTAGCAAATAAGAGAAATCTGTCATAGAAAACTTAATGGTATATAAAAGAAATGCAATCCCGAGCGTCTTTTATTTCTTTTCCTTCTCTTTTTTTTAAGTTTTTAGTTGTTTACTTTACTGGCGCAACTAGAGATATATTACTTCTATACTAACATCTTGCTTTCGTCAGGAAAACAGCTTTTTAAATTAAGGTCTACATTATATACTTATTTCTATAATTTCCATATCTTAAGACAATTTAGTTTAATCCGATTAACCATAAGCTTGGAATCAGATTAAATTGCCTGCTATCCGTATAATAGCCATGTAATTTCCACTTTTTCCGTGTTCTTAAAGCTTATAGTCCTGAGTGCAATGTGCTCTCGGAAATTTCACTTGTTTTTAAGTTCGAGGCAACAAGCAAAATTGGGGTAAAATTTTGAATTTAAAGCTTTCATTTCTTGAACTTAGTGTGTTTATCTTTAAGTACATTTGCAGTTTCATAAGCAATTACTTATTTGGCTTGAACAAAGGATTTCAGCAAGTGCAACAGCAACAATTAAGAGAGGAAGAAAGCCAAAGAGCACATGTCGCACAATTCGCTCTCTCAACAGCAGCCAGTTTACGCTCAGAGCATTCTGCACAAAAGCTTTGCCAAAAGCTTACATGCTCAACACTCAAAAGGGATGCTGAGCACAATTGAGCTAGCTCTCATTACACTTTCAGTCTATCCACCCTCTCTTTCTCTCTCTCTCTCTCTCTCTCTCTCTTTTATACTCTTAGATTCGCTCGCTGAGACTCAAAAGCTGAGTTGAGTTTTGAACTGAAGCAAAGTTTGTCGCATTGAGTGGCCATTGAGTCAAGTGTTCGCACTTGATTTGCCTTTGCTTTTGCTTTTGCCCACGCTCCTTGTCCGCCTCTAAAAGGATATAGCTTTTGACTTGCTCTTGAAGCGTATTCTGGCCCTGTGTCCGTAATGTTAGCTCACACATTTTCCTTCTCATATTTGCTTTTTTTTCTTTGTAGTCACTTCATTTTGGCTCACACACACTTTCCATTTTTGCTTTGTTTTTATCATTTGGCATTACTCTGTTTGCCCTGCTCAACGGATTCCTCACTCTATGCTTATCTCAAACATTCTTTTTTTTGCTCCGTTTTTATTGAACAGCATTTTCATTGTTTGATTTTTGTCAACGCTTCTTTATTTCGTCTCTTTTCGTTTCTCTATTTCTTTTTTCTAGTGCTCTCCCCTTTGTTGTTCTTTGTTTAGTGCCCGGCGCTTCATCTTACTTACTTACATAAGTGGCTTGGGCACAGCAGGAGAGTTAGCTAGGAAGATGGGCGGATTGGTCGAAAGCTTCGCCATTTGTTTTTCCATTTTGCGTGTTTGATTTTTATTTTTATTTAGCATTGTTCATTTTTCGGTTAGTTGGTCTTTTAATCGTCTTTGCTTACTTGTCTATAGTCTCCGATGATTCTGTTGATTACTACTGTTGTTGTTGCTGATATCTTCGGTTTAGTTGCTGTTGTTTTTCTTTGGCCTTTCAGCTTTAGCTCGGCTCTCAGTTTCAATTAGTTGAGCATTGTTTAAGTGGCTACAAAGTCGGTCCGGCTGTTGTACTTAAGCGCTTTTTACTCTTGAATCCATTCGATAGCCATTTAATTGACATTCAGCAAATGAAAATACATTTCCACCCGTAGACTGTTAGTTACCACTTCGTAAAAGAGGTTCACTAAATGTCTCATCACCACAAGGGAGTAGAAATGTAGATACTGCAATACTCTAAATGTCATTCTGTATTCTCTCTATTCTCTATTTTAATGTAAAAAAAAATGCTTTATGTTGTACGACAATAAAACAATCGCTTTGTTATATGCTTTGTTCAAGTTTGTGCCGAAAGAAATACACTTAAAGACCCAACATTATATAAAACGACATACTCTTTGCTTCTTAAAGTATCTTCTCTTCTTGTTACTTCTGTTAATAAACACCAATTCAGCTTACTTCATATAGTTCAAGAGCCAACCATAAGTATAAATAAAACAGATGTAAACTAAATAGATAGTCGTCTCAATATAAATACATACTAGTCAGTAATAGTACACTTTCTTTTGTGTTATTCTATCCACACATTAAATAGGTGACCTTTCATTTTAGATGCTTCCCTAAATATTTTTTCAACTAATCTGTGTAATTCATTAGCTCTTTACCCTCCACTATCTACTGATCCAGCTGATGTGCGCTTTTGTAGCGCTATTGATACGCTAATTAGTTGCGATAATTTATCAAATGCACACACACACCCACGAATACCAACGCCTGCACCTACACACACACACCCACCCACAATACGACACCCACACACGTGTCGCTAACTACTGAAAATTCAGCTGCAGTAGCAAAAATTGCTACTTAATTACACGGCATTGGCATCCGATGGCAGCAACGGCAACGGCAACGCCAACGCCAACACCACCGCTAACACCACCCTCAACCACCATTAGGTCCACAAGCTATCCGCATTCTCATCCACAGCATCGTCAATGTCACAAGTGCTGCAGCGTAGCAACTTCCATTTCCTGCCAGCGCCTCGGGTAACTTCACAATTAACTACTAATTGCTCATACGCGACGTTGGCTGGCGACACTAGAACAAAGTCAGATGGGCGCCCAGCTTCTTCCTACAGCATCCCACTTCACATTACCACTCTATCTCTGTCTTGGGCGTACTTTTCTACCTTTCTATCTTGCCTTTTGCTCTAATTATCTGCGTTGTCACCCACCTGGCGTGGTTGTTGTTGATGTTGTCCTTGCCAGGTATTTACTGAATTAAGTTTTAAATTTTTATTAAATGCTTTGCGCATTTTTGCGCACTTTCTCTTCTTCTTCCCGCCACACCACCTCATCTCACCACCACTTAACTCACCTCAATTCTGCAGTTGTTGCTGCTTATGTGGAGGCTACTGTAATTAGTTTTTAATTGCTTTTTAGTTGGCAACTATGCGACCTGCGTCCTGTAAATAGTTGTGACTCCTTTGTAAGCTTTCCACTTGCCACTTGCCACTTGCCACTTTTCATTTTCCATTTGAGCTTTTTTGCCCAGCTGCGCCATGTACCAAGCTCAATCAGCAATTGAGTCTGGCCAACGTCAGAGGCATGTAAAATATGCCCCAGCATTGGCATCCAAAAAAAAAGTAATCATGAAACTTTTGCAATAAATCTATAAATTTAATGAAAAACACAAAAACCTAGCGACGCCGAACCAACCGTTCACACAGTGACTACTACAATTTCAATTTAGCACACACATATCCATACACTCTCGCACACACACACACACACAGCACAATGAAATAGTGTGACATTTAAATGTTTTGAATTAAAAAAAAAACTAAATTGAATTTGGAAAAAAAACTTTCTATACAAATTGGTGATAATTGAATGCCCTTTAATGCATTAAAATTATATTATCTATAACACATCTTACTTAAAATAAATTGTATAGCATATATCTAATTTATTTATAAATATATATCAGTCAACGTAGCTTAGAAATTCAAGGTTATGGAGCTCAATTCGTTGGCTTATCCTATAATACTATAGAAATGGTTTATTTGCGGATCAGATTTCATCCAAGTCATTGAGCTCTTGAGAGCTGTCAGCTTAACATGAATAACAAATGAAATATACCCACTTGTAAACCTAAAATACACTTCATATTTAAGGGTATCAATCAACTGCAGTCAACTCCATCCCCATTCACCCCTCTCAGCCCAGGCACACACCTCATGCAAATGTCAAACACATGTCGAAGGAGCAATACACGGACAAACAAAATGAAAAATTTATGAAAAACAAAAAATGGAAGCAAGGGAGCATGCGACACACAAACACACAAGCACATAGTGTGAATATGCCGCGGATCGAGAAAAATATGTCGCACCCATCAGAAGAAGAAGAACAAAATGAAAAGGGAGGAGATTGTATGTGTTGAATAGGGAGGGTGAATTTTTAAACACAAATGACGAAGCATTTTGTTTGGCAAGTGGCAAAAGCCTAGCGTGCCCAACATATTTGGTCGCAACAGATGCAAAGTCAGATGGTATGGTATAGAAAATCGCTCATACGCAACGTTGCCGACGTGCATTGAGCAGCTATCAATTGCCTTTTAATGGTTCATTGAAATTGTCGGGCACAATAAATCGAGAAACAGGTGCAAAGCATTCGTTGATTCGTCGAAATGTTGCATGCAGCTGTTGCTTGTGGGTCAGGCTGCGGGCCGTTACCTTCTGCCAACAATTAATGACTGTCGTAAGCTTGAATAAATAGCAAAGTAAATTTTAACAAAATATGCCTTAAGCTGCATTTACCTACATCACTCCAATTGCCAACGCTCCGAGATCCAACAGTCTCAAGTAGCTGAACAAAAGTAATAATAATAATAACAAAAACTGGCAGACATCCAAAGACACGTGTTTTGAGTGTTCATAAGGCGACCTCGCATACCCTGCAAATTATAAAAATATTCTAGAAGGTATTATGAAATTGGTTAACTTCGAAAAAATATATTTAGCATTCTCTACAATCAATGATTCAATATATTAAATAAATAGATATACTTACTTATTTAGGTCAAATATGATCTTGTTTAACTAAAAAGCTAAACAAAAGAAAATACACAGTGAATGACTGAAGCTTTTAATAAGTTGTTTCAATTATCAGTTATAAAATTCAAGTAATAAAAACTATGACATCTCAATTATCGCTCATCCTGAATTAATCTATTTCTAAGGTATATTAAGTTTAGAACTGTTCCCACACACATTCCAGCTGGGTTCTTTGTATCCTTGTTTTTTATTAATTTAAATGCCGCTCACGCAGCAACGGCGCCTGTAACACATTTTTATTTTGGCCTGATATCTAATTTTAAACATTTTTCAAACTGAATTACAAGTACATGAGGAGAAAAATGCGCCCCAGGCGGCAAAATTCACCAGGTAATTGCTTGGAAATGAGATACACCGAGATTCGCAGTACTCTCTGATAAGACAGGAGTGTACTTCTGAAACTTTCAGTTTTCGTCTCACATTTCGCTGTCTAATGATATTAAACAAAGGCAAAGTCGCTGGATTTTGTTTAAATTAGCAGCAAATGCTGCAATTATGCGAGAAGTTGGCGAAAATGGCAGTTGGCAACTCGCGTTTGAGTGAATGCTAATGACTTGCAAGTGGCAGAAGGAAAAAGTCAACTCAAAGTGATCCAAGGAATGCCACAGGTGGACAAACATTGCGTTCACTGCGACTTTTCAACTCAGTTCCGAGTGTCAGCTCCCCTTCTTGAATGCCGGATATAGCGAACGTCGCGCGAGACGCAAGCTAAAATGGCTGTTTGTTTGCTTCCGGTGTGTGCAAATAACGCACAAACACCTTACGCATCAAGTGGACAACCAGCAGCTTACCGCATCCCCTTCGCACCTCTCATTACCCTCCGTAAATACAAACTTTATGCAAGAGTAAAACGCCAGTAAAAATCTCAACCATGTGAGTTTCTCGAGGGTAAAAGTCGAAGAGGATGGAAAGTCAAATGGAAAACCGAGTGCTGCGCATTTTGAATACTTACTTTATTTTAATAATTTATAAATATGTATTCGAAATAGACAACATTTGTGTGTTGGCATCGCTTACACGTTGTCAGTTTACACACTCTGCTTGGTTACCCCCTTAGGTCTCCTTCACCCCGAGACTCTAACTTTAACTGGCCTCATTCTTATTGCCGTGGCAACTGTTTCTGCTTATATTATATTTAAATGCACATTTCATTATACCCAGTAGTCGTACCTAATGCTGTTTCATTGCCATTTCTTCATTGATTTCAATAAAACATTTCTTAAACTTTACCTAATTGCAGATATGTAATAACTGGCTTTTTTTGGGTTTTTATTTATTTTAATTTTCCTAGAATTTTAGTCGTATATACTCTATAAGCCAACAGAGATATGTTTCTTTTCGAAAGCTAAAGTAAAGTACTCAGAATCATAACACATGGAACAGGCACCTGCCATTCTGCTGTTGAAGCATTTGCATATGCATATTATACTCTCTGGTTCATTGTTTTCCCTTCGGTTCACCTAGTTTTAAATCTGACAAGAGATATGCCATTTGAAGTATGTTTTAATAATAAGTAAAATAGTTGAAAATGTAAGAATTTGCAATAAAATAAATCGAGTGTTGATGCTGGTAGGCGCGTTTATGACGACAGATTTGAATATTTCACTAATAACTGCATAATAAAATTAGAAATTATATTTGATCAGCTTTAAACTGGTCTTCGAACACCTGTCTCAAAAACATATATATATATATATTACTCAAAATATATATAATATATCCCTATGTCTGTATAATAGACAGTTGAATGTTGCCTAAATTTATATAATTCTGCACCGTAAAATTATTTATTGAAAATGTGATATTCAACTTTTCTGTTCAACTTTTAATAATCTTATCTAATGAAGTACTCGTAATGTGATCATACGCAGCTTTTCATTTCCAAATGAGGGAATATAAATTTAATTTGGATTAGTTTCTGTTGAACTGTCTGATGCGATTATCAATCCATTTTAATGATATCATATCAACCCTCCGAATTCAGTCAGATTTTTCAATCAAATCCATAAATACTCACATCCATTTGTTTATAAGAAAATATGGTAAAATTTCATGTATTGTTTCTTCGACTGTTGCGTCATGCCTTCATTGTGACAGAGGCATTCATATTGCGTTGCATGCAACAACATCGGCTGAAGATTATCTATTTGCTGCATCCAATATCGGCAGCAGTATTGGTACTCATTGTGGGACTCTATGTATGGTACGAGATGCTCTATATACTACCGGAGTTGTGTGATGTCGATGGCAAATTCTATAAGCTGAATTGTTTCCTGGCCATATACTTTCTACACAATATCCTTGGCAATATGTTCTGTTGTTGGCGCACAGATACGAGCTTTTTAACCGTGCCAAAAGAGAGGCAACAACCAATTGCCTCTGAGGCGCATCTCTGGCATTTGTGCACCCATTGTCAGATGCTGGTGCCACCCCGGGCGTGGCACTGTCGACTGTGCAACACATGCATGCTAAAGCGGGATCATCACTGCAACATTACAGCCAACTGCATTGGCCATGCCAATCAGCGATACTTCATTGGCCTGCTCTTCAACTTAACCCTGGGCAACATGGTCGCCTTCTTCTATAACTTTATCTACATATTTATTGTTCGTCTGCCCATTTTTGGGGATCCCCTCATATTCCTAGCCCGCTTCGAAGCTTTCGATCCCACCCAGTATTTAGACGAAGTGAAGGCAAATCCCAACTGGTTAATCATCAATGGAGCCATCCTCAAACTTAGTATCTTCAGCATGGTCTTTGTGGCATCGCAACTGGGCTTACAACTCTATATGGTCAGTCGGGGCAGTTGCATGTACTCCTTCAGGGATAGCAGCTACGATTTGGGATTCTGGAACAATTGGCGAATGGTGCTGGGCAAGCGAATGTTTTGGACTTGGCTATCGCCACTCATCAACAGTCCTCTGCCCAATGATGGCACCCAATGGCTCATCGCCAGGGACACGTACTCCAAGAAGCCCGCATAATCCGTACACGTGACTTCCGCTTGCTCTACTATTGAATCCCACTAAATACATTAAATACATGTGCACGTTTATTTTATGCTTTTATCTAAAATCAAGTTTAACGCTTCATTTAATCCGACAATTGCCATTCTTATTATTTGAGCTAATTACCACCGACAACAGTGGTAACTCTGTTAATGGTTGGTGGTTGCTAGCAGATAAGGCGATGCAGTCAATTTAATCGCAAAACTAAATTATACATTCCATTTTTGGAATCTTGTAATAAAATATAATATCGTTTTAGCATAGAAGATTTTCATATTCAAGGTATACTTTCGCCTGATCGTTCCTATTGCAATAAATATGTAAATTTCTTCCATTCTAAAATCTCATAAATTTGTAAGACTTATTCGAATCGTATCAAACATTTCGGTATATTTGAACAAATCTTAACTGCTGGCATCTGCCTACAAATTATCGGAAGTGAAAGAGGAAAAGCGGAAGACAGATTGAAAGATTGACAGAGGACCCTTTTGGTTGATAAGATGTGGGTCTGGAGGTAGGCATTGCCCATGGGCTGACTGCACCTTTATCCACAGTTTTGCCGCAGTCGGAAACACTTGTCAAATGTCAAAAAATGCCGAGAAATTGTTGAAAAATGACAGTGGCTGTTGAGATTCGACCATCGGAAGGACGGATGAGTAGAATTAATGACGCTCCATGTCACCGACAAGCCTCAAAACATGAAATCACTCTGTCTGTCCAATGTGGACTGCAGCCTTCGGGGGCGTGTGCCACTCCATGAAAAATGTTCGAGGTGTGAAATCTGTGCGAACTCTAAACAACATAATTGCCAAATAAAAAAGTCGCCGCCGGCTGCGTTGTCCATGAAGCTTTAAGCTTCGACCATTAATCAAAACTGTGGCCAACAACAGAGTCAAATTGTGCCTTAAAAATGTTAAAAACAAAGAAACAAGTGCTCCTGGCTACCAAACGAAGTCCGACTTCGACTTCCAAATAAAGTCAGTTGAAAAATTCGATGTCAACACTTTTAGCCAATCAGCAGGGACGGTGGATTGGCGTGGCATGCAACGAATGGAAGTCTCGCATCTGCCTCCTTTCCTGGCATTGACTGTAGACCAAGTCTAAGCAGCGTTTAAGTTTCATTACCGGCTTATACCTTATACTCTTACTCTTTCTTTGGGCTGATGACCCCTCAAAATGCCATGCGCTGATTGCAGCGCTGTCAATTGAAGGACTTCCGCTCGCTACTTCCGCTGTATCTGGAGACGACGAGGTTACCAACGTGTTCCTGAAGAGCCTTCCTTCACATAAACTTTAAAGGGGAAACAAAGAGTTAACCAGCACATGGAACTGACCGCAAACTGGTCGAGAACTGCCCTCACATTACCAGTCAAATAATCATACGCCGCATTGTTCCAGGCCTCCACTTCCATGACGAGAGGGAGAGGGGAAATTGCAGGTGAAGAGGCGGGGAATCTGTTATGTGTTGTGGATATTTGAATGTGCCGTCAACATCATCTACATCTACATCCACATCCACATCCAAAAAGCAAAACGTTGCATATCAAAAATGAGGAAAAGAACTTTAAACTGCGGGTCTTTTTCTGTTGCCCCCAAAAAGAGGAGCAAAGTTCTCCCCTCCCCTCGTCCTCCTCTCTCCATTGTGGGTAGGCAGATAGCAACCCAGGGATGAAGTGAGGCATGAGTATGCCTGGTTGGCAGGTTGGATGGTCGAATGGTTGTATGGTTGTATGGTTGGTTGACTGCTTCAGTTTCAGCCTCCTTTCGGGTTCGCTTTGGGTTTGCAGTGCAAAATTTACCGCTAAGCATTTGCCAACAGCGCCAACTGCACAAAGGACATGACAAACAGACTGAGACTCCGACTGTGAATGTGACTGTGAATGTGAATGTGACTGTAAATGTGACTGTGAATGTGAATGTGACTGTCGCTGCGTCTGTGATGCTGGCCGGGATCATGGGGGTCATTGTAATCATAACGGTAATGTTGACGTTGCCTCGTCCTCTGATGAGAGCGAGAGAGAGAGAGAGAAAGAAAGAGGAAGAGAATAAGAGAACGCATTTTAAAAACCAAACTTAAACGCACAAAAAGAGATGCTAAAAGGGCGCCAAATTAGTCAAATTGTGTTATGGACCAAACAGGGTGTCTCTGTTATTTGTGGATATCTCAGGCAATTGTCAACTATTTCGGATATCAAGTAATTTCTTTGGCTGTCTTTCTATACTTCCTCGAATTCCTCTCCAAATCCAAAATCAACCCAACAATTTTGGCAGACAAACAAAGCAAAAGCAATTGACGGAAGTTGCTGCCAGTTTATGTTGTTGTTGCTGTTGTTGTTGTTGCTGCTGCTGTTGGTCCATCTAAGAAGCTGCGACGTTGACTGCGCTGCTGCGTCGCTGCCTGCCTGGTCTCTGCTTTGGGCTGATGGACAAATGGAAACCCAAAGTGAGCAACTAAACAGCTCGCGACAGTTTTTATGATTTTTCGTTTGGTTTCGTGTTTTGTTTTGTTCTGTTTTGGTTTCTTCTGTTTGCTTTGCAATTATTTCCCCTGTGGAATGTATCAGCAGCAGTAACAGTAACATTAACAGCGATTGTAACAGCTGTTAACTGTAATCGAATCCACATCCCGTTCTCCGCTTTCACTCATTTGTAATTCGCTCAGTTGTCACTTTTGGTATTGGGAAAATTCTTTTGCAATTCTCCTTTGAAATTCAATACGTTTGTTTCATTTGAAAATTTGCATACATACAAATATAATCAGCGAGTGTGAGAGTATTTCCTGTAACAGTTAGACAAATGTAACTCAGAGTGTTGGAGTGGGGATAATTTCATTTGACCCCATTTGTTGCACCTTTAAGGGAATTCGCATCAAAGTAAATTCAGCTCATGTTTTTATTTGCATTTATATGTGCATATCTGTGTTTGAGTGTGTGTGTATGTGTGTGTGAGTGTGTGTGTATATGTGTTTGGCACCCCTTAAGTGCCTTGCCTCGTCCAACTGCCATCAGGTTTATTTGCATGGGACTTCACACTTCATCGCACTCAGCACTCCCCTCTCTTTTCTCATCACATCCTTGTTCTGTCTTTGCGGTCATTTAACCGATGTTTCTATCTAGCTGAGGTCCTTGGGTCGGCAGGTCCTGTCGTCTTTGCCAACGGGGAAAATGCTGAAATCGTGCGAAAAATTAAATAAATGACCAACTGCAGATTTTTCATTGGTTTCTTTTTCCAATTTCCCAGTCAAACGTTTCTTTTTTTTTATTTATATATATCTTTGATGTGCCATAATATCTGCATTGATTTGCGTTTGTCATTTTTTCCACTGTACCTCTGATATTTTCATATATTTATTCAGGTTCCTACCCCCCAACTACACCCCCTTGGGGTAACAAATTTGCCCATTGGCTGCCTTGAAATGCCTTTCATAACGTCAATTCCACTCGCAATCTCCGCGCCAATTAAAAAAATTTCTGGATTGAGGGCATTATGCATTCGCGACACGCACAGTTACCACTGTGTGTCGGCAACGAGGGGGAGGGGAATGGGAGTGGGGATGGGGATGGTCTTTGGCCTTGCCTTTGTTCATCATAAATAAATACTGTTAATTTTTCAATTGTCCAGTGGACATTTAACGGCCTTGCTGCCCCTGTGTGTCCTGGACGGACAGGGGAACGTGAAAAAGATATGGGGATTGGGGAATCCCGGGAATGACGGGTTAGGGACAACGCCAAATTGATTGACAGAGGATTGGGAAATGGAAACACGTACAACCATATGCTATAGCAAAAGTAAAAAAAAAAAATATACATATATATTCGCCGAAACTTTTGGGATATATGTACGAACGTGGCGAAGATTGACAGTCGAATGGCAACAAGCGGCTGGGCCAATAAAGTTGACAGCATACCATTCAGCAAACGTGACAGTTGCGTGTCTGGAACAGAAACTAGAACTCGGCCTGGCTGTAGCCACATATATATATATATATATATATGAATTCTGGATCCGCACGTTTCGTCGTCTAGTCGACAAACTTGGCACCGGCGTCGTACCGGATATCAAACTGTTGGCAGTTTGTTAGCGGCAAAAGCGTCGTTGCCTAATATACAAATAAGAAATGGTAGATTGTCGCTCGAGCTTGCCACATGCCACATGTGACCGACCACACAGCCGCTGCCACTGTCTGAGGCGGAACTTGATGAGCAGCTGCCATTTTAATTTTCGACGACTCTTCAGTTGACTTCTATAAATCTGTCAAGCACGACAGACAGACAATGCCCCTCTTTTCTCGCTATAACTCTCTCCCTTCCTCTCTCTCTTCGCAATTGGAATTTCTAATCGAAGCAAATTGAATCACATGTCCTTCTGACGCGATAAGGCGCAACGGGGAACCGAAAGCAACAAACAATGACAACCGAAAAGGCAACACCAACTCCCACAACAACAGCAAAAAGCAATGGCAAAAGGCAGCAGGATATCATCCGGAAAAGGTCTGTTGTGCGTGGTATGGCGGCATATGGAAAATCATGCAAGCAGTGAGGCATAAATCAGCTTTTGGCAAAGTGGCTGCTGCCTAAAATAAGCTTTCCCAGTCGCCTGGGGAGACGACACAAACGAGAAAGATAAACGATTTCCGTGCCCTTACATACACTCATAGGCATATAAGTATTCACAAATTTAACACTCACATTCACAGTCCCATTCACACTCAAATTTGCTTAAAAAATCGACATAGCTAGCCACAACCAATCGAATTAAACAATTGCAATTTTTATTAAACAAATAAAGTCCAAGTTTTTCCTATTGTCATGCAGTTAAATTTAAATTGAGAGATATATTTATATCTGACCTTATTTTTAAAAATATGTGTATATTTTAGAAATATAGTTTATTTAGAAATACAAATTTTTTAATTTATTTATATATAAATCCGTTGGCACTCCAAACTCTGGCAATTTTGGCACAGAATTTTGAACTTTCGGGATCGGCAACCAGCGATTTGGGAAATGAAAAACTCAAACATACTCTCTATATTAAAGGCCAGTAAATACTTTCAATAAAAATACAACTTAAGCAATACATGTTTTCAATATCATTGATATTTGAAGCATAATCGTTTATAAAGTATCGGCTAATTTGGGAAAGAGCTATTATATTTACACAGGAATACTTTTGTAGTATTATATATATACTACAGTAGTAATTTAATTACTTTAAATTCCAATTGCGAAAGTTTCACGCCTGCATTCATTAAATATCGTCTCTTTTATTCCGATAGAGATGTAAAACGCGGAATGTAAATGTTGTGAAATAAGTACAATAATAAATCAAAGGGATTTTCAACACACATACACAGAATCAACGACTTGTTAAGCTGCCCGAAATGTAATGCCATTAAATTATTGCACTTTTTCGCAATATGTAAATGGAATTTAGTTTGGCATTGGCAAATAAATATTATTAATGAATGCGAAAAAACCAAAGCAAAAAGCATTCGAAAGGGAAAAAAATAAACAAATTAAGCAATCAATTTAAATTGAAAAATAATTCTGGTTTTAATTTGTGGCCATTTTAGTTGCTAGTTTTGTTGTCGTTCAACTAAATTCAAAACCCACCTTTAACGGCAAGTTGATCTTTGGCCCTAGAGGAGCTGTTTATCCCTGTTAATTTCGAACCGACTGTCAGACAAACGGACAGATAGAACAACTGACAGACTGTAACCGGTTCGGATCCCGCATAATACTCGTAATTTGTATCCGCGCTGTGTTTTTGGGCGAGTGAAATTAATTTACGAGGTGAAACTTATTTGCAGAGAGCCGAGCAAACCCTTTTGCACTCCGACAGGACCAGAGTCCATTGAAGCGTTTAAATTGCTGTCAACAAAAGGCAAACAAATAAATAAAAGCCAAATGGCAACTGGCAACTGGCAATTGGGTGTGGGACGCACAACAAATGTGTCTACAAATGTCACAAGCTGTGAGGGGAAGCGTAAAAGGAGGTCAACAAATGACCCATGGCAAACCAGGACGAATCGTGCGCCAAGGCCAAATGATTAACACGTCTCCAGGGCGTAGACAAGAGATGAAACTAAACCTTGAGCATTGTCTCAGCTGCTCAAGATAACTCGAAAATATGCACAGTCGACCACAAGGAAACCCGAGCAGCGGTTTAATTATTATTATAGTTTGCCTGGACGAAAGGGATAAAGGTAGGGAGGGACAAAGGAACAGAGGGACAGAGAAGAGTCAACAAATCAGTTAGAAATCTGCAATTGAAAACACTTGCCACAGCATTTTCATGGCGATGACGTGGCAGGCACACAAATGGCAACAAAGCAGCCCAAATCAAGGAGCAAAATCGCCAAAATGGAATGAAAATGGTTACAAGCAAACAGACATTCAAAATGGCAAACATGTGGCATGTGGCAGGTATCAGGTAGCAAGATTTCAAGTCGAAAAGGTTGCTCAATTCGATGGCTATAAATAGCCATAGCTTAGCTTTGCTCTGCATTCAAATGGCCAATAAAGCAAATGATGGTCAGTTCTGTCCGTCATCATTTATAATGCATGCAGAAGCCGCAGATTCCAGTTACAGATATAGATACAGATACAGCAATAGCAATAGCAATAGCTATAGATACAGATACAGATACATCTACAATCTGATGACTGTTGATATGTCAACTAATCCGTGAGCACTTTGCTGCTGGTCGACACATTTCTGGCCAGGCAATTGAGTGCCAGCAGGACGTAATCGCCTGTTGATCCTTTATAAATACTTGAGAGTGAAAGGCGCCTGCGAGGCAAATTCTTTTTGGTCAACAGCTGCTGCCCAAAAGGCCGACTGCCATGAGCGGGTGACATAATCAAATCAATAATTTATGAGTTCACTTTGCTTTAAGCGGATTTACATTGCCTGCACTTCAGCAACACAGCACAGAGACGGATGCTGTGAGGGATTGGGATGGGAAGGGAGAGAGATGAGAACAGCAAAGTTTTTGCAACTGAAACTGAAACTGATATCAATTAGGTGGAAAGTGATAAGTTGCTCAACTGTCGAATGTCGATTGTTGCCTGTCGTCTGTCGCCTGGGACTGTCAATTGTTTGTCTAACTTTCGGCATTCGAGTGTGAGATTAAAAGTCCTTGGAAGGGGGACCTCATTGAAGATGCGCACACTCCACGCGATGTGGAAGACGTTCGCCCGTGTGGATGATAATGCTCGTAACTAATGCGGCTCAGCGAAGCGTGGAATGTGGTGTGCCAGTGGAGGGGGGAGAGGAGAGAACAACAGCAGCAATGCTACAGTCCACGTTAACAGCAACCCTCATAAAAGGACCCTGTTACGACGATTCCCCTCTCACAGGGGAAATAATTGCAAAGCAAACAGAAGAAACCAAAACAGAACAAAACAAAACACGAAACCAAACGAAAAATCATAAAAACTGTCGCGAGCTGTTTAGTTGCTCACTTTGGGTTTCCATTTGTCCATCAGCCCAAAGCAGAGACCAGGCAGGCAGCGACGCAGCAGCGCAGTCAACGTCGCAGCTTCTTAGATGGACCAACAGCAGCAGCAACAACAACAACAGCAACAGCAACAACAACATAAACTGGCAGCAACTTCCGTCAATTGCTTTTGCTTTGTTTGTCTGCCAAAATTGTTGGGTTGATTTTGGATTTGGAGAGGAATTCGAGGAAGGATAGAACGACAGCCAAAGAAATTACTTGATATCCGAAATAGTTGACAATTGCCTCTGAAATTCGCCAATAACAGAGACACCCTGTATGGTCCATAACACGATTTGACTAATTTGGCGCCCTTTCAGCATCTCTTTTTGTGCGTTTAAGTTTGGTTTTTAAAATGCGTTCTCTTATTCTCTTCCTCTTTCTTTCTCTCTCTCTTTCTCTCTCGCTCTCATCAGAGGACGAGGCAACGTCAACATTACCGTTATGATTACAATGACCCCCATGATCCCGGCCAGCATCACAGACGCAGCGACAGTCACATTCACATTCACATTCACAGTCACATTCACAGTCACATTCACAGTCGGAGTCGGAGTCTCAGTCTGTTTGTCATGTCCTTTGTGCAGTTGGCGCTGTTGGCAAATGCTTAGCGGTAAATTTTGCACTGCAAACCCAAAGCGAACCCGAAAGGAGGCTGAAACTGAAGCAGTCAACCAACCATACAACCATACAACCATTCGACCATCCAACCTGCCAACCAGGCATACTCATGCCTCACTTCATCCCTGGGTTGCTATCTGCCTACCCACAAAGGGGAGAGTAGGACGAGGGGAGGGGAGAGTTTTGCTCCTCTTTGGGGCAGCAGCAAAAGACCCGCAGTTTAAAGTTCTTTTCCTCATTTTTGATATGCAACGTTTTCCTTTTTGGACGTGGATGTAGATGATGTTGACGGCACATTCAAATATCCACAACACTTAACAGATTCCCCGTCTCTTCACCTGCAATTTCCCCTCTCCCTCTCATCATGGAAGTGGAGGCCTGGAACAATGCGGCGTATGATTATTTGACTGGTAATGTGAGGGCAGTTCTCGACCAGTTTGCGGTCAGTTCCATGTGCTGGTTAACTCTTTGTTTCCTCTTTAAAGTTCATGTGAAGGAAGGCTCTTTAGAAACACGTTGGAAACCTCGTCGTCTCCAGATACAGCGGAAGTAGCGAGCGGAAGTCCTTCAATTGACAGCGCTGCAATCAGCGCTTGGTATTTTGAGGGGTCATCAGCCGAAAGGCAGAGTAGGAGAATGATGTATAAGCCGGTAATGAAACTTAAACGCTGCTTAGACTTGGTCTACAGCCACTTCTAGAAGGAAGAAAGAAATCCATTCCCAGATATCATCGACCTGCTGATTGGCCAAAAGTGTTGACATCGCATTTATCTGAAGGCGGCAAACAGTCGCGGACTAAATGATTGCTGGTCCTTGAGGTAGCGTAAGGCGGAGAAGGCGGGGCGGGGCTAAGGTTGGGCGGCTTTTCATGCTTCAATATTTCATGTTATAGCTCCGGGCTTTCTGACACAATATGCTGATTAATGGACTGTCCTTAAGCCGACGGCGTATTGTGTTTATTGTGTGATGACACAAGTCAATTTACCATTTATTATAATGTCTGTGCACTTCAATTCGACAAAATCTGAGTAAATTATGCATTTAGTGGAAATGTACGACTAGAAAATACCTTAACCTGCAGTTGGTGTTAAAGCAATTGAATTAAAAATAATTTTTAATTGCAGCTACAACAAACAATTTCCAAGTTTTAATTTTAATGAATGAAATTAAATTATTAACTAATTTAGGTATTAAAAAAAAAATAATAATAAAAATGATAAATTTAAATTCAGTTTATAGAAACTAAACCTCTGACATTTTAGAAGCATAAAATTTCGTTACTCAAAGTCTTCAATAATAAATACTCAGTTTTGAAAAAATATTTTTAAAATACATATATAATCAATTATTAAAATTTTGTTTGCCTAAATAGAATAAGGGAAGTCAACTCTGTTGAATTCACATTTAAAGCGTCACACACATGTGGCATATAGGAAATCTCAGTGCAGAAAGAGTTAAAATACGAAAAGCCTTTGCACAAATTCATCATACGCCGCATTGGCCGCAGTCGGCGGCACTCCGCTTTGGGGGGCAGATGTCGGCGCGGCATGCGAGATATGTGGCTGTGGCATGTGGCATGTGGAACACTTGGGGCACACACAGCATGCCACAGACGACAGTTGAGTTGATGTTGTTGTTATTGTTGCTGCTGCTGCTTTTTGTGCACAATTGGCGATGAGGCCAGGCGCGTTACATTCTGGCCGATTTATAGCAGAAAATATTTTGTGCTGCTTATTGAAATGCAGGCAAGGCAATAGCCAGTAAACCCCTTCGGCTGCCACTTGCCACTTGCCACTTGCCACAACCACACAGCTAACTACAATAGCAAATATGAGCAGCAGCCGTCAGCGCCGACGGGCAAAGCAAATACCAGCACTTGGAGCACAATTTCGTCTTCATCTTCAACCCCATCTCCTGTTCGGGTTTACTCTTCCTCGTACTCTTCCTCTTCCTCTTCCTCTTCCTATTCTGCTGCTGCCCTGCAGCGACCGCATCACAGACCGCCTCCTGCTACAGTTTTGGCTGCCACACTATAAATATAACATTAATTTTTATGTTTTCATATTTAGCAACGCTTCAGTAAACACACACACACACACACACACACACTCACAACCTCACTTACACACTTACAGTTGCTGCCTTATTACTGTAGTTAGATAGAGCCATTGAATGACGTTTATGAGCGATATCGCTGACGCTGACGCTGGCGACGACGTTGACGTCGACGTTGACGTTGACGTTGCGCAAACGTTCAATGTTACAGCTGTTAACAGCCGCTGTTAACGGCAGCATCCACAAATGTTACGACTGCGGCTGCGACTGCGACTGCGACGCCAACGTCGACGACAGCGGCGACTGCGTTGTCTGCCTTTCTATTGTCATTTGGCACATGTGAAATATACCGTTACTACTTGGCCGGCGCTTCATTCATTCATTCGCTGTTTACAATTCGCTTGTGTCCGTTGCACGTTTTAACCCGGCGTAACAGATATTTGCTCCCTTATTTCGTTATCTTCACATTGCGGATCGTGTGATGTTGTTGTTGTAGTTATTCTTGTGAAACTGTGAAATACTTAAAGTGAATTATTAAAATAAAAAAAATTAAAAATAAAATGTACATTAATTAACAGAACAGAACGAAATTAGTTCTATTAAATAAAAAATAACATTGATCAAAAAGCATAATCTTTAACATTAACCTAAATAATCAAATATCCTTAATTTATAATTAATTTCCCAAGGCATATTTGTCGATGATCATGAAGTTACGGTTGTCAAATATAGACTGTCAATTACAACCAAATCAGTTTCAATTCAAAAAGAGCACTGACAATTTAAGAACCTTAAAATTGGATTAACTTGACTCTAAAATAAAATATCTCTTAAATAATGAATTACAAGCAATTTTTGTATAGGGTTGTAAAATGATCCTCGAGCCCTAAAGATTCTCCTGTAATTTAAAATTAAATACAACGCATTCTTTATCATTTTAGTTTTTGAGTACAAAAGTAAGACGTTGTGAAAACAAGAGGACAAGTTGGGAAAAAATCGATATATTAAGATCTGTGGTACCGATATTTATTTAACTCACTGGAAAAGTCTGATTACAAAGGCAATTCAAAGTGGATTTTAAGCAAACAAAAAGCTCAAACTGCTTTATTTTGAAAGCTTTGAAGAGTTCAACTTGATATTGTGTGGATCACAAGCTCATTATCAATCACTTAAGTAATATTATCAGGTGAATGTCCTACAGTTAGTTTCCGGTTAGTCATGCCTATTGGATTTATTGTTCTTGATTTTGTAGTACTTTGACTAGTTTTAGGCCCTGTTTAATTGTTGGCTATCTGAGTGGCGATGTTTATCAATCTGGCTATAGATAGATGTCATTTGCTGGCAGATAACCCTCAATGTCTGTTGAAGACAAACCCACTCGACTAGCGGTATCAATGGGGTGGGATTTCAAGTTGAACACACGTCCGCAGCGATAAACTGCACTTCGGTAAAGTACCTGGGGAAGAGTAGGGCCGAAAGGGCGTTGTTGTCATTAATATAAATGCACGCGATTTGCAAGCGATTTTTAACGCCTGCAATTAGAAACGCCCGCAAATTGAAAACTAAACAGAGTTTCGGGAGGGGATATGTGTTGAAAGTGGGGGGAGGGGTAGATGTGCGTCTGTCATCAACAAACACACTCCGTTGCAGTGGTTCAACTTGAAAAATGATTTACACACATAAATCATAAATTATGGCTTTCAAGTGGCCGCGACAAATGCAGATGACGATGGGCGGTTGACGATGACGATAATCATAATAATCGGTAGCCTGTCTGTTCTACGATATGTCTCCCATTGTCTGCAGCTATCCATAACCAGCCTATTTTAGCCACTTTTGCCTCTTATCACACGTCAGACGTCACATTTCAGTTAACAGTTTTCGCATTTTCAATCAATTGGCCCAATTGAAGGCGACTTTCAATGCTAATAATTTGGCTACGATTCAGTTCGCGTCGGTCGTTGCTGGAGATCGCACCTAGGCACCTTTTCTTCGCAAATAGCCACGGGAATTCAAGAACTAGAGTCCCTACATTTACCTAAGTATATCCCGATATACTTTTGTTTATGTAGCTCAAAAATTATCATATATCCGATTGTAAAGTGTTTTGCTTAATTAATAATTTTTGCACACTGATATAGAGCAAAAACTGTTTTTGATAAATTGTCTATATATATACATATAAATATATAGCTACGAATTTAATTTTTGCTTATCGTTTGCAATGGATTTAAGTGATTTTTTTGTGCTAAAATTAATATTTGTAGTGTTTTGTTGTGCTCAAGGTTGGTATAAAGACAAATAGATAACGTGATCAATCGGGTTATTGACTTAAAGCACTTTATTCATAAAGGATTAAACAATTTTCAATGTGATAACGTGGATTATAGTTTTATCTTTATATGGATTAATTTATTAAATTAATTTAAAACCTTTTAAGTGTGTTTTGAGTTGATTTCCTTACGATCCACATATTCTACCATTAATCTAATTTGAATTTTTATCATAACTTAATCCTTTCATTCAACTTATTTGCCATTTCTTATCAGCAATTCATTCATAAATTGATAAGAGCTCATAAACTGCGTCACTTGCTTTTCTTATAGGTTTTTTATCAAAAATTTGGTTTAGGTTTTGTTAAGATTATTTAAATTTGAAAATTGAATTTCTCTGAGCTGATCAGCAGATGATTCTTGATTTGTTCATATAATTTTTTTTTTGTCAGAATTAAATTTTCTAACTTCTCTTCCCGAGGGCTAACGAACTTAAAATCTTCATTAAAATGTTAATTTTAATTTTGTCTAATTTCTACATTTTAATTTTCATTAAATTTATTAATTTTTATTAAGTTTTTTGCGTTTTTAGTCACGGACAATTTAATTGGTTCACCTTCACCTTAGTCGTATACTCACCTCACTTAAGAGCCGTTGATGAGCTGAATGTGATCTGTAAAGAGCAAACGTGAGCATCGCTAAAGAGAGACAACCAGAGTATGCATTTGTGCAGAGATAGCGATAATTATCGTATGTTCTCTTTGCGTTCGGTTCAGTTCCGTTCAATTCTGTTCAGTGTGGTTCAGTTGAGTACGGTTCGTTTCTTGGGGATTTGATAAGCCAGTCGCCTTGCAAATTGTGCAAAATTGTGTAAAAATTGAGCACCTATCGAATGAACAGCATGCGCAGTTCGCTCAGACGATCCGAACGTGTTAATTGTTGGGTGAGGGAGGGAAGAGGAAAGGCGGGTAGAGTAGCTATTGTTGGATGACAATTCGCTTAAAAGTGCTGGCGAATTCTCAAGACGAATTCAGTTAAAAAACGCGCGTTGTACGAGGCGGCAGCGTTTTTTCTGATCACACTGAATACGCAAAAGAAAAAGCAACAGAAACTGAATTCAAATAGAATCCACAGTTTGACAGTGTAAATATAGCAAGATCAACAACAATTACAACGTGCACAGCACGTGCCAAATGAAAATTCTCAGACGCGCGCTTCTTGAAATCGCGCTAAAGTTTTGATAAGACAAAGTGTGTTTGTTTTTATTGTCGTGCGTCGATTTATTGTCTTATCACTAGCCAGAAAACGCGTGCCGAAAATTATAGATAATTAATTAATTAATATGCGATAAAGATAAAATGAATTGAAAATATCTGCTATCACACTAAATATGTAGACTGAAAAATGTCGCGATTCTATTGATTCTTTTCCCCCAATTTGAATATTTGCTACGTCAACAGAAATTTGGTGTTTTTGTATTTGCTTTGCTTTTCACCTTGTTTCTTTCTGTTGTTTCCAATCTTTCGTCGTCATTTGCCTCAATGTGTGCGTAGATCGTATGATTTTAACCAGTTTGCGTTTATTTTTGTTGCATTTTATTTGATATTTCGGCTTTTCGGTCACTCAACGCGTTTTCAGTGCTGCTCTCGCGCGCGTTTTTTGTCGCTCGCCTTAGCATAGTATATGTACATGTGTGTGTGTGTGTGTGTGTGTTTATTTTGGCAACAATTTTCAATGTTGTCGAGATTTTTGTAGCGGTGTTGTGTATTTTTAAAGATCACAGACGCCATCAGACTGATTAGATAATGTCAGCCGATCCAATGCTTCCTGCTTGATTATTGATCGAATGACTTTCTATTCCATAGTTTGGTGCGGAATTGCATATAGATACAATAATTGAATATATGCATAGTCATAGTGCAGTGAGAAACAAACTTAAGCAAATTTGCTAAGAAACCAACAAACAGAGTGAAAGAGACAGATAGAGAGAGAGAGACAGAGAGCGAGAGAGAGAGAGAAACCACAAAGTAAACTGCAAAAACTAGACAAAGTTCATACCATGGCCATAGAGTTACGCTCTACGACCACTGTAAGTGATAGCACAACTATAACAACAACAAACAACACAACAACAAACGCAACAACTGGCTGCGACAGCGACAGCAACAGCAACCACAACAATAACAACAACAATTGCCAGCGTCGTGCTCAACAGCTGTTAAGTTGCATTTGCGCCAATGCAAATCTGCTGTTGCTCACATTAATGTTAACACTGAGCAAATGTTGCAATGCCACGCCCACAACAACGCCTCTGACAACAACAAGTAATGAACAAATGCTGAATGCAGGCGGCGTAACATTGACAAAACTTCTCGATGGCAAAGGCATCCTCAACATGGGCTTCAAGTTCCTCAATGTATCTGGCAAGATCGGCACTCCGCTGGACATAGGTGAGAAACAGGCTAGCACGGCAGAGGGAGGGAGCTGCTGATAAAGAGAGGGGGTGAATAGAGAAGTAAGGAATGTTTGGATGTATGATTTTAGCCAGACTGTGCTAATTTTAGACTGCATTCAAGTCTTCAAACGAGATGCAACTGCACTTGTTGCACTCGCTGTTAACCCCATGTGAATTGCCATTCGATTTGGTTAAATTATATTTTATGTAATACATTTGCTCTAGACGTCATTCAAGAATTTAAGTGTAGAATGCATATTTAAAGATCATTTGAACTCCAATTCGTTCAGCCTTGGCTATTGTCTACAATTTCACTTAAATCTCTTATTTTTGCAAACTTTTATTTAGATTTCCGGAGTTTGCTTTTTATTTTGGTTTGCCTACGTATCTGTCTTTTGATTGATAAGGACTTCACTTCGCTAACGGCATTTGTCTATTACCTTTGGGGGTATTTCCGAGTCGTAAATTTCTTTAAATCAGTCCACCTGCCCGTTTGGGATTTACTTTATTGAGATTATCTTATCGCTGCTCACTTTTATGATTTGTTTTTATTACATTTTCGCTGGGATTTAGCAATTGAATATTTTCATTCAATCAGTTTAATTTGCTAGAAGGTCGCGTGGTATTCATAAAACGTATTTTAAACTTGATTTAAAGTTGAGACTTAAGGATTAATTGCGTTGTATTTTAACAACTTTGTTAAATAAATGTAGACAATACTATCATCACTTCTATTATTCGATATTGCAAATATTTTATAATCTACATTTGTCCTTTTCTTTTATGTATCTCATTGCAATTGGAAAAATATTTGTGTAGTATATATTAATATCCTTTTTTATGTTGTAAAGACAAACCATTATTTTTTATTTTTTTATTTGGAACTTAAAGATATTTTTAACCAAAATTATGCTAAAAAAAACAATGTTCAATTTTGTACTTTGTTCCTTGCATTCTGTACTTTGATCGAATACTTAAAAAGACGTAAATAAAATTCTTGACGTGCATTTTGACTCCCCGAGCCAAAATATATGTAGGTAGATACCAAAAATACCATTGACGTAGTCCAAAGAACATAGCTTATTGATCTAAATGGATCATACAGTGTCTTTGAACTGTATTTTGCCATTTCAGTGTATTCAAAGTCTACCAAACAAAAAACAGAATTCAGAAGTCAAAAATTTTATGAAAAAATCACCTCTTAAGAGCAAAGCAGACGAGCCCCTTTTTTGTAATTTTCATACTTATTTTTTTTATACCCAACAATCAAGTTTCCAACACATTTTCATTTTTCATATTTTCATTACACGCTTTACAAGCTGATTTATAACCTGTTCTTTTTGATTTCGTACACTCTCGTATTTGTATCAACAAATTATTAACACTCTGATAGATCCCCGTCACATAAATTAGCATATCTTTTATGTGTAGTTCGGTGCAAGGTCGCCAAAGCAAAAAGCAATTCTCTCTCTCAGCTTTTTATTTATTTTATGTGTTTTATTTTATGATGCCCTGTAGTCAGTTCAAACGTTTATTAGATAAAACAAATATTTAGAATTTAAATTATTTTTTGTATAGCTAGTTCAGCTTTCAGTTTTTCTCGTATTTATAGATCATACGACCTCAATAAATACAGAAACGCAATTTCTTAGATAAATATAAACTGTTGTCGTACATTCTTATGCTTTCACTCTTAATATTTTATAGAATTTAAGCAAAATAAACTTATACGTAGTAATGATTAAATAAATGTATCTAATGCCAGAGGAATAAGTGTTAAAGTCTATCTCTTTGTGTCTGTAAATTTATGCTTACAGGGTACCTTCTTATCGGACACTCTTTTCTGTTATTTTATTTAATTTGTTGGCTCATTTGAATTTCATGGCGTTTCATTTGGATTTTAATTTGTTTGCGATGCCAACAGATTTTTCTAGTATATTCAACTAGTTTTGTGCCAACATCAACATCAAGCACAACAACAACTAAACAGCAACAACCACAATGCTTTTTAAAAATGGGCGTGTTGACGGTCCTCTTAATGTTTCGCTTATATAAAGAAAGCAAATGACGATGTCGCCTTTAATTGATTTGTTTTTGTTCAAAAACTAGTAAATCAACTACAATAACAACAACAAGAAAATCAACGGCAATTATTAATAAATGTTCATTGGTTCTTAGCATACGAAGGGGGCGTGGCACTCCATATAGTACCTCCAATTGAGCGCACATTGCTTTGATCACCCCACATCAATTTCAACTTTATGAAATCGAAAAATTAAAATTATTTAATTGAAATTGACATTGAACTTGACTTAACGAGCATCACTCGAATGTGATAAGCATCGCTTTTTTTGATGTCTATTATTATATTTTTTATTATGATTAATTAGCACCTCTAATGTATGTTTATCAAATTTTTCCCAGCATTTCGAGGGATAATCTCATTTAACATAAGCTGAACTCATTATTTCTTATCACAGTTTTGAGATTTATTTGAAGTGTTTTCCTGGCGATAAGATTTTAGCCAACTCAGAGCGTTGCTTATCTTGACCGTCTGGCGTTGCGACAAGTCGCGGTAGTTTCTTATCAGACCTGCTATTCTGTCTGAGCACTGGAGGAGATTGCTTAAATAATATTCACGTGTAATTATACACGTAATAAGAATATTTATTTATTCTGCTAACGCGTAATAATACACATAATAAAAATAAGAATAATTAAAGTAGTAGAATAACAGTGATAATAAAGCAGGAAAAGATACTTTTAGTATCATCAGACAAACAAACCATTCGTCGAGATTTTAGGCCAACCAGTTTCAATATTGAACAAGTTTTAGCTAAGACATTTCGATAACATTCGATACGTAAAATATCTTTTTTTATAAACACAAGACCGCCAGACTGAGTGGAGGCCTCAATAACCTGTTTTTTTTAATATTTTGTTTGGTTTTTAATAATTATCAATTTCATGCAGGAAGAGTTGCGAACTTATGCAATTTTACATTTCCATTAACACTGCAAATTGCATATGATAAGAATATAAATAAATAAATGATTTTAGATGTAAATTGTGATAACAAGTATAAATAACATATATATTTAAAGAATGCTTATAAAATACACGAAATTAACTATTTTAGTTTTCTTAAAGTGGCTTGATTGCAAATGTTGCCACTTTAAATTTGAATATCTGGTTACTTACAATTTGTCCATATCTGTTCATACCATATGAACTTATTTATAAATAAGCCAAACATATTTAAAATGTATATCGATTATGTTCTGCTATTATTCATAATTTAAAACAATTTCCAGACAGCATGGCGACGTCGACAAATTGATTTGACCTTATTGATTGACGGCAATCGGTGAATTCTTTCTCTCGAAACTTGACAGCGTTTTGTTGTTTCAATTTCAATTGGAACAATTGCAAAATGCCAAATGGGCTTGCGTAAATTATTTATGTGAATGTTTTGATTAAACGAATAATTTTTGTTCTTTTTAATTGGCCCCGAAACAGCTGTCAAATGCACGACAGCATTGACCAGGAAACCCTTCTCAAATATGAATCCCTATATGAATGTATGTGTGAGTGTGTGTGCGTGTATGTGGATATATGAGTGTGTGTTTACCCAGGACATTGCCAATCCATAACTTTTTCACTTGTCACATTTTCTATTATGTATCAAGAGTTGTTGACATTTTTGGGTCCCTGTATTATTTCTATTATAATTTCCATACATCTTTATGTACAAAATGTTGTATGTAGGGCAAGACGCCTAGAACCAAACGCAAGTTGAAACGGAAGTTCGGCAAAATTGTCAAGCTCTTTGGGGGGCAACCGTCAAAGTTTTGCGGCATTCAGCGCCATTTTGTTTGTGTGTATCTTATTTCAAGGCATTTTTGTTGATTAAAACCCCATGACGAGGATGGGAACTGCTTCGCATTATGTTTGTATTGTATGCAAATGATTTGAGCATCCACACACAAGTACCACCCATATGTGCGTATGTGTGTGTGTGTGTGTGTGTGTGTGTGTGTGTGTGTGTGTGTGTGCGTATGCGTGTGTGGTCGTGTGTGTCTGGTCTTGATTGTTTTGAAGTTTTAAGCCCTAATCAATTTGGGCTTTTGTGCCACCTACAAATGGCACTTTGTCTGTTTGTTTTTTCGGTTCGTTTTTCGGTTTTCAGTTTCGTTTTTCGCTTTTTTAATGAGAAAACTTTTAGCAGCTTTTTGGATGAGCAACAGCAGCAGTTACAGTAACAAACAACAACAGAAAGATAATTAGCTTTAATCATTTGTTTACTTTCTACTCTGATTTCTCCTGCACAGCTCAAGCCCTGTACCCGAAGTGTGATGAGAAGCAATTTCAATGTCAAAACGGAGAATGTATTCCCATAAGGTTCGTTTGCGATGGCGATCCGGACTGCAAGGATCACAGCGATGAGCAGGTCACCGAGTGCAAATTTAGCGGTAAGTTTTCGTTACACTTTCGTGTTGCATACTTTTAGGGGGCAATGCTAAATGCATACTTTACAGTGGCGTCTATCACATTGAGTGATGCTTCGTTAACTGCCGATTTTGTGAATCAATCAAAATGCGAAACTAGTTTGCTACGTTGCATGGCTCACAGTGGCACTAGAGGGGGCAGCCTAGGCCTGGGGCTGGACTGAGGCAAAGTCTGCGGGCAGGGATGCATGTAGTTGGACTGACTGCTGACCAAAACTGTGCCATGGCAGTGCGCTCATTAAGTCACTAAACATCGACGCAAACTGCAAATGCAACGCAATTTCGCTGACTGTGGCATGCAACGTTGTTGCATCAGCAATTTATCATCAGCGCGAATTCGTCGCACGAGACTTTTGCGTCGCTATTCGACTTAAAAGGAAACTATGTGAGGTCGTCTGAGTTATTTTATCACAATATTTTTGTGCCAGCCACCAAAAAAGAATGCAAAAATTATAATACTCATAAGAGAGATAATCATAAAAAGAAGAGCACAATTCAGTTGCTTCTGTTGCTGCTGCTGATACTGCATAAAAAATTTGTTATATAATCTTGCTGAAGGGCAAATTACAAGCAGTGAAATTGATAATGAGCCCTCAGAGGACGCAAGAAACCTGCAGTTAAACCTAGCGAAAGAGTTGCAGGTGATTCTGATGCTAAATAATGAGTGAAATGGGATATATTCAAAGAGGAAAAGGAAATTAAAAATGAACTAGAATGCGCCAAAGGGCAAACGGTTAAAAAATATGAAGTAAACATAAAATTGAAATAATAATGAGAAAATAGAGATAGCTTTTTGCTAATGATTTAGCAAAAGTTATTCATTAAATTATTTATACGCATCTAATGAATTACTTAATATTTAAATATTTAAAAATGCATAAAAAAATAATGAAATAAAACAGTTTATAGTTCATATATATAATTCATAATTATTTTAAAATTAATTAAATGCCTAATGCTTAAAAGCTTTAGAGCTAATCCCTTTTTCATTTAAGCCAATTTTTAAATAAATCAATTTAATTTTTTTTATAAATGGGTTAATCAAAATACTTATATGTTTACGCATATTATTCTAGTCAAAATAATCAAAAGTTTGTGGGAAATTCATTTAATCAAAAATCACAAAGTTTAATTAGATTCAAATTATTTAGACACAAGCGATGTTAGATTCAACTTTATAACTCAGCATGTATCACTCAATTTTATTTCGTTAACAATATTCTTGTTGATGCTCGACCAACCCCCAATTCCCGCAAACATCTAGCAATAACACTCACAACAACGCTCAGTCATAGACTCAGAATGGGAGATAAAAGCCACTCAAAATGTTCGTTTATGTTGGTGGCTGTTGAGTGAAAGCTTCGACTGAGATTTGAGAGATGCTGCAAAAGCAAGTTTTGGCAATTGTTTTTAAGGATTGGCGCTCCGCAGCTGTAAACTCAGTTGTCGGCGAACTTTTCAAGTAAACGGACGGAACGAAATTCGTTAACGCGTTGAGTGAAAAAATTAAACATTAGTGGAACCAGCTATATATAGAAATATCGAAGAATAAAAAAAAAAAAAAACAGTGTGAACTGTAAGAAATGCGAAATTGTGCCAAGTGAAAGAGTTTAGACAAGCACTGTTCCTGGAGGAATTAAATAAATTGCCATATCAAAGTGATATAAATATGTCCTCGAAATGCTGACTGCAAAGATTTCCAAATACACGTTGTCTAGAAGTCCGAAGTCCTTTGATGTTATGCAAAGTGCTTTGACAAAATGCCAGAGTCAGGCCAAGGAACCCCAAAAAGCTTGCCGTGTGCCTTAAAGATATGAGAAGGCTATGGAAATTTGTGTGCTCTTTTCATATCAATTTTTTTTTTTGTGATTTTTTTTGTTATGGTCCTTTTCTACTTTTTGTAGAAAGTCGCCGTCGTTCTTAGGCTAATCGGCAATGTCCATCTGTGACAGTTTGTGGGCTTGGCCAGGTTTGACTACGGCCTATTTAGAATTCAGATAGACTTTCGTCTGATTATTGTCGTTACACTTATCATTTATCATTTAGTTTTGTAGCCCACATTAAATGTGTTTCCTCAATTTCCCACAAAATTGCTAAATTTTGTCGTCTGACAGTGGCACTTATAACTCTGGCCAATTTCTGACCTTTGAAAATGTATATATATATTAGTATATTCATTTCGTTGACTTTTGGCAGTTGTTGTTGTTGTTATTGTTGACCATAATGAACTTGCAAACGGAAATTATGCAATCAATTTGTGCAACTTGGCTGACTCAAAATATGGCACAAAGGCGTCGCAATTGAGCTAACAACAAGGAAATTGGCCTCAGACGATTTGGTTAGACGCATTTCGATGGCATATCAAGTGACAGTGTTATATTGTATAAATCATTAACTCAATATGCGTTAATAGATTCAACGATCATATTACTTAAAGACATAAACAAGACAATTCTGTGTATACGTTAAAACATGGGGCACATTTGGTGTTTACTATTTGTGACGAGTTTACTGCACACACAGAGCTACAGTTTGGGCGCAATTGTGTCCCAAAAGGGTATGAGTACTTGGAATATATTTTAGCATAACCCATTTATTCTCTTAACAAAAAAGTCTATTTCAATTAATTAAATATTATTTACACTGTTGTTTATTTTTATACTTTAGCCAGCATATAATAACATATTCCGATTTTTTTTGTGTTAATTTCATCCTCGCATAAATTTTATTAATGTAATATACAATGTTACCGTTTAGCTTACAATTTTAATTAGTATTAGATACGAAGCTCTATATACTATATTTTTTTTTTGCATATTTTTGTGCAATTGATTTAAAAATAGCTGATAGACTAATAATGGTAAATAACATAATTCAAAGGATTAGTAGGATAAAAGACCAAGCGCACTCGAAGCAGATATTAAAAGAATAATAGAGATGCAGCTTAAATTTATTTTTTTCACAATTTGAAACAACTGAACAAATCCAAGTATATTCAATAAAACAAATCGTCTATTATAAATAATATCGTATCAATACCAAAGTTGATCCTTACAAGATGGCAAGCACATTCACTCACTTAATGTATCTCCAACAAGTTGTAAACTATTCCGACAACACCTTAAAGTTGAATTAAACATGACAAAATCCCAATCATGAAGTGGCAGGATAACATGTAGCCACTTGCTCGCCGCGTTACTAGTGTTTGCTGACTGCAACAGGGCGCCATGTGTCATGCAACACGCCGATTGACATTTGCATACAAATTGCCAGACGCTTCTCTCAAGGGCCAAAGTTTTTTAATCAACTGAAATGCCATTTAAACTTAGTTAGTAAAATATAAAAAATTATGCAGAATTGCAACTGGCAATTTGCCGCACAGTTTTATCAATTTGAACAGTCGCTACAACATGCGTAAACGCAATTAAGTGCCACAAGTGTTTTATATACAGTATTTTTGTCACAAATAATAAATTTAATTTGATTTTTAATTGCCGCCTGAAGTGACATCAAAGGCATTAGGATGGCAAAAAAAAAATATATATATATATATGTTTATTTACAAACATACATCAATATTTAAAAGCGCAGCAATTTTTCCAATGGACCCCGTTTACACACATTTAATATGCAAATACACGAGCAATACATATTAGCATTCACAATGTATGTACTTACAAACTACATAAAAGGAAAATGACTCACATGGAATCGAATCGAACTACGGGCATTCACAAACATGCACAACAACATCAAATTAGGCAATCAATAAGATTTTAATGCCGAATCTTTAATACTCTATCTTAAAATATGAGTAATTTTAGCCTACCTTCGGGGCAGGTTTATTATAAATATGTCTTCTGTTTCACAAAGCTCGTAATTTTCACGTTACACAATTGGTGTCCATTTTTCCAATACCTCTCGCAAAGAGTATAAAATTGAACTTTTCAAAGTGTTTTTTGCACATGTGACATTTTTTATTGTTCAATATTTTGGGTGCTTGTATTTATATTTGTTTTTGTTTTTTTTTTAACAAATATTGGTTGCTGTTTTGCTTCGTTTTCGTTTTTCCTCGAAATAGGTTCATGTAGAACACAAGTTTCTCCGTTTTCCGTTTTTCATGCTACATTTCATTTGACTGAAGCGACAAAATGCGCAAACTGAGCCAGGACATTTGCAAGGCATTCGACCGGAGAGTTGTTCACCATAAAAAGTTTAGAAAAGTAATCATATTAAATGTTATTGATATGGCAACTTGTGCCTTCAGCTCGTCTATGTCGCATTAAAATTGATTAAAATTAATGATTCTTCCATCCTTATTTTTATTTTTATGTTTGTTTTTATGAATGCGTCGCGGATTTGCATGAGCCAAATTCAAGTCGTTATAGCACAATTGTTACTAGATTTTGCAGGGGATAATCGACGTATTTTTGTATTTTGAATATTATTAAATATATTAGCTTTGTCAATGTTCCCATTCCAGATTCTGTTTACGAAATTTTAACATTTATTTATTTTTTGCAAATATTTTCAGTTTGACTTGAAACTAAAAGTAAAATTTTTCTAATAATACTACTAAAATTGGAATATAGATCTTAAGTAGCAACTTTAATTTTAAAAATTGTAAAAGCTACTATCCCTTTAATAGCATTCAAAAAAAGAATTCAAAATTCAGCAACCGCGAGTATGCAATGATTAATTTATAAGTATTTTGTTTCTCTGTATTGTTTTACTGCTTTTTTTTTGTATATATTCTTTGCACAGCACGTGCTCGAGTGTCTGTAAAAAACACACACACACACATATATACTATATGCGTTTAAGTAGAAACTGGCTGGTTCTGTTGGCTTTTGTTTTTGATACGGGTCCAGGGCAAAGTTCAAAGGCAGCCACAAGCACACAACATACAACATACAACACACAACAAGCAATCCGACTTACATATATGGTACTATAGACAAAGGGACACTCGATTTAACATGTTTGGTTTGCACTCTTTTGCTCTTTCCAGAGGCCACTTGCTCATCAGACCATTTCCGCTGCACCAATGGCCATTGCATACCGAATAAATGGCGCTGTGATCAGGAGAACGATTGTGCCGATGGCTCCGACGAGATAAACACACTCTGCAGTAAGTCAAACATGAATAATCAAACGATTTCATGTGTATTTTGAATTGAAAAATAATATATGAATATGAATATGAATATGAATATATGAGTACATTGTATTGTATTGTCGATACACAGTGAATGCCTGTCCCAACAATGAGTTCAAATGCAAGACCGTTGACCAGTGCATACCTCGGAATTGGCTCTGCGATGGCAGCAATGACTGCCGTGATAAATCTGATGAAACGCATTGTAGTAAGCAACAACAACAACAAAATCAACAACAACAACCATTTTCTATCTATCTCTCTATCACTCTTTTGCCCGTCTGTGCTCATAACTCACTTTCCACTTGCATTTTATAAAGTGTTGCGCATAATTTGAAAACTACGCTCATATATGTCCCATATTCCCCATACAGTTTAATCAAGTCGTTGAAGAGCAACATTGCATTCAAGTGTATATAAAAGCTAACAATAAACACATAAACCCCCCACTTTCACAAACACACACTCATTCACACACAATGGGGGCACACATATGCATGACATAACACGCATACGCAGCGTTGGCTGCCCGACAACGCCTGGCAACAGCGCATAAAGTGCTTAGCCCATAATGCTCACTCACACACAAGCAGCATACTAGCATTGCACACCCCCCTCGAACACATACTAACACACATACACACACACACACACCCATAGACACACAAACACGCGTACACGCATACTAACAACAACCCTTGGCCTTGGTTGTTGGCTGTTCGATAGGATTATGTAATGGCATTCTGGCCACAAACAAACAAACAACAAACAAAAAAAAAAAAGTAAAGGAGGTGCCGTTTCTGTTCTTTCCTCTTATTTGAGGCAGCGGAAAATAAATGTATTTAATATCCCCAATGAAATTTATTAGCTGCAGTTTACCTCTCACTCAACTGAACTCGATTTCGCCTTATGTATATCTTCCATCTAAATCGTAGAGGCACGCACCTGTTCGCCGGAAGAGTACAGCTGCAAAAGCGGCGAAGGTGAATGCGTTCCTTTGGCCTGGATGTGCGATCAGAGCAAGGATTGCAGCGATGGCTCCGATGAGCATGCCTGCAGTAAGCACATACCAACGATTTTTAATATCTTTTGATTTGTAGTGATAATTAATTTCGATTTCTCTCTTGATTTTAATTAAAGTCCCCTTTGAGTGGGATAGATTTCTAGGCCACTTTTCGTTTCTTCCCCATCCTTTATCCGTTTACCCAACACAACCGCTTGCTTCTGAGCCCAATTTTAGCCATCATCGAGTTTTTATTTAATATTTTATATATAATATTTATCAAAGTCAATTATATTGTTTACCAAACACTAGCTTTTATATCACTCAAACGCCAAACAAACACAATAAATATTTTCCCCCAAGCGACATATTGTTTACACTTTTATTAAAATGTACAAAAACAGGTCAAAATATTTTGCTTGTATGCCAATTAAATATTTAAGACTGGCTCATTATATTGTAAATAGAGCACTGAGACAACAGTATACTCTGAAATAAATTGTTGATTTGAAGCGGTTTAAATATTCGTTAAATATCTTAAAAGACTTAATTGCATTTATGAAATTCAGTTAAATGAAACATTTAAAAGAAATGTAATTTTATTTTTTCGAAGCTATACTTTAATTAATTTATTTATTTCTTAGTTAATTTATGTACACTTTGTGCATGTTTTAAATTATAATTGCATTGCTGCTAGATATATGAACATAAAATATTTAGATGCATAGTTATAAACAATGCAATTGACTACTTAAACTTTTAAATATTTAATCAGCTACTAATTTATTTGCTCTTTAGTAAGTTTGTTAAACTATTCAGGGTCAAGTTATACCACATTTGCATTTCCTCAAGCACTTTAATTCACATAGACTTTAACTCGTAATTCATTTTCATTTTAATCAGTCAATGCCGTACTCGTTGATATTATGACTATTATTTCCTTTTGCTAACTCACTGGCCAGGTCCATTCATCAACTGTCCGCTTTGTGCTTAATTTTCTTTTGGTTTATGTCGCCATTGTAGCCAGATTTTCTATTTGTGTGCTAATCCTTTGTCCTGCATTCGTTCCGCAGACCAAACCTGCCGCTCCGATGAGTTCACCTGCGGCAACGGACGTTGCATACAGAAGCGATGGGTCTGCGATCACGACAACGACTGCGGCGATGGCAGCGATGAGCGCGAATGTCCCGTGGTGCCATGCGATGCCGTTGCGGAGCACACCTGCTCCAATGGCGCCTGCATTGCCAAGCGTTGGGTCTGCGACGGTGATCCGGATTGCCCAGATGCCTCCGATGAACGGGTAAGTGCCGCACACTGTTGCACGCTGAATGCCTGGCTCATAAATTCAAATTGTGTCGTGGGCGAAGTGGCAAAATGTTTGTAGTTGCCGCCCCAGCCGCCCCAGCCTTGCCACCTTCCCCCCTCCCCTGCTTCCCACACCCCTCGCTTCAGTGCCACATGAATCCAAGTTTTTGTCTGTGTGCAGGCAAAAGACGGCAAGCATATAAATTACAGCCAAGTTGCGCATAACTCAACGCTGCCAGCTTTGGCAGCTTTTGTTGTCAACGCATAGTACGCATAAAATTGCATTTTGGCCTGGTCCAAATGGGCGTAGCTTGGCCAAAGGCGGGGTGTTGCAAACTAGAACATAATTTTGTGTGTAAGCAACTAAAAGTATGCAACGAAAACTTTTTGCCTAACTTCTAACAAGGCAACCTCACAAAACTTTTGTCAATCCCTGTCTGCATCGTCATCTTCTCCACAGGCCTGTGCAAATGCCACAAAACTGGTGACACCCTGTCTGCCACATGAGTACCAGTGCAAGGATCGCATCACCTGCCTCCACCACAGCTGGCTCTGTGACGGCGACCGCGACTGTCCCGACGGAGACGATGAGTACTCCGCCAACTGCAAGAATATCACCTGCAGACCAGATCAGTTCCAGTGCGGAGATCGCAGCTGCATTGCCGGACATCTCACCTGCAATGGCGATTCTGACTGTGCGGATGGCAGCGATGAACTCGACTGCAGATTGTCGGCACAGTCCAAGAGCTGCAACTCGACCAGACAGTTCGACTGTGGTGGCGGGCAATGCATTCCCTTGTCCAAGGTCTGTGACAAGCACAAGGACTGTCCCGATGGCGAGGATGAGCCCGCGGGCAAGTGTGAAGTGAACGAGTGCGCCTCCAAGAACGGCAACTGCATGCATCGATGCGTGGATCACCTGGTCGGCTACGCGTGCGAGTGCCATGAGGGATACAAGCTGTCCTCCGATGGCCACACCTGTGTGGACATCAACGAGTGCGAGCAGGCAGGAGTCTGCTCCCAGCTGTGCGTGAATGAGATTGGCGGATTCAAGTGCGAGTGCGAAGCGGGTTACATGCGGGATCCGCGCAATCACACGAGGTGCAAGGCCACCGAAGGACACGCCTCCCTCCTCCTGGCCCGACGCCATGATATTCGCAAGATCGCCCTGGACCACATGGAGATGACCTCGATTGTGAACAGCACCAAGTCGGCGACGGCTCTGGACTTTGTCTTTCGCACGGGCATGATCTTCTGGAGCGATGTGACCACACAGAGCATCTACAAGGCGCCCATCGACGAGGGCAACGACAAGACGGTCGTACTCAAGCAATCGTCGGTCACTTCGGACGGACTGGCTGTGGACTGGATCTACAACCATGTGTACTACACGGACACTCACAAGTGCACCATCGAGCTGACCAACTTCGATGGCAACATGGGCAAGGTTCTGATCGAGGATGCACTCGACATACCACGCTCCATTGCCCTCGACCCCATCGACGGGTGGATGTACTGGTCCGACTGGGGTGCCTCGCCCCGCATCGAACGTGCCGGCATGGATGGCTCTCATCGCACCACGATCATCAACTACGACATCAAGTGGCCCAATGGTATCACTTTGGATCTGGTGCTGAAGCGCATCTACTGGGTCGATGGCAAGCTGAACGTGATCTCCTCGGCCAACTACGATGGCTCCCAGCGCAGACAGATCCTCTACTCGACGGAGTATCTGCGGCATCCCTTCTCGATAAGCACATTTGAGGATTACATCTACTGGTCCGACTGGGAGAAGCAGACAGTCTTCAAGGCCAACAAGTTCACTGGCGAAGGTGTTGAACCCATCACAGCTGTTCACATGGTGAGCCTTACACTCTTTACTCTCGTTATCATTGAAGGTAATTCTTAATATATTATTTCCTTATCTCTGCATCCTCCACAGCTACAACATCCTATGGTCGTGCACGTGTATCATCCTTATCGCCAGCCAGATGGCATCAATCACTGTCAATCGGTCAATGGACACTGCTCTCATCTCTGTCTGCCGGCGCCGCGTATTAATGAGCGGAGTCCGCGAATCTCCTGCGCTTGTCCCACGGGTCTCAAGCTGATGGCGGATGGTCTTATGTGCGTCGAAGATCGTAAGTAGCATCAATGTACTACAGTTTTTTGTAGATTTATATTTTGCATGTTATAGATATTAACGCTATTTTTTATCAACTAACTTTTAACCCTTTACCTGCATGATGATGCATCCAGCCCGTTATAGAGTTGTTACCAAACCTTCCCGTGTCCACAGATTTAAGACCAAATCGAATCTACGACTTGTGAACTCTAATGAAAAGCCTGTAAAAACTGAAAAGCATCAGACAGGCGTATTACGACCAAATTTGCCACACGATCAATTTGGTATGCCTGGCAACTCTAATCTGTGTTTATTGTGTTCCTTTTTGTGTGTAATCTGTCTATTGTCTGTATAACTATGTGTAACATATAACATTTGTCCATCTGGTGTCCATGTGTGTTTTTTTTCATGAGTATGACAACCCTTTGATTTAAAATGCATTAGTCTTCATATGGATATGTTTTAGTTAGTCCACGGTAGTGTATTAACTCTGGTCTGTTGACACACTTCTCAGTTTCAGTATGCCATTAGTTTGTATTTAAAGTTAAAACTCAAACTTAAAGCAAGCAAATTAATCACCGCATTTTTCAGCGAATTCTGTGAAATGTTGCCACACTCGACAGCACTTTCTCTCTATATATATTCTTATACCCTGTGTGTCGGATGTTGAATGTTCGCTTTGCGATGATGAGAGAGTGTATTTACCAAGCCAAGCACTTCATTTTCCACACTCAGACATAACATTTGCTTTGTCATGGCTCACATTAATCATCATCAAAGCGAACCTCAGCCCATCCATGCTTGACGGTTTCATAAACGCCATCGAGAGCCACTTGGAGTGCAGTGGCAGCCGCAAGTAGGCAGCAAATGGGCGGCCGTTGCAACTGATTCCAGACAGGCAACCAACTCAACCACTCAACCACCCAAAACACCCTCAACCACCCTAAGCCACCCACACCACCCAAAAACCGCAGCTAACCGCTAAGTGTGAGGCTAATATTGTGTTGCTTTTACGGTTGATTCTTGGCCGGGTTCTTGGCTCTTTAAAGTGAAATTCAAGATAATGTTGATAGCGTTTGCCGTTTGATTTGATTTAAGCGTTGAACAAGATCCGATTTCAGGACTAAATCAGCTGCACAAGACTTTGAATCTGAATCTGAATCAGAATCAGAATCCATTAATGGCGTTGCGTTAACGATGTCATTATGCCGTTTGAGCTCCTCGCTGTTACAACACTTCCCTCGCACCACTTTAACACCACATGGGGTGGCAGCAGCGCCATCTTTAGATCTTCATCCCTTGGTGATATAAAAGTTTAGCCCATCAAAGGCGCGAGCGCGTTTAAGTGTTTATTTGCGCCTAAATGCGCACTTTGAACGATTTGATTGAAAATTCTTTTGCCCGGAAAAGAAACAGGAGAAGGTGGTGGAGAAAAAGTGGCTGGAGGAAAAGCAGCAACATCCGAGTACCTCCCAAATGGGATATGGCGAGAAAGCGTGGGACTTAGCTCGTATATTACACACAATTTTTTTTGTTTTTTTATTTCATTTTGCGCTTTTTTATTGCTGTGATTTTTATGCCTGTCTCATTTTGAATTTGTTTCTGTTGTCTCTGTTGATGCCCTTCGAGTTGCTTATTTGATTTACATGAGAATTCGACTAAATTTCCAACAATCTCCCATTCAATCCCCACAGTAACCGACCATCGTCCAGTAAAGAACCAAACACACATCGATCAGACCACAGCGACCAGCCCTCAGCCGGACTCGGGTTTTATAGCCCTTGTGGTAATTGCCAGTCTCAGTGGCTGTGCAGTTATTTTGTCGGTGGTAAGTTGGAGATGCCTTTAAAGTATATGCAATAAATATTGATGAGTTTTCCATTGATTAAAACAGCTCCTGTTCGTTGGATATCGATACTGCAGTAAGCGTCGCATTAATTCCATGAACTTTGAGAATCCAATTTACCGCAAGACGACAACAGAAGATCACTTCAGTTTGCGAAAGAATCTGCCGGCTCGTATCTATGATCACACCAGCATTATGGACGAGGAGGTAATACTTTATTTTTGACATCAATCCTTATTCTTGTTACTAATACTAATTATTCCTTCATTTTTTTAGTACTCACCTGTCATAGGCATATCGTCGTATTAGAAAATTTGGGGTTTTCGATCTGATCCTGGACGGCCTGGACAGACCCAATGAGAAACCCGCAACAGACACGCCTAAAGACTGAGCAAATTGTATGTGTAAATTATTTTAAAATTATTTTAGCAGCGGATCACTTCAAAGAGATAGGGAGAGAATCCTTAAAGGATTGCTGTACAAATATGTCGCAGAGTTCTAACCTAAAACTAAAACTAAAAGAAACTAAATTAAAGCTAAACTATTCTTAACTCAACTGAACTAAACTGAATCAATGAAAACTCTAATGATAATTCAAATAGTTCCAAACTGTATATAGCTGTAAGAGTGCATTACTTAATTTTAAACAACAAAAAAAAAAATATATTATACTTATTATACCCCTAATAATTAGAAAAGAGTTGACAAGTTTATTTCTGTTTAATGTGCAAATTGTTTATTATTATTATATTATTATTATAAATAATATTATATGATATTATTAAGTGTACATATGTTTCCAAGTAAAGATGATTGAATAAACGCAGATATATGTATGTGTAGAATGGAATTTGTTTAAATATTCACCAAATGAACTCCTAAGAGCTTTCCTACAATTGAATTGGTAAGTATTTTAAATTAACACTGCATAATAAAAGTTTTTTATTTTTGAATACAATAGGTTCTTATATTGATATCTATATAAGTAAAATAATACCGTCTATAATGGCATTTCCTTCGCGAGTGGCACATATAAATATGTCAATAGAAAATACTTAGGAATATCGAGTGCTTTGCACCTCGCCAAATAGTGTAACACAACAAAATGCTTTATTCAACATTCAAATCCATGAATAAACCATATACATAGATAGACTGCTAAAAATTAGAATACACTAACAATACGTTAACCTCTGAAGTTCACAAATGGGCGTATCCAGTGCGGCGTTACGTGATAGTCGAGACACAGAATGGGACAGACATTAATAAAATTCAAATTTTCAAAACGTCATTTTTATATCTGAATATAAATTAAGTTGGACTATATAAAGATTAGAAAAAAATTGTATGGTAATAGAGCTTGATTAAACGATTTCAGCGATGGTTTTCAAAAATTTTAGATGGTTAACGATACGGACTTGAAAAACCTTTTCGTACAAAACTTTTATAAATTTTATTTGAATTTTCAAGACAACTGTTCTTAAACTTAATTAATTACTTTAACAATTAAAAAACATACATAATTATCTCTTACTTATGTTTCATCTATATGCATATAGAATCAGATCATTAATATATAATATTCGGCTTTACTAAACAATGTACAAACAATAATTGCTAAAAAAAATAGCTATGTATATAATATCTCCCCTGTTTCTATTGTACTAACATTTTTTGGACCACATCAAATATCGTATGCATGTCAAGGTCTCTGACCTAGGTCAAGAACCCATTTAGATCGACAACGTTACAAAAAAAATGTTTGCTAGAGTAATTGATATGAACATTCTGCTCGAAATTTGTATTCAATTTAAATTCATTTTTTATTTATACAGGGTGTGCACCAGAGCATTGAACGGAAAAAAGACTTTATTAATGCCCCCACTGGGAAGTTAAGAGAAAAACCTTAAGAGATTATAGCTTATTACAACCACCTGTTGCTCTTAGGGATCGCTCTCTCACGCTTATTACCAACACACAATCTGTCGATCTCTTTTAGTCATTGGCTCTCGCTTTTTCCACTTTTCGAGCTTACGCACGCTACGATAAAACTTCAGGTACGCTATAATCGTACGTCACTATTGTGTAGTCGTGGCGATCGTTCGTTCGCCGGCGAGTTTTGGGAAACGAGCTCCATTCGGCTTTTTGCTGGCATTGGCTGGTTAGTCGTTATTCGTCGTGCTTTGGGCGCAGTCGTGTTGTTTCAGCATATTACAGGCCGTTACGCAGACGTCGTATTTTAGTTACCCAAAGACCAATAAGAAATATTTCAATACCCAAGAGGCGGAAAAAAACGGGGTATACAAAATATCAAGTGCTAATTAAAAATGTATGAAAATATTTAGATAAGTTGTGCGATTTTCATAAGTGTACGTCATATACATAAATCCGATATATAATCGCAACACGTGTAGTTCGAGGTCGATTGCATTTTATGCTGACTTTGTCGAAATTGTTTTCGTCAACGTCGCAAGTTTTATTATTTACTCTCTTTTCACTAAAATTAGAACTATATCCGAATACCATTTTTGACAAAACGTAGCCATTGAGATATACAAATGTAAAGTTAAACAATCATATGATTCTTCAGTTTTGAGTGCCAGTAGCGCCATTAACAATTTTTATAGCCTCATGTACATAGATAACTCAAAATATTATCTATCAGACACTCCGATAGGAAATTTATAAAAGCGATCTATTCATTTAAAATCCAATCAGTGTGACACTTCGAAAAAAAAATTACTAGGGATTTACCCTGTAAACGAGAACTTGACGTTCAAGTTGACCGCCGTTGGCGTTTGACCATATTGACACCCTCATGAATTTGCACTTGCAATTCGTCACCCTTTGGAATACCCTGTAAAGCAAAGGGCTTTAAAGGAAGTATACGTAAAACATTCTGGAAACTTCCAATTTTCAAAGTAAACTTGTTTTCTTACGTGGATAAGGCAATTTAAACTCTAATATCATATGAGCTGTAGGGCATGTTGTAGTCGAACATGCCTGGTGCAGCATATTTACATATGTCTTTTTTCTCTTTTTTTTTTCATTTCTGCAACATCGTATGATATTTCTTTATTTTTTATCGCCGCTGTTTCGTTTGTTTCTCATGCTTTTTCGCACTCTCTTTTCATTTTGTTTTGTGTTCATCCTCAATACGATACAATTGCCGAAATACATATTTCGAGAGTTGTTCTGCGTCTCTTTTTTCAAACGTTTTGTTAATATACCCTGTACAAATAAACTTAGTGAGTGTAGGAGTTATAGAACTTAACTTCGAAGAAACACCAATGTCGTCATCAATTTTGCTTTGTTTCTGAGTGTATGATGTCAAAGTGCTTATATAAGTGCATGTGTGTGCGAATACGCGTTAGTGTATTTTAGGATTCTGCACAGGGTAGCTGTTAGACGAGCTCTTTAGTACTTGCATGTTTCCTTTTGTTGGTGATTAAACAGCTGACGGTGACGTTGACATCGCTGCCTGAGGTAGACAACATGCTATTATTTAATATTGAATAACATAAAAGTACAATGAGTTGCTTGTGTAAAAATTAAAATTCATACATATGCTGTGTTTGAAAATAAATTAAACAAAAAAAGTGAAAATTTCTATTTCTTGCAGTTTTCTAATTAAAAGTTCAAATATAAAATCCACATCAATTAAAATTCACACACCATAAAATGGATGCGCCGCCTGTAGTCTGCAGTTCAGTCTCGTTCACAACAGCAGCAACAACAACATCACAACTGAACACAGGCAACAACAACAGTAACAGCAACAGTAACAACAGCAACAACAGCAACAGCAGCAACAACAACACATCCACACAGGATCCACAGTTGCCCAAAGTGAGCGCCTTCTTCAGCAGCAGCTCGAACTATCAGAGCCGTGTCCAGCAACTGATCAGCTTCAGCTTCACATCCTCGTTCCATCTCATCTTTATAACGAGCATATTGAGCATTAGTAAATTTTGTAATGCCGCTGCCGTGAATGCCGCACAAGTGACCGCTGCGGCGCCCAGTCCCAGTTTAATAATCTCAAATCTAAGCGGATCGGCATTGCTCGAGAAAATCAGAATGACAACCCTGGGACCGCAATTGGATAAACTCAAGAGCTTTACACCTGCCGCAGCCAATAGCATCAGTTCGGGTAGCAGTTTGAGTAACTCAATTGGTTCGACATTTTTCAACAGTAAAAACATCAGTCTTAACATGGACTTTATGTTTCTGAATGTGTCCGGAAAGATAAACACGCCATTGGATATATGTAAGTACAGTAGTCTAACAGTATTAGTTTTCCCAATCTCAATATGCGATATGATTGTATTATTTATTAGAAACTTTATTGCCATAAGGGAGAATTTTATTGAAAATCTCTACATTCACTGTATGAGTATTAAATTTAGGCTATGCTTTAAGCTTCAATCGACGTCTGTACGAGTAAATCAACAAAAGTATTTGCGTGTTTAGTTTCCAATTTCTGTTGATCATGCCACAAAAAACAAAGCTCGATTCCAACTCCAATCAACTCATATTTTATTTATGCAAGTTTCGGTTTTCGGAGTAACTGGCGGTGCGGCTGGCAAACATTGGTGAACACATTCCACAATCCACATTCCACAACATCACATCACATTTCTTTGCCTTTTACTTTCCTCAGCCGCAGTCGAACGATCTCCATATTTTGCCTGTTCTTTTTCCATTTTGTGCTTCTTCTTCTGCCGGCCGGCTTCTGCTCTCAAAGAGCGAAGACCTCGGCGGCTGCGACCACTTCGGAGAGCAACAAGTGTTTCGGTTTCTTTTTGTGCTGAAGTTCCCGTTTTTCATGCTTTTTTTTTTGTTTTTTGTTTGGAGTTTCTGTTAATTTGTTACTCTTCGCTCGTTTTGTGCACAGTGGTTTAAGTGTGCGGCAAATAGAGAGCAAACATTTTCCACGTGGAAATAACAAAATTCGAAATTGTAAGAGAAGCATTTAAGAGTGTTGAGTTGGAATATTATAAACTGAATTATAATAAACTGTAGTCATAGCATGTAGTTCACTTTTTCAGCCGAAACGCCGAACTGCTTCTTCTTCACTGAAACTCAATATAATCTCTGTTTTAATCTCTGTTGCGATTGTTGTTATGAAACCCTCAACGCGGAAAGATGATATGCATTTGCCTACAATGCTAGAAAGTATATTTGATATTATTTATGGAGAATCATTCGTTTTCCATTAAAGCTACAAATACCAAGTTTAGTTGGTTAATTCAAAAAAGTTATTATTACTTAAAACTTAGCTTAACAACTTGCTAACTAGGCTAATTAGATAAACAGTTTCAACTGTGTTAATTGGTGTAGTTAAACGTTTAAGCTAATGAATATCTTGGTCTTTATTAACTCGGTAAGTATTACTTTGTGAGTTTTCACTTTTTATTCATATTCGCTTAACCAAAAAAAAACCAAACCTTCAAAAACTCAAACCAAATTTTAAAAAAAAAAGAAGAAACGAATGTCAAGAGGTCAACATAACCCACAAAGATTTTGAAATAGACATGCAAAAGGTTAAGACAACTTTTAAGTTTATTAACGAATAACTTTTGGCTTCATGTTAATAAATTATTCTTGTATCGACCGATTGTCAGAGCATGTCAATTATTGCTTGAATGAATAATGCATTTGCAACATAAATCTGACTGCTGGCTAATAATAATAGGGGCTTAAAAATAGACAACTGAAAGGTAATAAGGCCAAATGTCATCTGCGTCAATTGCCAGCTTATTCGATTGATTCGAAATTAACTCAAAGATAAGCTGAAATATTGTTGCTAATTGTTTCGACTACAATGAGTGACAGTTACACTGCACTTGGACAACATTTAAGCTTCCCCATAATGTAAAGCAGCTGAAACCTGCTCTTGGCCAACTAATTACCAAATGAAAATTGTCAACTGCTATTTTTGGTAGCTCTCTTGAATTTGTGCCGCAGTCGCAGTAGCAATCGAAGTTCTCGGCACGTTCTTGACAGTCTAATGAATGTCAGACTCAGATTCAAAAATAAAAATAAGGTTGCAACCAGCCGTAGAAGCAGTAGCATTACCAAGAAAAGAAGGAAAAGGAGCAGGAGCAGAAGCAGGAGAAGGCAACCTCGAGGCACGTTGATTTATTTTAAAATCGAAATTAAACAAGTTTTGGTCGGAGCGTCATAAAAACTGTCATGGCCAGTAGCAAGGGACCTAAAGGGATTGGAACTCATCGTCGTCCAGACTTGTGTAATTAACTTGGCTAATTATGCTAGAAATTTGCACGTGCGTCGGATTCTGATCAGAAACTTGTCCTAACAGACTGTACTCGTATTTTGCCGCATGTCATCGGTTGCATTGTTTCCGTTTTGGCTTAGTTTCAAAAGTATTTTTCCTTCTGTATAATTATGAGTAAATAAACTGGTTAAGGCCTAAAACCACTTTCAGTAATGAAGCCAAAAAAGTGTAACAACAAAACAGCAACCTGCAATTGTTTGAGCACTTCGTTTTCGAGTATAACCGCAGTCATTCACACATACTCAACCTCGCACTCAGACTCAAACTAAGCTTTAGCTCTTAACAAGTCTATGACTTATTTAGTCACACACACACACACACACGCATTTCATAAATAACAACTAAACAATCATACTTACATACATCAAGTCAAAAGGTTTCAATGTTGAAAACTTATTATTGACTGCTGAGAGCAATTCAATTCTATACAAAATTAAATGCCTAATCAAATTTTTTTTTGTGAATGGTATCAGAACTAAACATCCAATTATAATAAAATTAGGTTTTATCTTATCTAAAACTATGTGCAAAACTTTTGTTATCTCTATTATGACGAAATTTATTTTATTAATTTTGCAATCACGGACATGTAAATTAAACCATATGTGATTATTCCAGTCGTAAGCTCTCGACTATTGGATACTTTCTAAATATTATTCGTGGAGAAGTTTACAATAAGAAGATAGCGGCAGAAACCGTATGCATGCACAATAATTCCTTTCAGCCTATTTATTTGGTGAAGCCTATTATACCCTTTTCTCAAAATATATATGGTATCACAACGGTTTAGCAGAATTTAAATTAACATTTGATGTAAATGAGCACTTTCTCTTAATTAGGCATCTATTTTTGTGCTCATTTACTGCATGCACATGTGTGTAAATACATTCGTACTCACATGAATATTACGCATTCGCCATGTTTGCCGTTGGCCGCATTTGCAAAAACAGGGGTAAATAGGTGGCGTGATTTTTTGGCAAGTGATTTAAACATGCGCATGACTTAGCAACATTATCTATATGCATTGTATGCTAAAAAAAACAACAAGATATTGCCCATACCAACACACACACACACACCCAATCGCACAACAAATACAAAATGTACGGTATGTAAACTGTATAAATTTGAATTTTCTAATTGTATTCAAAGTTTGAGTCAGCGTTCGATTAGAATTCAATTGAATTGTTTTTCTGTGACGTAGTATTGTTTTGACGATGCAATTATACTCATGAATTAGGTACTCGAACATTTCAGTCATCATTCACAAATGAGATAAATGATGAAAAAATTATTGAGTGATTCATTCATTAGGGTAGCCAAAACAGGCAAGCAACATGTGAGCAACTGTTTATTTGCGTGTTTGTTATTACTGTGTTTATTGTTGTTTGTATGACGACACCGATCAGGCCACTTTTTTATACCCTACAAGCTTTGTTAATGCTTAGAAAATGGGTATAATGATTCCTTGCAAGTGTATGTAACAATTGGAAAAAGTCAAATAAAACTGTGTTATGTTGACTCTAACTTAATCATTTGTGAACATGACTACCAAGTATCTGCTAGTCGACCACTCTATACTCTCTTCTTAAACGCATATTCACGTTTTCCGAATAGCGCTAATTACAAAAACGCTTGACTATCGCGAGAGAGACCAAACTTAAGAGTAACTCAAATACATAAAATCCGATTCGAATATAAAAATGTACTCTTAAGTTACGTGTCCCACATTGAGCCGCAAGTTGTGAATAATTATAGAGTAGTCAGCTTTTAAACATGTTTATTATGATATGCAATCTACTAACGACAATTCTATACAATTCAAGTTTATTTTTTTTATCGTAATTGCAGATAAAGCTTTATCGCGAAGAGCACACACCAAATTAAAGTAATTAACTCATAACTGATAAATGATAAAACGTGGAAAATCATTTGAAAAATCTACTAAAAAGAAAATTGTCAGCTAAAGAGATGAATTACAAATTTTTGCAATTAAATAATAATATCGTTTGTTAATTGTTTTCATTAATTATATCGTCATTAGCTAAATAAATAATATTAATTAATGACGGTTCTATTACGAAAAGTAGAAAATAGAATTGTCTAGACATGCACTCAATCAAATTAATTATTTTTTGTAACTAATGAAATAAAGTAGAAAACTAGGAAATAGCAGGAATAATAGAAAGTATAAAAATGTCTCATTATTATTTAAATGGAAAACATTCCATAAATAAATATATTTACATTGTGGGAATACCCATAAAAAGAGCGGTTTTCTTGAAATTGTAACTATTTATATAGTAGATAACCAGACTTCAGTTTTAGTTAAGTTCTCTGCCGATTCAGAAAACTAATCGCAAGTAACGCGAATTCGACAACAACTACTTATCACATTTAACCTTGGTTAATGTAATCAGGCACATCATCAGGAACATAGAACTGATAATTAACGCTATCTTAAAGGTTTTTATTGTGAACTATCATTATAAATATTAGTAATGCTTTCAAATCAAAATAACACAAAAAAAAGCAGTGATACATAATAGCGCACGCATAAACAAAATTATTAAATAATAATAATGAAAGCTTATCATAATTTTGAACTGGTGATTGGTGCAAAGTTCATGAAGTGTTCCGTGTTTTTATCGAAAATAATGAGTAAATTTGTCAGGTAATTGTCGAAATTTCTAGTAGGCTTTGATACTCATAACATACATAGTATATTGTATTTAGGAAATGTGTAATGAAATCAAAATCAGAGACTCTGCCATCGACATCTATTAATAAAGCATTTATATTGATTTGACCAATGATTGACTTTTGCGCTGATTTCTGTTTATTATTTCGCCCTTTTTGCGCTAACCATTCCAAGTTATTGGTCGCTTCCCACCACTTCGCTCCAACTGGCAATGCTATCATTGAATTAATGGTGCGAATTTTCATGAGAATCGTTGGACCATCTACCAGCTGAGATCCGCCCTGGAGGCCAGTGATTGATTTCTGAGCTTTGTGATCCGGCAAAACTGTTCAATGAACCCAGCAACACGCATTTAATTGGCCAATACCGACAACGCCTCAGATGCTGTTGCTGATCAGAATTCTGTCAATCAAATTGTCGGTTATTGCCACTGCTGTGGTCTTGTTCTTCTTCACCTCCTCCTTCTATTCCTTTTATTTGTTGTGGTTTTTGTAAGTTACGTTAAATGATGGCTCCCGTAATTTAATTTATTCCACTGACACAAATCTAATAGAGCATAGGAAGAGTGGCACCTTGTACAATAAATTGATTAATTAAGGTTCTACTAATTTCAAGGCCAAAAAACTAGCGATGTTAAACGGTATTTGAATCAATAGCTATTCACGTATGTATCAATATTGATTAAATTGATTCAAATTATCATCATACAGATTCACTGAATTGTTCTCCACAAATAAATTTTATGCTTCTAATGAACAGAAAATAGACTACGGTTGAAACTAACTCTACAGCTAGAGTTATTCCCATAATTTTCTGTAATAAAGTACAATCTGAATGCATTGAACGAATGCAAATAATGTTCAGAATTAAAGCTTGTGCAATAAAGCTTTTAATTTAACAGTTGCACTTGTTATATTTTTAATAGAGAGTCTTTGTACAATACAATTATTCATTATTGTGCAAAAACAATTTAATGAGAAATGTAAAATCAAGATTGAATTTTAATTGATTGCATCTCTTTCCACATTTTGTTGAACCACAACACTAATAAAATACCAATTGACATATCAAACTGCCTGACAACTGTTGACTATTATCTTAATTTTTTCCATTTACCTTTGGATACGCAGGCAACAATAAGGTTACATCTATCTCGATTAGTCCAATTTAAAGTACATTGTTATAAATATAATAACTTTCGTTAGACGTGACACAAATATGTATCTTTAATTTTCATCTCGCGGAATTTCAATTAAGCATCTAAACGACTCACTTAAAATGCAAATTGTGTGGATTCACATAGAGATTCGTACGACAACAAAGACAACAACAATAAAAGCAACAGCAACTGCAAATACGTTTATATGTTGCACGCAAACATTTTTACATAAATTGCAATCTACGCCGTACAACGAAGAAAAACTCTATTCATATTAAATTAAAACCCATTTTTTATGCAAGAAGAATATTCTAATAAAAAATGATTCACTCGAAAATATTCTTTACCACGGGTACACTCAAAATTTTAATTATCTCGTGGGTATTATCAATAATTAAGTAGATTTAGAATCGGGTCATGTGTACTATATATGTATTGTAGACTTTATTGAAATTTGTTAAGAACAAGTAATATATATAATTTTAATTTTTTTAATTTTTGGCCGAGAAAACAAATTGCACAAAATTAATCAAAAAAAGAAAACCACAGAAATGTTAAGTGAATAAAATTAGTCTTGTTCTTTCGGGCCTCGAACTTCTCACGATAATGAAGTGCTTGATTGTGTGTGTGTGTGTGTGTGTGTGTCTGTATGTATGTAGGTCTGTAAGTGTGGCCATAGCAATGCTTGTCATGTCTGCAATTGTAATTAAATGTTTGTGTGTGTGTGTGTGTGATGAACTCGTGCGTGTGTGTCTACATTACTGTCTAAGCAATTGACAATTTGTGTTAAATGCGCACAATTAAACGACAAATGGGACACGGATTGACTTGATTCTCGAAACTCTCAGCCTAATCGTAGCATATTAGCAAAACTTTGAACTGGCACAAACATATGCACACACACTCGAACATGTTAATGCTAATTGAGAAGTCGTATCATGATATGGAGGTACACCTACCAAACCTTTGCGAGATCCGTTCAATCGAAATCCATTTTATAGCTAAGCGGAAATGCGCCTGATGCCATTTTATTTACAAGTGAGTTTGTCAGTAATCCCTCAGCAAATGCCATAAACGATTGATGAGTCCCTTTTGGTGACACACCCCCATTTAGGTCCATACACACACTGTGATACCCTTCAAAATACGCTCGCAATTTTGCTTATTAATTTCAAAAATTTGCCCTTTTGTTTATAGCGGCGACCTTGTCGCATATTTCGTTTGCGGTTTACCCTTTGACACACACACACACACACACACACACCCATACACTTTATTATTTACAAGTTTTTGTTTATTGTCAGTTTTGCCATGGCCTTAAAAAGGGCTTAAAGCTTGTCAACGCCACCGTTGCGTTGGCAAGAAGGAAAGTCAACCTCGTCTCTCTCCTCCTGTGCCCTTGCCAGACATTAATGCTCCATTGTGCGGTTCACTTTATTAACGACCCAAAGTTTTCAACTTAAATGTTAGTTATGAATTTTATTAGGCCTGTTTGTTGTTTAATTATAGTCTTGGGGAACAAAATAACCGCAGAATTTCAACATAATTAATTAATATGCATTTGATTTTTGTTTTCTTTGATTTCACTGTAGCCCAAACACTGCCACATTACTGCGAGGAGAAGCAGTTCCATTGCTCCAGCGGTGAATGCATACCCATACGATATGTCTGTGATGGCGATGCCGATTGCAAGGATCACAGTGATGAGCTGCAGGAGCAGTGCAAGTTTATGGGTGAGTAAATGGGGAACAACAAAAGTAATAGTAGTTTATCAAACATTGAACTGAAAGGTTTGGGTTTTCTGTCAAAGGTTTTTCTTTGAGGTTTTTATGCCAGCTGCCACTTCAACTGTTGCCTCTTTGTACAGATGAGTTTTGTTCAAATCCCCAAATTCAAACACTTGATGTAAAGGTTTCTTTTCTGGCCTTTAAAAAAAAATGTTGAATCTCTACCGCCAGCTCTTGAATGAAACTTTTGTCGATGTGTGTCTAGTGTGTAGATACATACACGTATGTGTATTTGTATGGCATACCGACGCCTAACCAAAGTCAAGGAGTACTGGATTTGGAGTATTGGACTTGGGATTCGGGTTGAGTGAATGGACACAGCTGTACATCCCTGTGCTACGTGTGCTCACTCACTCACTTTAATCTGTTGTCAGTCATTTGTAGTTTTTCAATTTAGAAAATGTCACAGAACTAACCATTTACTTAGTTGCTTCATGTATCCATCTCTCTCTCTCTCTCTCTCTCTCTCTCATTCTCTATCTATCTCCCTTTCACTGAGTGTGTATGTGTGTGAGTGTGTTTGCTTTTGTATTGGTTTTGGTGTTTGGCTATTTGTTTGGCTTCGTTGTTGGGTAAGTAACAACTGGCTGTTTATTTAGTGTCATGTTAGGGCCTCTGGAAAATGCCAACTGCCCGGTCGAATTTATTTTCATTTAATTTTTAGTGTAGGTGTCTGCGTGTGTATCTGTGATTGTGTAGGAGTATATTTTATTAGCCCATGCATTTAATTTAAGTTTGTTGGTTCACACTGACCGAACGAGCTGATCTGGCATTTGGCAACAGTTGGAAAATTCTGTTGCCTACTTTTAGGGCTCTCACTTAAAAAAATAACCTACAATGCGTGTCCCAAATATTGGGCAGAACTCAAACAATTCTTGACATTCTTATGTGCTTTGATTTGAGTAGACGTTATAGAATTATCAAGAAATTAAATAATAGATTCCAAAATATTGAAAATTATTTAAGCACTATCTGCAGTTTTTCTAGTTAACAATTTAAATTGTTTAAGTTCAGCTAACTAAGCGTTTGGTTTGTAATTACAAACGTTCAACATAAACAACATTGATCTGGAGCTGCCAGTGCAAGAGCTTAAAAAATGTGGGGCCAAGAGCACTTGCAGTAGCTAAACACGAGCTGAGTCTTATTTAGCGAGTGTTTAATGCAAGTCAAGCACAATATAACTAAGCCATTGCATCATGCTTAAAGCGCTCACTGCAAACGAGCTTAAAAACGAAAACTACATGGATTATACAAGCAAGGAAAAGCTCAACTTGTATGATTGTCGCTTAAGTTTAGTTTGAGCAACTGTGGCGGGGTTTAGTGTGATAACAGAATTAGAAAAACAGAGCTGCAGTTATTGCTCTTGAAACATTCAACAATAATTTTTCAGAAAAAATCCTGAATATGTGATCAAGCTCCAACTTATTATGGGAAACTTTTTCAGTAGGTAAACTGAGGTGACTTGATTTGTTATATTCTTTAAATAAAGAAAATGTCTATACGAATTAAAACGTACTCTGGCTGGTCCTTGCATATTTTTACAACCTTTCAAGGAAACCTTAATGATCAGGACTGGTTAATATTTATTTTGATTAAATATATTCGCTTGGTTGAATTTTCCAGCGAATATTAATTAATTTATAAAGGTAGCTGAGTATTCCAGTCTACAGTAAATTACTTTGAAATATGCTTCGATTGTGTCTGAACAACTTTTTGGAAAAATTGTACTTTTAGTTTAATTTTTTCACTTAGGTTTGGAAGCGGTTCAAAAATCAAGCTAACATTATTACTGGTACTGGTTTGAGAGTCATACCCAGTAAATATTTTTTAATTTATTTCCCTACCAGTGTAATTTTACTTGACTTTTTTTAAACAATTCAAATTTTCCTTAAAATTTTTCTATCCAGAACATTTTTAATTGTGATTTTTTTTTGGGATTTTATACTCCCAATAAATATAACCAAGGTATCCCCACCTTAATAAATATTACCAAAGACGTTAGATTTCAGGAAAAACATTTTAAATAAACTACCAGCATATAAATGCAAATTATACAAGAGATAGTTTAAGTTTGCAATGAATTCCGGGTACATGAATATTCTATTACACATTGAATCTAATCACAAATTATTGAGTCTATAGTCTGTAGTTAGCTTAAAGGAAGTCACGAGGTCAACTACAGTTTTACTGATATAACAATTCAATAAGTAAAAAACTTTTATTCATTCTCTGACTTATCTCATATATAACAACTGCGACATAATTAACAATAAATTTCGAAATCTTTGCGCAGTAAACAAATAAGCGGTTTAAACTTGACATAATTGGAGTAAATTCACTTTTATCATAAATAATTATTTTAATAAGTTAAACATGAAATCTACAAGAGTGTAAATAAAGCGCTTCAGAAAATTTTTAATTTCTCGAGTTGCATGTCGAAGTACAGATCTAAATTTTATCGTGTACTATATCACATATAATTAGAATGCTGTATAGTCTTTTATTTTCAATGGAAATGCCCAATCATAAAGATTAATTAAGTTGGGATTCCCGGAATGATCGCTCTGGCCGCGTCATCAGACAAATTATCAGCTCCGTATTCGGATTACTGCGTATCAAGCTAAATAGAAATAAAAAAAAAAGGAAGCTTTAATTATATGTATTATTATTGTTATTGTTATGGTGGTGGTTAGTTATGAAGTGTTAGGGATCGAAAAGTTCATATATAATATATAGGTATTTGTTTATGACAAATCGCATAAGATTATGCAGCCGTAGACAGCAGTTGATAAGCTGAACTAAACCCTTTCTCATGTACTACGACTCGTATGAGTAATTTCAAACACAAGCCAAACTCACTTATAGCCTCATTCACTCAATTTTGAGTGGCGCGTGTGAGAGAGAATGTGAGTGTTACACTCGTGAGTGGAAACTCTTATCAGTTTGAGCGCAAGCTCGAATATGATGCTGGAATATCTGTTTGCGAATGCTTTCGGATGCTGCCTACGTTTTGTATTTTTAAGACTCGCCGCATCGCACTCAAAATTCAGTTGGCATCGAACTTTTAATTTAAACGGACGTGTGTGCAACAGGACGATTATCAAAATAACAAATAAACATTGAAGCAGGAGCAAAGCCCGCGGCGGCTAAATCTATCGAGTGTCTTAAGCAACAAATAAACAACTTACTTAAAGTAAGCTTAAGAGCTTAAAGGCCTTCTAACAAATAATAAATAAAATAAAATATTTATTTTAATAAATAATAATAAACAAAAATTTATAAAGAATTACAAATAATGGTTGTTGTGGTTCTAAGGTCTGTGTGCGTGTGCAACATTGGCGCCAACTTTAACCAACAACAAGAGAAAACTCACAAACGGAAGCTTTTACAGCGTTTATTTTGTTCTTTTTTCCTCTTGTTTTCCGATTGACTTTTACGCTTCTGCGCGTCGCATCTCACCGAGTTTGCCTTTTTCTCTTATAAGCTGCTCTTAACTACAAAGATAAAAGGAAACTTGAATTTTTCATTTGATTTGATTTTGCTTAGCAGCTGCATTTGATATTGTATTTTATGTTTGGTGTTGAATTACATGAACTTGACACAAAAGGCCTCGTCGTCAATTGAATGTGACTTCATGTTTACTCGAATTTCCCTTAATCGTTATATGTCCTGCGAATTGCGATAAAGCGCATTAAGTTCTCATAATTACCTATTAAACTTTATAATGCAGAACAAACAAGTGTGTGACTGTAATAAATCTTATTTGAATTAAATGCAATTAAACACAAGCAAACAAAGCATTATAAATGATAAATATACTATCTTTTTAATAAAAACAGCAGCTTAACTTTGTTAAATATATGAAAATATACTAAATAAACAAGTATATAAATTAAATTCGCTTTGGTGATTTAAATATAAAAAAAAATTTAATTATCAAATAGCGTATTAATAATTACAGAGTTTGAAATTTGTCATATAATCAACTACAACAATTCTACAAAGTGTTTATTGAAATAATAACGAATCATAAACAAAAAGCCTTAATTATGTATGAATTATTTATAATGTAAACAATAAATGCATAAGTGTTATGTAATAAATATCATCACAAATTCATATCTTTCTAATGCAATTTTTAAAGCCTAACAAAATTATTTATATACGCTATATAAAGTAATATTTACTAGGTGAATGCCCATTAAAATGTTCTATAAAAAAGTGTTGTCTACTTTTTAGCTGTAATTTACTGTCACTTTACAAGAGGAAGAACAACACCATTTAAAATAATTACAAATAAACAAAAAGGAAAAAAGAAAAACAAAATATAATTGAATAATTTAAACACGCTCTTAGGCCACATAATAATAAAATATAATTTAACGTTGGCCTGACTAAATTTACAGGCAAGTTACCAACATGGGATTAATACGTCGCTTCCCCGTTTGCCAGCTGCTGCTCATCAGCGGATTATTACAGCAAGTGCAACAACAACATGCCTTAAAGACATATGGAAAATCCACTGATAATGGTATGAGAATATGTATTTAGTATAATGCTGTCCCATCAGCAAAACCATAATCGTATATGCTAAACACCTAACAAACGCTGGGGTGTCAAAAAGCTTTGTTATGTTTTCATTTTGGAATAACTACACAAAGTATTATGTTAGTTTTAAGTTTGCTGTTGTGTTGTTTAATGTAAGTTTAAAGTTAACTGAAGGGTAATAAAGTCTATGCTCCTCAGGTTGTAGCCGCTCATGTTCTTGAGAGATAAACAACTTGGATAATTCAAGAAAAGTTTTTTCTCCTTTTCGAATCAACTTGAAGTCCATTTGGACCTATTAAGATTAGATAGAAGAGCGGCAAACTCATTTCAAGTCATATTGGTAAGAAGAGACAACACATGAACTGCTTTAAGTGTAGTTCAATTTACTGTTATTGACTGCTCAATGCCATTTCGTTTTGCCTTTTATCTTTTGTGCTTGGGCGTGGCACAACAAAAAAAAAAGAAGAAAAATAAATATAAAATAGAAATAATGTCAACTGCCAAAGCAAGAGTCTGTACTGAAATAAATAACTTATGGACAACTAAACGGGGGCGACCATTAGAAGCAGCAGTAAGTTTCAAGCTGCGTTAAGTGCCTGCCACGTTGCGTATACGCCGCGTAAACAGCCAAAGACAACGACAACGATGGCGGCAACGACTAAAGCCGTCGCAATACGCTGTTCGACTTTTAAACAGCTTTCACACATGTGCTATAAGTGCCCAATATATATGTATATAGAGTACATTTGTACACTGTGTCCCCGTTCAATATCAAGCGCATAAATATTCATGCAGAACATTTGCAAAATATATTAAAAAAAAAAAAAAGAAGGGAAGAGAAAAGACAGCTGATAAGCTGCACCAGGCTACACCAGCTACTTTCAGGATGTAATGTATAAAAATCTAAGAAAATAAAACTGAAAAAAGAAAGAAAAATTCATGTACGTCTGTGCGTTGACTGCAAACCTTAGATAAATTTAGTCACATATCCTTGGCCCGCCGTTGCCTTATAAGCCATAAATTATGCATGGCTCACTTTTGAGCAGCCGCCGCTGTCTTAGTTGAAGGTTTGAACGTCAGGAAATGTGGTAAGCTGTGGCATCTAGATATGTCTGCTTTTTTTCAAATCATGCTCTTTCCTTTCAAAAATAGAGCAATATCACCACATCTTCAATATATTTCGCTTTCCTTGCCACATATTCTAGTTTTCTTATTCACTTGAATGTTGCCAACAGTTAACTAGCAATTTTTTAAGTGCTCGACTTTAAAAAAACAACACCATTATTTTTCTTAGCTCAGCTCTTGCTCAGCTTTCAGCTCAATTCAATTTGCTCTCTTTCCACTTGCGAGGCTGTATTATTTAACATATAAATTGCCTGGCATTTAAAATGCAATTTTAACGGACTTGTGTTGCCAATGGCTATCCATTTGTTTTGTCCATTCAACATTCAACAGTTACCAACTGACCCCCGAGTCCATCCAAAGTTTCCTTTATCAAAAAAAAAAAAAAATACCAGCATATGTAAAAAGTTTGTCTCATTAGAGGGCAACTCTTCAAATGATTTATGATGCGTCTTTTTGGAGTCCCTAACCCGTCGCTGGTCGGATACATCTCGTTCACTTCCACTTCTAATTCCTTCCTTTTTTATTGAAATACTTGACGCAAAAGACAAAGCAGAGCCCACAACTCCAATAAAGTGAAAAGGTGCCATAAACAACAAGCGGGAGATGTTTGCCTGGGCCTTTTTTTTTTCTTTCTTTCTTATTTTTTTATATATTTACCAAGAGGACAGCACGCTGTGCAAAAGATGATAGGAACGGCAGAAGCAAAGAGGAGAAAGGGAGAGTTAGAAAAAAAAACACAATTGTAAACATTGAAAAGGAAAATCTTCCTAACTGCGGCACAAATTTTTCATTTATTTATTGAGACGAGAAGGCGAGACGAAAGCAAAAGTAGATAAGTGCGAAAGGGAAAAAAGTGAAATTTGTGCACGTTTGCTTCCTTTTTCCGCTTATTAAATGAGACGGACAATTCAATTTATATTTGCCCCAACAACAACAGCAACAAACAGCAAACTTCATTAGTTGAACGGTACAAGGAAAAGTGAGAGAATTCATTGGATGAACATTTCTTATTTTAATGCCCTAAAAAAGCAAATCAAGTCCCAAAAGTTGCATTTCCATTGAAGCAAGGCTATTAACAGGCTGAAAAACCTTTTGAATTTTTCATCAGTCTAAACTTAAACCTGAAAACAGACGAAAGGATCATTAAAAAAAAAATTAGATAAACTTTCAACTTTAATCTTAAACTATTTAAAATTGAACTATGTAATAAATGTTAGAGTAATTTTATTTCGTATAAGATAAGCTTGCCATGTTTGAATTCCATTCATTCATTGATTTATTTCTTTAAATGCAATTGTTATCAGCTTAAGCACGAAGAAAAGATGCCACAAAACGTTACAAATGGCAAACGGCAAATAGAAAATGGAAAATGGCAAATACCAGAAAAGTTTTAATGCGTTAAATCGATGGATGACCGCAAAAAGTTGTTCCTGCCTGTGGACACTTGAGCAACCAGATAACTTTTTTACTTTAAGCTGGCGCTGTAAATGAGCTCAGAGCAAACAACACTAAAGGAAGACAGAGAAAGAGAGCTATTGGCTGTGCATCACAGATAGACGGATATGTAGAGAGATAGAGAGAGAGAGAGAGAGAACTGCATTGTGACAAACTTATGGCATGTGTGAAACTTTTCGTGTTTTACGTATTTTTTTTTTTTTTGACTTTCCGCCTGCTGTCTTTGGGTTTCCTTTCGAATTGTTGTCAGCCTTGAAGCAGCTTACTTCCAGCTGCACTGATAGCCCGCCGTACAATGCACTTTGGCAAATCACAGCCAAATGATAAGCGAACCGCCAAAGCACCTTGAACATCCCTGAGCACCTCTAACATTGCGGAGCAAAGTGCAATTCATTATCATACAAAAAGGTAGCGCGCAATAAAATGAATTGCATAAAATTCATGAGAGTGCATGCTAGTTGCTGCAGTTGTTGTTGTAGTCCGAATTAAAAGGTTGCTGCCCCTAATGTAACTCTGCCCCTTGTCTACGCTCAAGTGCCACATAATCCACGTTGCTGTTACTATTGCTATTGTTGTTGTCTACGTCGCGACGCGTCAGACTGTAAATAATGAAGTTTGCACCTGGGAGCCGCAGTGGCAGTGATTTGCGTTGGGCGTTAGGCGTTGAGTGTGGGGCGTGGCATGGGGCAAGGGCAAAGAAATGTGTAGCATGCTTTTTGCCACATTTGCAAGCCGCAAAAAGAGACACATAATAAATATGCGTAACAAAAATGTTGCACAAACAACAAGAACAAATTTATGAGCTTTGTTTAAGCAAAAGAAACGCCAAAAATGTAAACAGAATGAAAGCAAGCGAGAGATAAATATAAAAATAGAAAGAATAAGAGACAGTGTGAGAGAGTGAGACGAATAACTGTTTGTTTATGCATTGAACGACACACCGAATGTTATTTTGACAAAGTGACATTTTGAGGCCTCAACTGTCAGCAAATTAGGTCATAAATAAATAATTATGCAACAAAAAAATAGATGAGACCAGTGAGAAAAAATCATGTTGATAGTGATGAACTAGCAGATATTCTGCACTTAACAGACAGACTTGATTTTGCTTATTTTTTAAGCCAATAAAATACATTAATTTACGAATTTTTAAATATATTTGAATTATTATTTATTTTCAACAGTGAGTCTTAATAAATCCTTACAAAAATTTATAAAACCCGATTCAAGAATTTACCGGGTAAAGGGCAAAAAGTTTGTGAAATTTAAAGCAAGCAGTCGAATAGGTAAAGAGTATAAGAAAAAGGAAGAGAGCTGAAAAATTCCGCCGTCGTTAATTGAAAATTTAATTTTTCATCCACAGCACCGTACTATTTGTTTAGGTATTTAAGGAGAGAGAAAGGGAAATTACAGGAATTTTCCAATACAGTTGATTCTTAAAAGTAAGAGCTCCTCCAGTCGAGTTGTCAAAATGATAAGGCTTCAAAATTTGCATACATACTCCAACTGCTGTTAAAATGGAATGTTGTTATAATTGTCAAAATTTTTAGGATAAATTAGTACGTATACGTGTTTTAATAACATCCTTTTTTTTTAAATAGATCTATATCCATTTCTCGTTTTTCACTTTTTGAAAATTGCCTTATTTCATAAATAAGTAATCAGCTATTATGATCCCAATTCTGCAGCCTAGTTGAACAGTTTTATACCTAAGTAAAATCGTATTAATATTATTTCTTCTGCTGCAACTCCATCTCCTTCTGTGCTGAGCAGTGTCCATTCATTAAATCTAGACAAACTTTAGGTGTACGGATGCCTAACGACTAGCTCCCAGCTAGTGTCTCACTCTTGTTTAATGTCGGCGGTAAATGCCGCTTCTAGGTAAATACGGAACGTTTTTAGTCCCCAAACGCAAAACGTGATGCGCATTTTTCGCAGTGCGACGATGGCGGCATTCGTGAGGTATGAGGTATGTGGTGAGCTGCTGACGAGGGCATAGAAACACATACAAAAGTTTCTTCAAAGTTTATGGCTGAGCTGAGACTGGGCCGTGTTTAAGAGGAGGCCAGATGGTTTATAGCACGCAGCAATTTGCCGCACAGCAGCCGTGGCAGTTATGGCAGTTGAAAGTTGACTGACTCCCAAGTCGTTGCCGAAACCATTGCGTCTTAAAGCCCAACCAAATTTCAAATGTCAGTCTGCGATGCATTCAGTTGAGTTACGCGTTAAATTGAGTGCAGCTTCCACGTTAAAAGTTGCTACATTTTGAGGTGCAGCACATCTGCATTTGCTCTTAAGCTCTTAACTTAATATGCACTAAGATGTCGAAATTGCCCAGGGGAAGGGCGAAAGAACTGCAAAGACTCAAATATATTGTGTAATAATCGAGCAAGTTATTTTGCAGCAATGTCTCTAGCCGAAAAGTTGACTAAATTATCTAGTAAAGCTTTCAACAAATTACCACAATGGAAACTTTGTTGCACTTTTAGCCAAGTTCTTGCTCCATTATCACCTAAGCTAATGGATATTATATCATTAGAATACGGAGCTGTCTAACAATTATTTATGCAAGATTTTCATATGCATAAGAAAATAGCGAAATGGAATAATTAATCGAACACAGTGCTTTCCATGTCATAGACTACCATAGCGATAGAATAACAAACAAATAAATTCGAATAGCAAATTTTCTGTGCTTATCAAGTGAGCTGTTATCTTAACCAAACCTTTTTTTGAATACAATTCGCTCTAATAAATTTTCATAGTTATACTCATATTGTTCTTTAGCAATTTTAAAATCCTATACAGAAATTTACTGCCATATTTTAATTGCATTTCTATTCCAAATTCAACAACAAATTGATACTTGCTCTAGTCAAAAATGCACATTCATTTTAAACCTTTAAATAATTTAAAAGCTTCACAAGTAAAATTTGCAAAGTAAATTTCGTTTTGCGAAACGAGCAAAGTCATAAAAATAAAATGACCATAAAATGAAGAAAAAAAAAATTAACTATTTTGCTATGATGGCATGTAAAACAAAAGCAAGTGAATGAGAGATGGTAAGAGATGGGGAGAGACAAGGAGAGAGGTCCATCCACAATCCACACAGAAAGTAGGAAGTTTTTGTAGCCGGAAGCTCAGCACAGTCCACGACATAAAAATCACATTTATTTTTGACACAGAAAACTATTGAAGCATAAAACGTAGATTTTCAGTGGCCATATTCTCATATTTTTACTAGTAGTCATTATCAGTATTTTCATACCCTGTAATAGCGGGCAAAAGTCAGAAGATGTAAGCAGTTTCGTATTAATAACTTAAAACTTATTTAATTGAAATTCTAAATACTAAGCGATCTTAAATAAACGATTTCAATAAGGAAATTAAATATAAAGTGTAGAAAGAACTAAATATGTTGTGAATGGGAAGAGAGGGTATCTACCAGTCGTTGTCTAGTGTAGACTTATTTGATTTTCGTTTTTCTTTCACATACTTAAATTGCGCCCCCCGCGAGCTATGCAAAATTGAATTCCATTTCTGAAGCAAAGATTTCAAATATTTACTTTTTCTTTATTTTATTTTACTTTATCACAGAATCAACTTGTGGCAGCGACCAGTTCCGCTGTAATAATGGCAATTGCATTCCAAACAAATGGCGTTGTGATCGTGAGCACGACTGTGCCGATGGTTCCGATGAGTCCCCCGGTCTGTGCAGTAAGTATTAACTATTCATATAGAGAAATGCGATTGGATGCTCATTTTTTAGCTTGAATCAAACAGAGGGTGTGTGCATCGGCACAAATATGTTCCCTTGCCACAACCGGGAGCAGTGTATACCACGCAGTTGGACCTGTGATGGCGCACCGGACTGTCGCGATGGCTCCGATGAATTTGACTGTAGTAAGCAAATGACATAGTTAAAGGACTACTTACTAACCCGGAGGATTTTCACTGTCATCATAAAACTAAAAAAAATTTAATTTAATGAACTATAGAAAGACATCTACTGACAATGGGATTCATGAAGTCGTATTCAAAGCATGATGTTTAATTCAATGCATGCCGGGAATAAGCATATCCCCCACCCCCCTCAACATCCATCTATCTCCGACTTTATGGCTTGGGCGCGCCTAAAAGTTGGCATCATTGTCCATAAATTAACGTCACAAGACTCGGCACAATATCGCGATGTGAGCATCAAAAATGCCGCCAACAGCGGAACTAATTTGTATTTATGCATTAGCCGAACCTTCCGCAAGCTGTTACGCGTCTATCTCTATACATTCGCTTTATATAATACCCTATAAACAGTGAAATGACTATAAGTCATGTAATTTACTTATGCAAATCACATCACAAGCTCTCTTGTACATAGACAACTCAGTTGACTTGAGACCTGTTTACAGGGTATTTGCCAGTCGACTCTCCTTCAGCATAGCATACTTATCTGATTTAGTACTTCTTTTGGGAGCTGTCGCACAATTTTCGGGCAACTTATTTGCCAGTTTATAGTCTGTTTCACATTTGGCTAACTATATGCCACATCAAAATTTTGTTTTTTCCTTTATTTTTTATTCTTTTTTCGCTGTAATTGAAAAAATGACGAGAGAGAAAAAATGGCGAAATGATGAGATTTTTATGATGTTATCCACTCGTAACTCATCAGCAGGACGACGAAATAAAAACTGGTAATCAAAAAGCGCGCACAAATTGAGCCTGTGGTTTATTTTCTTGCCAAACGACTGGCAGGACACGGCTCAGAAAATTTTACATTTATAACATGCACAGGATTCAAGCTCGTCCCCAAGCTTCGCATTGAACACGTGTGACATTTTATGGCTTTTTTGCACAACAACAAGTACAATGTTAATTGAAGTTTAACGTACGACAAAATTGGTTCAAAAGAATTGTTTGCTAGGAATTTATTAAAAAATGAATCTGATTATATAAAGTACTCATATATGACTTTATATAAACAGAGTCATTTTTTAATAAATTCCATAAATTTATCCTTACTTGCAATTAAATGAAAAGTAATTAAATTGATATCATTTTTATAAGAGCAGTTCTAGGAAGACGTTTTTAATTAAAATTTTTTTAACTATCGAAACATGAAGAAATTTCCAAACATAAACTGTTTCAAAAAGACATCCAACTTCAGTGATGTCTTTTAAATTTGTGTACCCCTCTAAACCATTCCCCCTGACTATATACACGATTGACACGTATACTAAAAGCATTTTAAATAAAATTAAAATCAAATTGCAGCCTCCCTTTCCACGTCTTTTACTGTACCGACAACAAAAGATGGCAGATAACAAGAAAATGCTATTGAATATAGCACAAAACTTATGTGTGACTGTCGGTATATATATGTATGTATGTGTGTGTCAACGTATACGTGTGCCTGAGTGATACTGCGTGTGTGAGTGTAGCTGCTCTGAACCATTCTTTGAAGCCAGCAAATTGATTTTGCTTACACGTTGTTGAAGCCCAACAAAGAGTGGCAGCATAGAACATGTCGCTGCTTGTCCACTTTTATGAGGCCAGCCAAATAGTAAAGGAAGAGAAGAAAAGCGTAGAGAAGCACTATTAAATGGTCAGCAGCATAACAAATTGTGTAAAGTCATAAAAACGTTGCGTATACGCAATATTTGCAAAATAGCGCACAATTAAATTTTTTAATCTGCCATCAATTTTATTTATGGAAATTGTGCTACATTAAATTTGACAGAAATGAATGGCTAGAATATAAAAAAAATGCATGTGGTAATAGAGTTGAAATATGTTTATTATCTATGCATTATTCAAAATATGATTTAGCTAAATTTTGAATTTTATTAAAAAAGTATCTGCTTATGATATATATTTAAGCTAAATATATATTGAAAATTTCATGATTTTTGGTTTTATAAAACCTTTTTTCTACTTAGCTCTAAATATTTGGTTTTTATATCATATATTTGGCTTAATTTCCTTTTTCGCCCATAAATTATAATTTAAGTCATATCACGCATACGCGTCGCTGAACATGCAAAATATCAAGCAACAAAAGCATAAAATAATAAATATATATTGAAAAATTTCATAATTTTTGGTTTAATAAAACCTTTTTTCTACTTATTAGCTATAAATATATTTTTTTATATCAAATATTTGGCTTAATTTCCTTTTTCGTCCATAAATTCGAATAAAAGTCATATCACGCATACGACGCGTTGTACATGCAAAATATCAAGCAACAAAAGCATAAAATAATAATAAATTAATTTATTTGCAACGATGCTTAAGCTGCTCACGGCAAATAGGAATGAAATGCTAAACATTTTTGCGAATAGGTGCACGCAAATGATGGTTAGCAAAGGTAAGAGTATGAGACTGACTGAGCTGCGCGCCAAAAGGCATATTTAAATATGTGAACCTGACGTTATGCGCCTTTATTGCCTGTGGCAGACACAGCAAACATACAGAGCACGAATTACATAATCTTATCAGGCAAAATCAAGCATGGCCACGACTCAAACAATGGCCCAACATTCATTTCTCGCGCAACAGAAGCAAAAATAACAACAATAACATATATATAACAAGCATTAAGGGTTAAACACAAGCGTTTTTATGCCACACAGCAATAGGCGTGTGGTGTGTGTCCTGTATGTGTGTTGTCAGCTTTGTTTAACGTCCGTCGTTCACTTTCTAAATAGACGCCTGGCAAAACTTCAATGAAATTTTCAGGCAACGAGACGGCGTACCATCAATGCTAGCCTGTATGTGTGTACGGCTGTGGATGTGTGTGTGTGTTTGTATGTGTGTGATAATTGCTTTAATGCGTACGCATGTGTGCGTTTTAACTTTATGGAGTGTTGGCTGATAATGTCTTAATTACTGCTTGGATAAAATTCCGCCTGCTTAGCCCCAGGCAGCATTTGCAGTTTGAGACTTGCCCTACATATATTTGTATGTATGTATATGTACATGTATATATTTCTAGGCGGTTGCTTTCCCTCTCCCTTTCTCCTTCTGGGTGTGAGGGTGGGTGTGTGTGTTTAGTGTTGGCACGACAACTATGTTTATTACTTGCCAGGCATGTGCGGCACAATTGGACTTCGACTTTTATTCCTAATGCTGTGTCTCACACTCCTCCCTATAAACTTAATTACAATGCGAAAAGAAGACGAGAAAAGTCTGTTGCATGCTTCAAGGCGTCAAGCGAAACGCCTTCAAATGATCTCCAAATGCTGCAGTAATCAAAGATTTAACTAAGCAGCACCATTAGCCAGACCGTTAGTAGCTACTCGACATACTTACATACCTACGTATAAGGGCTAGAGTTTAAGTATCGCAGTATAACATTCACATATACAAATAAGAGATAAACATGTGAAGGCAGTTTTTGACACTTGTTTTGAACTTTCTACATATGCTGCAACCTAATAATAAATAGCTCATATAATATATTCATTTCCCATATTTATTCATTTCACATAAATTTAGCATCTAATTTAAAAGGGAACAACGTCACCTAAGTTCAATTTTTGGCAGCCGATTTGCATTATATGCGACATTAAATCGGAAACATCATTTCAAAGCTCGAAAAATTATTGGGTGAAAATCTAACTTATTCATGACTACCCTCAAATGAATTGTCAATCGTTATTGATTTTATATATACAGAAATACAAATCAACCGAACATTTCTGAAAAGCCCTGATAAGCACTCTTTAAGTTCATCTGCGTTATCTGGAGATTATATATTAGAATCTTCTGCATTGTCTATATTTAAAATTATTTATAATTATATTTCACAGATTTTTGAATTACAATACACATATTTAAATTCAGATTTTCGATTCATTCTTACGTATATGAAATTGGAATTCAATTGGCATTATAACTAACACTTATTGCAACGACTATTTTGTATATTGCAGAGAGCAAAGCGTGCTCCTCAGATGAGTTCGCCTGCAAGAGCGGCGATGGCGAATGTATTCCACTTGCCTGGATGTGTGATCAGAGCAAAGATTGCAGAGATGGTAGCGATGAGGCATCGTGCAGTAAGACATCAAAATCTTATCTAAATTGTACTCGTAACTGTAGCTGTAACAGTAGCTTTTGTAGTTATTTACGCTTATACTATACTCGTACTCTCAATGTGTGTTCTTGTGTTGCGTTTTAGCTTGTATCCCATAAGTATGCTACACATTGCTGCAAGAATTGTGTAATACTTACCTAAACATTACACATACAATAAAGCACAAATATTTACGCACACACGGACACACCAATACTCACACTCAGACTCACGCTCACATATTTGTTGTAGTTATAATAGTTATTGTTGTTGTGGCAACAAATCTCTGTTGGCTTTCATCCCTTGGTGATTCGCTTTTGCTGCTTGTTTTGTTTGCTGGAAATTTTTATAATGGTGTTGGTTTTGTTGAGTTATGTCTCGCATATTTTAGGTTCTTGTGCTGCTTTTTGTGTTCTGGGTTTTACCTAACTCCACAATAGTTTACCACGACTCATACTTAGATAAACACTCATACACTAACCCAACTTGTTCACCAGGACAGTAAATCCTCCCTACACACACACTCACTCCCACTCAATCAACATATCCTGTCTCTAACAAACAATTTCACTTTTAACGCACATATTTAGATACCACCTGCCGCTCGGATGAGTTTACCTGCGGCAATGAGCGCTGCATACAGAAGCGTTGGGTCTGCGATCACGACGACGACTGCGGCGATGGCAGCGATGAGCGGAACTGCCCAAATGTCGAGTGTCCAAGGGATAGCTTCACCTGTGCCAATGGCGCCTGTATAATGAAGAAATGGGTCTGTGATTCCGACCCCGATTGTCCCGATGGCAGCGATGAGCAAGTAAGAACAACCTTTACTCATATAATATCCAGATAACTAAGCGGATTTAGCACTAATTAGCTAAAGTTACGCACACAAAACACAACTTTGGTTTATTAATCAAATTTACATCTTCGATTAAAGCGAAAGTTTGCAAGTCTTGATTTTAAACTACCCTTGTGCGAAAATATATAGTTTTATGTGCATGCTAGCAAAGCATAAATTATGCAACACGCGCGCATTATTCAAAGCTGACGACGGCGACGTCAGCAGCGACGGCGACAGCGACAGCGACTTTGGCAACTGCTGCCATAAACATTTATGTGTATGACACGCAGCTTTTGTTGTCAGACATGGGAGCAGTGAGGAACAACGGTGGCAGCAGCGTCTGAAACTGTTTACCAAAATGAAAAAGAAAAACGTTAAGAAAATGTGAAAAATTTTGCTAGCATCCCGAAAAGTATGCTACATAAAAGATATGCAAGCAATGCACTATGGTAACTTTGCATATCTTTTTTAAATAAATTCTGCAACACATCAGAAAAACAACAGTGCGTAATGTAACGTACAAAAATATATTAAAAGAGAATACATGTATGGTTTTTTAAATATTAGAGATACATAGTGAGCTGAGTTATGTTGAACTATCGAATGTATTGAGCATTGTAGAGAAATCAACTGCTGAAAACTTTTCCAACTAAAAACCAATTCAAAAAATGGACCTCTTGGTTTATTAATTAATTTCAAAAAATAAACGAAATTTCCCCACAGTGCAATGGCTGGGCAGCGACAACCGACAGGCTACTCTCTATACAAATAAAGTGTGTATGTGTGTGCTTGTGTGTGTGTGTGTGTGAGTGCATGGCTTAGTTGCCAGCATAGTGACTGCCACTTAGCAACACGCCAAGTTGTTGTTGTTGTTGTTAATGTTGTTGTTGTTGCTGCTACTTTATGGCATATTTGAAGTAAACTTCCTCGCAAGCATCCTTTTGACAGGCGCTGCATAAATGCATTTTAAATAAAGTACGCAACGTAGACAGGCAATTTCATAGACTCTACCATAGTATGTACTATCCTCCCACTCACCCTCCTTCTATTCTTGCTCTTTGTTTCGTTCAGGATTGCCAAACACCAAGTGATATGACAACCTGCACGCGACAAGAGTTCCTGTGCAAGGATCGCATCACCTGCGTACACCAGTCCTGGCTCTGCGACGGCGATCGCGACTGTCCAGATGGCGATGATGAAGATTCAACCCACTGCAGGAATATCACCTGCAGACCAGATCAGTTCCAGTGCGGAGATCGCAGCTGCATTGCCGGACATCTCACCTGCAATGGGGAATCGGATTGTGCGGATGGCAGCGATGAACGCGACTGCAGATTGTCGGCACAGTCCACTAGCTGCAACTCAACCAGTCAATTCGACTGTGGAGGCGGGCAATGCATTCCCTTGTCCAAGGTCTGTGACAAGCACAAGGACTGTCCCGATGGCGAGGATGAGCCCGCGGGCAAGTGTGAAGTGAACGAGTGCGCCTCCAAGAACGGCAACTGCATGCATCGATGCGTGGATCACCTGGTCGGCTACGCGTGCGAGTGCCATGAGGGATACAAGCTGTCCTCCGATGGCCACACCTGTGTGGACATCAACGAGTGCGAGCAGGCAGGAGTCTGCTCCCAGCTGTGCGTGAATGAGATTGGCGGATTCAAGTGCGAGTGCGAAGCGGGTTACATGCGGGATCCGCGCAATCACACGAGGTGCAAGGCCACCGAAGGACACGCCTCCCTCCTCCTGGCCCGACGCCATGATATTCGCAAGATCGCCCTGGACCACATGGAGATGACCTCGATTGTGAACAGCACCAAGTCGGCGACGGCTCTGGACTTTGTGTTCCGCACGGGCATGATCTTCTGGAGCGATGTGACCACACAGAGCATCTACAAGGCGCCCATCGACGAGGGCAACGACAAGACGGTCGTACTGAAGCAATCGTCGGTCACTTCGGACGGACTGGCTGTGGACTGGATCTACAACCATGTGTACTACACGGACACTCACAAGTGCACCATCGAGCTGACCAACTTCGATGGCAACATGGGCAAGGTGCTGATCGAGGATGCACTCGACATACCACGCTCCATTGCCCTCGACCCCATCGACGGGTGGATGTACTGGTCCGACTGGGGTGCCTCGCCCCGCATCGAACGTGCCGGCATGGATGGCTCTCATCGCACCACGATCATCAACTACGACATCAAGTGGCCCAATGGTATCACTTTGGATCTGGTGCTGAAGCGCATCTACTGGGTCGATGGCAAGCTGAACGTGATCTCCTCGGCCAACTACGATGGCTCCCAGCGCAGACAGATCCTCTACTCGACGGAGTATCTGCGGCATCCCTTCTCGATAAGCACCTTTGAGGATTACATCTACTGGTCCGACTGGGAGAAGCAGACAGTCTTCAAGGCCAACAAGTTCACTGGCGAAGGTGTTGAACCCATCACAGCTGTTCACATGGTGAGCCTTACACTCTTTACTCTCGTTATCATTGAAGGTAATTCTTAATATATTATTTCCTTATCTCTTGATCCTTCACAGCTACAACATCCTATGGTCGTGCACGTGTATCATCCTTATCGCCAGCCAGATGGCATCAATCACTGTCAATCGGTCAATGGACACTGCTCTCATCTCTGTCTGCCGGCGCCGCGTATTAATGAGCGGAGTCCGCGAATCTCCTGCGCTTGTCCCACAGGACTCAAGCTGATGGCTGATGGTCTCATGTGCATCGAAGATCGTAAGTAGCATTCTCATGTACTGTTTTAATGAAGGGGGAAGGGATTAAAGGCTATCAAAATTGTTGCAATTGCCAACATATCTGAGAGCATTTGTGTCCTTGTTGTGGTTGCGGCAATTGACGTTGCAATTGACTCAGATTAAAAGCTTATTTTTTATATTTTGATTTCCCCCTTAATATATTTAAATCTTTACTAATACCCAATACAATGATACAATCAAATAATACAGAAAGTACACGCCCAGTAAAGAATAAAATAAAGACAACGGCAAAAACTACAACAACAAGAACACCTATAACAACTACAAGAACTACAACATCCGAGAAACTACCTCAAGATGCACCCAGTGCAGTGCCTGGTATGAAATACTTTTGATATCGATACTTTACGTGGGTGTTGGATCTTCTCTAGACTAGGTGTTGGTTTTATTCGATCAATCTGATGTGAAGTTGTAAATAATTCTTAAATAATACATGATATAATTAAAGACTGTGGTAAACAATAAAAAAAACTTAAATAATTTTTTTTTAAGTTATCAGAGTTAGAAAATTCACCAAAAATCTTTTTATATAAATTAAAACAAAAATAATGATTAATACAAACTTATAACATTGTTTGAAACTTAATTTTTACGCCACAATTTTGTAAAAGAAATTTTTCAATATTTATTTCAAGTAACAACGATTTAAATCAATTATCTGCAATCCAAATATCTTCCAAATGTTATCTGTGTAATTGATGATTATTTACAACCCCAATCAGACTACTAGATTATATAAGCTAAGCTCGTAATCATTTCAATTTATGTGTACTTAACTTTAATCTTAGCATATCATAACTAACTGTCAAATCGTAATGTCCGTACACACACTCTGTCGCACTCACTCACATGCAAATATATAAATGGTGTTCCACCTGAGCTGCAGCTGCTCTCTTTTAATTTTGTCAGCCATTTGTCACACCAATTTCTTACACATGCATACAAGGCGCACATGTCGTCATCATCATAAATCAACATCAATGATATCGACATAATCACTCAAAATACGAACACTCATATACGCACGCACACACACACACACACGCACACATACACACATTAATGTATGACAATTTTGTGGGCTTCCACGGAAAGCATAAGCATAGAGGAAGAGGCAAAGAGAGAATTGTAGATGGGGTAACACGAAAAACCACGAAAAGGATGCGCTACTGACATGTTTAATGGCAACAATGGTAGCAGCGACCATCCACCCAATACCAGGCTTAAGCGACAACCCTATGAAACTTACCCCAGCGAATTTCTGCTGCATGCAATTTGTGCGCAACTCTGACAGAAGCGATGACAATGCGGATACGGATGTGGATGTGGATGTGGATGCGGATGATGAACGACTGACATCCACAGAGGCAGCTGCCGAGCACAAGAACAGACAAACAGACAAACGGACAAACGAACAGACATACAAACAGACGAGCTGATATATCAGCAACAAGCGACAAGCGTTGCGACGCGTCGTCGTCGTCAACAAATCGCCATGAAATTAAATTGTACACAAAGCGACATGGCCAAGAGCATATGTAGGCTAAGGGGGGGGGGGCAAAGGATGCTGAGTAGTGCGGGGCAAATAGCAAATAGTTTAACCAGAAATTCATCATCCGCATGAGCCGCACATTTAGCCACATCCATCAGCAGGAAAATTGGCGCTGTCAACACCTAGTGCTGTATATTATTGCTCGACAGTGTCTACCGAAAAACATGCCACACATACAAATATGCCAGAAATGTGTTCAATGATTTGTGCGTGCCTAGGATCCATTTTAATAATTGCAATACGGTTTTATACGCTTCTCCGATTATTTTTAATAACAGAGTCAAAGCATTTTAGCGTAGCCTAAACAACGCTTCTGGGAAGTAAATACAATGAATACTTACTCATCCTCAAATAATGAGAGTGTAGTCAAATAATTTGCAAGTGAACAAATAAGGTTCTTAAGCTTTCCATAGAAACTCTCCATCCAAACTTTTTGGACAGCTTTTCTCGGAAATCTCACAGAAAAGAAATGTCAAACATTTCCTGTATTATCAATTGGATTAATTAGTGTTATTTATGTATGCATTTATTTAACGTCAACTAGAAACAGTCAGTCCAACAAATTATTCAAGCTCAATAAAGAAATATATAATTGAAACGTCAGAAAAATACAATTAAATCAATAATAAATAATTATTTATAATTGTCAGAGTCTTACTGAGTTTTTGATAATAGTAATTGCTAGAGTTATTACAATATAGTAAAACTTATGGCTAAAGAATGTACGCTATTGATTAAAATGTACATTAAATTAGAGTACATATATGTTTACATTGTACACCTTTTGTTCAATTATACTCGTACTTTAACGTATCACAACACTATCTATTTTTCAAGTTTAAAAGAAAAACAAGTATTTTCTCGTAAAACTAACCTCAATGATCACTTTAATAACACTTTAATAACTTTGATAAACTGTCAAGTTCTCAACAAAGTGTAATTTTATTGCTTGGCCCACAAGCTGTCTTTCGACCACAGCCAATATCTTGACCTGACTTGAGCTCACTCCTGGCAATCTTAGAGTGTTTCTATGCCTAACCGGAATCAAGAACTTGGAAAGCTTAACTGTGTGCTGCCACACAAATGCGACTAATTACGTCAATTTAAAAGTAAAAGTATAAAAGGAACGAATATAAAATAAGAAACCGTTAAGCGGCTCAAGCAAATACCGTTACATTTCCACATCCTGTCCAACCGACCGACCCAACGACCGACTGACCGACAAACTGACCCAAGCAAGCGACTCGACTGCAATACATTTCTAAGAAAATGACGAACTGACTATGGACTCAACAGCACGATGATGAAGATGAAGATGGAAATGAAGATGAAGATGATGACAGCTTGGACCAAGTGCTGAATGCGGGAAGAACTGTGTGCTGAGTGCTTGGGCAAAGTTTGTTCCGTTTCGCGACCGATGAGAAGATGAACTGACCCGGCTTTTGGGACGTGGGGGAGGGGGAGGGGGAAAGGGAAAGGGAGGGACAAGTAAATAACTATAAACTAGTTAAGGACTATTTCAATTAGATGACCAAGCCGGCAACGGGTATACGCCATAACTGCAATTTCAATTAGCGGTTTGTGCTACTTTTTCTATGGCCCTGCCACGTTCTGCCTGCCTCCCTCCCCGCTTGACTCGATTGCCCCCCCCCCCCTCCCCCTTTGGCACACTTCAAATTGCTTAATTAAGCGCAGGCAAAGTTTTGCAAATACGCCAGAGACAAACAGACAAAATGAGCAAAACAGAGAGAGAGCGAAAATAGAGACAGACAGAGCTTGGACCTTCATAAACTTTGAGCCTTCGAAGTAACGATTGCGTTTTTAATAGCCAACACATAAACTAGGCGCTAGCGGGATGGTGGAGGAGGGGGAGGAGGTGGGATTGGATGAGCAGCTGTTTCCGAGTTGTTTGCAAATTTTATGACTTTCTGTTGGCTGCAGTTGGTCAGCTAAGCGCCAGTTTTCCATTGTCTCGCACTTTACTGCATATTGTGTGGCATTAAATGGCAACGTTGATGGCAACATGCCGCATGCCACATGCCACATGCCACAATATCACACTGCCACAATGCCAAACACAATTTTTCTATACGAGTATGTATATATCCGAGAAAAGTTTTCAACTTTGTTTATCTAATCTGGTCACAAAAAAAGGTGACATCGCCGTCGGCAACGTAAAGCATTTTATGCGTTTTTATTTCATTTGCAATCCCCTCTGTCTGCGGGAATTGAACAAAATGAATGAGGATAGCGGGGAGGAGCATTTCGCGAATTTTTATGGCACATTCGTTCGAGGGGTGCTTACACCTGGTATGCTGCCGACTACTTCTCCTGTCTCTTTTTAAACAAAAAAAAAAAATACATATAAAACACATGTGCAGGATTATAAACAGAAAAGAAGCAAAGAAAATGGGGGGAAGCATTATTTTGTTTTGTGCCTGGAAGCAGGCAAATTGCATTTGCTATAGATTAGGGCTCCACAATAATATATGACATTTATGGCAGTACATAAAATATAGCACACAACGAGGACAACACACGCAACTGACAAGCTACAGTGTGTTCCAAAAATTTATTAAACAGTTCAGAATATTAAATAGCTTCAGTCAGAAACTTAAAGACTTAAAGACAGAGGAAGAGTAAAGAGAGAAGGGAGCAAATAGAAAAAAGTAGAACCTTAAAGTGTTAGTTGTAGTCTCAATAATTATGAAATGGAATAAAGACCAAAATCAGTCCAATAAAGTTACCATTAAAGAGACAAACTTATTTGAAAACTCAGCGATATCCGTTTGAGGAACACTCTCATTTCGCCCACATCAGTGCTGAACCTTTTCAACTGCCTCTCTGCGAACAGACTTTAAATGATAGGCAAAATGCCTGCCCCCTGCTCCTTACGTCATTTAAAAGAAGCTTATTTTGTGCCAAATATGCGTAGAGCTTTTCAACTGCTTTTCTTTTACCACTTGACTGTCTGTTAATGCCTCAAATAAATTGCCAAAAAAAAACTTCAGCTTCGCCTCTTTCTCCACTCCTTCGCCTCCCCACTGACCCCTCTTACACTGTCTGTTTGCCACTGACAATCGATGCTGTGCAGCTGTTGCCACTGCCAACTTTTAATGATAATTCCGGTTGCTGCCGTTGCCGTTGCCGTTGCCATATGCGCCACATTCCTATGTTGATCCGTCCAGTTCATGGAAATTTCGACAAGTCGTAGACCAAAAATTAATATTTACAACAACAACAAATAAGAATTATAATAAGATGACGAGGACAAAGATAAAGGAGAAGAAGTACTATATAAGAGCAAAAACAATAAGTAGAACAAGAGGCGACAGCTCGTGCAATGCTGTTAAATGCGGCACATCCTTTGCCAGACGAACGCGTCCTGTGCTTAACTTTTGAACAAATTCTAAACGGAAAATATGAAAACGAATTATGTTGACAGCGGAAAAATCCTACAACTTCCTGCCGCGCAGACAACGTCACCAAGAAATAAAATAAAACCAAAAAGCGTGACACAAAAAGTTGACAGCGTAAAGGACACAAACAAGAGCGGGGCCAGGAGCATGGACAGGAATTGGAGACGGAAACATTCGCCACGGGATGTTGTCGACTTTTTCATAGTTCCAAAAATAATGAAATATTTTAATTATGTTTCAGACTGACCATGAGACAAAAAATGCAAGCGAACTCCCCATAAATTCTAATGAATTTTTGATTAAAATTACATTTATTATACTACGATTAATATTCAAATATGAATATGTTATTTTGTCAACATTCACCTTTAGCTTAGTAAATACTTTGCTTAAAGAACTTGACATAGGAAACTCATCAACTGCCTATTTCCCGTGGCCAAAGCAGTGCTTTTAAATGATTTTAGCCTACATAAATCTTTGAGGAATACATTTAAATAAATGAAAATATTTAAATTTAGAGATAAACATATCTTTGATGCTTCTATGCACACGCCACTGATACATGTAGTTGTTCAATTAATTCATCAATCTTCGACTTTATAGCGGTAATGGTCTTTAATAAAATATCTATTTATCTGTCATTCGAATTATCGAACTTATAAAACTATAATTTCATGTTGGGTTTTGGTTTTCTATAAGCATTTTATATAAAACTCTATAAAAGTATTCTATTATTACTTGTATATTTTCTGGCGCAGCAGACAAAGGATCCGTGGAAAATGCAACACACAAAGATGACAGTAGTTCGGAACCAGCAAAAACACAAGAACAGAGTTCTGGACTGATAACAGTAGTTGTCATTGTTGTACCCATTGTTGCAATATTAGTTCTTGCAGGTGTAAGTACAGTAAATAATTGTTGACTTGTGAACTAGGCAATTAAATAGCCAATTTGTCACTTTGTATTTTACAGGCATGCTATGTGTTCATTAAGAGATATCCGAAGCGGGGAAATTCAATGAATTTCGTGAATCCCACATACAACAAGACTACGGAGGATACGTTCAGTTTGGAGAAGAACGCACCCATCAATGCAAACAGTAGATATGCACCGGCATTGGATGAGGAGGTAAGCGGGTCAATAGTGACATCAGCGGCAAATCCAAACGATTTTAGCTATGTAAGATTTTAAGTTTAAACTAGATTTAATAATTACATGTTGTATATAGATGGATTTTTGTGTAGTCAGTTTTTAGATACTAAGCAATCTCAGTTGGTGTAGGGCTAAGTGCATCCTATAAGTAAGTTGAGTCCAAGATGGGAGAGTTATGTTCCCATGCTGAACTATGTATCTATATCCGAGTGTTTATTCTCACGTTTAACAAAGCCCACGACAAACTTTATCATATTTCGTAAAAATATATTTAGGTATTATTATCAGATAATAAAACAACGATCTTATAAATGTTTTACCAATAGCAAATATTATTATGTAAGTGTGCTAAAGTATTTACCGAGGCAAGAGCCGAGAGGTTTAATTTTAAAATCCTCAACAAGTTGTGACATGTCTTATATACGAGATGAAGTACGGTTGAAAAATCATTTATTAAGTATTCTTAAAACACATTGCAATCTAATTTGTAGTTCTAATATTTTATACTACTAAAATCTCTGTGAAAGGGTATTGAATCTTCGGTACGTCGTAGATACAGTTATAGGTTTTTAATTTTTCGTTCAGAAATGAGTGCAGATAATCTGAGAATATAATCAAATACACGACGATTTCACATATTTAGTTACGGTTTCTATTCAAATGGCAGAATTTTATCGAATTTTTTTTATCAACTTCCACGCTGCGAGCGATCAAAACCAAAGCTAGACTTGTATTAGCCTTAGCTAATACTTAGAAGGTAAGTTGTGCTCACGTTTAATAAATTATCTCATTCAAAATTGTCGTTATTATTATATGGAGCATATAATTTACATAATTATATCATTTTATTGCGATTTTATTGTTTTATGTTTAATTTATTACCAATTTATAAATCGACCTAAAGCTACTGCGTGCCAAAAAGGTTCTATTGTAAATTTTGTTGAAAACTCTTGTGACATGGGACATTGGGGTCCTCTGTGCCACGCTTTGCTAATTGCAGTGACGATTTAATGCAATGCAATCAAAATGCGCATATCATTTAACCAATTAAACAAAAAGGCCAATTAAAAAGCGTCAATGGAGCGTCGAAATGTCCCCCTATTTTGTGGCCAACAGCAGCTGCCAACCAACAATTTGATATAATTTACTAAAATATTTAAAATAAATAGATTTTTGCATTTCGCAATGGCTGCTGCTATTTTTAATTAGAGTGTTTAATTTTCCACTGCACCAAAAAAACAGAACAACAACAAAAATCAAATAATTATGTCAATTTAAGCAAAATATCATTAAGCCTGATTTTCAATACGGCTGACTGACACAGAATTTTGCATGAAGACTATCAGAAAATAATATAATGGAATAAATAATATTAGAATTTTCCATTGTTTTTATTAAATAATTTAATGTTTACATTTATCATTTAAGGTACCTCAGCCGCCGTTGACATTATTCGATTACTCTTTATGTTATTTTTTGGTTTATTAGATTACTTTAAGTATAATTTAATTGAAGATTTATTTCAAATTGTACTTTATATATAAAGCTTTAAGCTACTTTTCTGAGTACTTAACATTTGTTTATCTCTTCACAGGAACCGCTGCGCGTTGAGGGCATAGAGTGTGTGTGAAATTAAAGCCATATAATGAGACATATCCAAACATACTGCGGTTTATCAGCAGCAGCTAAGACACCAACAACAAGAAAACTCCTATTATCAAGTCCTTTAAGTTAAGGCACCTCACTCAAAGAAACAAAGAGTAAAACTTTTGTTTAGCAAGTAGAAAGAAGCATGCCAAAAAAAGACAACAACAGCAACAACAACAACGACCATAATAACAAATTGAATTACATGGAATCCACAACAGAAAGTAAATTCAATCACAACAACTAAGAGAACTACAAGTTAACCCACAACAATTAAATATTGTACTATCATGGGGAAAGAAAATACTCAACAAATTTAATTTGTTGCCTAGTTTAACATTTTATTTAAATTTAACATAAAACATGCCCACATTCACATACGCCCACAAACTAATACGCAACTTTTGCGGCTGGGCGAAACCTTTTGAGATCAACTTATAGCGTCAAGATACACAAACACACACACACACACACACATTTGTATGTACACTCACAACTACACACGCATACTCACACTCATACTCATACACACACACATATACACGCAGGGAGCGAGCCACAAGGACACTTACATATTCGAAATTCAACATCTCGCTTTAAGTAAATGAAATAAATTTGTAAAAAGTTGAAATTGTGCTAAATCATTTGTTGGAATCAAATCATTTAATATAGTAAAAAAAAACACAGTAAAAATATATAAAATTGGAATTATAGTATATATTTATTACATATTATGTAACAATAATTTTAAATATTATTACGAATTGTAGTAATTTAGATATCTTTTGTTATTAACTAAAAAGATTGATGTTGGAATTAAAGTAAGAATAAAAAAAATGTATTTAGCAGAAATATTTAGATCAAATTTAGTAATTATTAAATGTAAATTTTACATGTACATACATTTTTGGAGAAAAACGAAACATGAAAAAACACAAAAGTTCGAATAAATTTAACAAAGAAAAATTAACACCATTTAAACATTGATTTTAAAATTATTTTTAAACTTTTTTGCTCGTTCTCTTTGGGTATTCAAAACAATATGCTGTGATCAGTTAAATAGAAAATGTTAAATCATATGTTTATTTTGCAACTAATTTTTAATTATTTTAGATCTTTGAAATATTTCTCATTTATTTAGTTTTTATCGTTTTATCTTATTTAAAAGATTGTGTTTTAATTTATTTGAAAACTAAATCAGAAATTAATTACATATTTGAGGGAAATTAGAAATGTGTCAAAATTATTTAACAATTTTCGCATTTGTGTAATAGCTTTTTAAATAATCAGCTAACAGAGAAATGGTACATGTCATCAACTAATTAATTAATATTATTATTAATATTAATGCAAATATTGTAAAATAAAGTTTATTCGATAATAAAGTGAATTTTAAAAATACAATGCAACTGTTTACGAGACTTTTGAAATTTTCTGATTTTTTAGTGAGTACTTAAATTAAACTGGAATGAGTGAAATCTGTAAGTATAAATACTACAATACATAGAGGGTAGTAAGATTACTCTCATAGTGTGAAACTTCCAATTAAAGATATATTCGATTGTCTATTTCATACCTAGACAGGTTTAAGGAATAAGAACCGTCATTTGCAATTGAGTTAGCCTTGGGATATTAAAGAGCTGAGTCATACTCTGTGATTTGCCACGCAGTTTCAATCAAGACACCAGCAACAGTCAACCATGTTAATCCGGACTCGCAATTGAGTCCACAACTTAATAGCCTCGACAGCAATACAAAGAGCAACACGAACAGGACTCTTGGCATCGGCCAACACAGAGACATGAATTATTAAACGCCATTGGACAACTGCGCCAATTATTTCACATGAGGGCACATCCATTCGTAAAGAAGACAACGCTGAACTGTGCACAGGGAGGAGGATAACAGCTATCAATAATCATGGCAAAACTCGCACATTGGAAGCCGAAATTAACAGATTGCATAGTAGAAAAGCGGCAGTTGGGAATGGAACTGAAACTGAACCCGCACTCACTAATGGCCATAACACACAAAGCAATTTTGGAATGGACCAAACACATAGGCACACACACACACACACACACACACACACTCACACAGATCGGTATTTTTAATTTTACCCGTGTGGCCTCGGAGCAACCAATCGGAAGCCAATTCGCTGGCCATTGAATACTGGCCATATTTGACCTCATGCATGTATGGCTATCAGTGTGTGTGTGTGTGTGTGCGTGTGTGTGGTGTGGTGTGCGGAAAAACTTTGGTTAATTTATGGACGCAAATTATCAGGGAGCCTTTGGGCAAAGTCAAACGCAGCGATTTTTGTGCCCAAATGGCGAATAAATGCCATTTTTTATGCCTTTCGGTGTCTTTATTGTTATAATTTATGTGTGGCGCCTGAAAGCAGGCAACATAATTTTTGTTTATTATTTGGCGGACGACAGTCGACTGTCATCGATAAGTTAAGCATACGCATAAGCATAAGCCGCTTAGGTCGTTAAGCGTTTGCAATTTTATCGATTTCGTCACATACTCCGATTGTGATAATTTCATATAGGCTGCTTAACAGTTTAAATTAAGTATGAAAGGATGCGAGGAGAGTGTGGCATGCAACCAAGGCTGAATTGCAGTGATATACAAGGCACACGTGTGCACTGTGGCTCGACTCATCTGACTAAATCTGCAATTCAGCCGGAACAACATACATATTGGTCGTTTTTCTGCCGCAGGTCAGGCACAACAACAAGCCAAGTTAAGTCCTCCCCCCCTATCCACCCACTTGCCAATGAGGCAAAACATCTGCCATTTCTGTGACTGTGGCAAAGAATGTGGCAATAGCTATGTGTGGTTCAGCTATGCACACCACACTTGCAACTCTGTGTGACTTATGAGGCAAGCAACATGGTCCGGGCCCCGTGGCATTTGGAATGCACACAGTTTTGTGATGGGCACTCAGCGATAACAAGTTAACTGACAGTTGAAAAGTGGAAAGGCAGCAATTCATAGCATTTATCATGGCCTCAAAAATTGACCACGCAATGAAGATAGCTTTCTTTAAATAGGTTATGGATCGGTTGAGTCCAAAAGCTTTCTATAAAACACACTTTGGACACCGTTTTTATAGATAGAACTATGGATATAGAAAATTTAATCGCTAATCATGATACCTGATTTCTATTTGCACTCAATGGAATTCTGTAACACCAATAAAAATATCATACAACTGACCTTAAGCTATCGAAGCCAACTGTATTTCTATGAGAACATTTAAATAGATTACACATAAATCTAGAATTATCATATCAGATTTTTGGGAATATGCAATTATAAATTAAACGATTTAAAATTTAAATTATATACTAAATTAATCTTCGAATATCATAGCGCTACTCAACGCTGCCAACGTCTGTAATCGGCTTACTGTCATCTGTATCATAACATTATGAAATTTGCAATGTTATCGCATCTTCGTCTGACTGTACCCGATAGCAGCAAGGCAGCCATTTTGGTCGATTAAATGAACTAACTGAACACATCCTAATTAGTGAATAACCAGGCGCATTTTGGTCCATGCTCGAAGTAGCCAGATTCACTGACCACCAATCTATCGAAGTCTGCTACATAGGCCATGTTTGTGGGTCCTTTCAGTGCAACGAGTCCTCGTATTGTATGCGGTTTGTTGTTTTTGTCGTTGTTGAGCCTGAAGCTAGTTGCATGGCCCTTGCACACAAGGTTGTGCAAGTTCATACGCCAAATATGCTGAGTCCACATGACGGCCGGTGAATGGGTGTGTGAGTGTGTGGGTGCGCGAATGAGTGGATTAGTGTGTGTGGGTGTGTGAGAAGGGGTGAGCAGATAGAAGGGTGGCTGGACAGCCCTGCTGCGTCTTACACGTAGCCACGTTGTTGGCTTGTCGGTCGAGTTGTTTGCACCACATTCTGAATAATGGATACGTTTCGTGCCACATTGAATGCCCAGCAGTGAGTGACATTACACGAGTTTTGGCCACCATGCGGCACATGCTTGCAAATGTTTTTGGAATTGTTAATGTAATTACGCCTGAAAGCCACTGCCATCCAGGGTCTGGGTCTGGGTCTGGGCCAATACCAACACCATATGGTATAGCCAACCAGGTTAATCAAGTCAGGCCAAGTGAAGTCAAGATGATTAGTGTGGGTGTGGGTGTGGGTGTTTAAAACCAAATTCGTTGTCAATTTGCTTAATTGCTGTTTTGGACGTATACGTCAAAGACACATATATAGTAACATCGGCAAGGACCTTGTCTAATCAAGTGACGAGTTTTTCTTCATTTGCACACACTGTTGAAAATAACTTTGCAGACAACAGTAAAGCGTGCAGAAAATTCATCAGCCCAAAGGCAATGGCAACTAAATCGAGGCATCGTTCCAGAGGCAAGCAGAAAGCACTTTGTGCGTTTTGTGTGCGACATAAAAAAATGGCTACAAAATGGCGGCAACTGACTTAACAATCACATGCATGCCACTGCGTACAAGTATGTAAGCGTGTGTGTACATGAATGTCTGTTTGACACACACAGCGTATTGGCCTTGATGCAAACTGTCGTCTGTCGCGCTTTCTCTTACACGATATCCCTTTCACTCTCTCCAACTACTTCTGTCCTCTGCATGTGACTTTTAAATTCAACTTTTATATGTTGTTTTTAAAGTTTGCAATATCATATCATATACTCTAACTTTTGTTAACATAAATATTTAAGACTATATACATAAAAGTATTACAAGCTCTATGCTGTCATTTAATCAAAAATATAAAAATTAAAATTTATATTACAAGCATTGAGGAAAGAGCATCAGTCTCACGTTATGCTTTCGTTTTCATTATTTCTCATTTACTTCGAGCTGGCCCAAACTTAACCTCACAACCATACACATTCACACACACACACACATTCACACATATGTACTATAATTTCGTTGCGTCTTTTGACTTGTTTGCAAATTTTCAACTTGAAACGCCAACGTCAGACTGAAAGCCAAGCGCAGCGGTCGCAATTTTCTTTATTTCTTTTTATTTTTCAGTTATAAAAGTAAAAGTTTGCTGCGTTTGGCAGCAGCTTGCAGTTGTCACTGTGTGTGTGTGTGTGTTTTTGTGTTTGTGTGAGAGGAACTAGAAGGAGAGCAACAAGAGCAAATGCTTGTAAGCTGTTATGTTGTTTTTGCCATTTACAGCCACTTCATAAAATAATGTTGCATACTTTAAGGGGTCGCAATTGCACTAAAAACTAATTAAATGCTAAACGCACAAACAAATGTGTAAATATACTCACATAATTCGCATATACACATAAATAATCAGCACGTGCGTTTCTAGTGAAATTAATTACATTTAATCAACTGCCAGCGGTCAATGTCAACATTAATTTGCGCAAGTTATTGAACCAAATCTGCTACAAGTGAAACTACAGAAGGCTCAACAATAATACACACCACATATATGACTAAGTGTAAGTGTGTACGAGTGTGTGTTTGGCATCTGTGCAAACAGTGAGACAGTCAACTATGGTCTCTCTCCCACTCTCTCTCTCTGCCTCTCTCTCTCTCTCCTGCGTGTGACAGGCGGAACAGCAGGTGAATTGCCGGACAGCACGTTTAATACCAAAATTGACATTAAATTGCTTGTGACCTGCACCCAACAGCGCTCTGCTCCAGCTGCTGGTTCTGTTATCGACTTTTACGACAATTCCAATAAAGAAACAGCTCAGACGATATACCCACCGTCTGCCAATGACATTGTGCAGTCCGCGAAGTGCTGCCAGGAGGTGGGAGAAACGTGTCCTCAAAATGATAAAACGACTTTTGGGCAAATTATTAAAAGATTTCTATTGCAGTCAGTTGTGCGTGGGCATCATGACAATAGTGTGACCACAAGCAACTGAATATTAAGGAAATGAGGCGTTTTTAAGAGACTCAATCCAAAATACAGATTTTTTATTTTAATCAGGGACCATAATCATTATAAGTTTTATTTTAAAAATCACGTTTTGATGATTATATAATGTTTTTTACGATTTTCTTCACCAATAATCATTATTTTTGATAAAAAAAAAAAAAAAAAAATCATTAATAATCATTATTTATGATTTTAAAAAAATAAAACTTAAAAATAATGATTATACGATAATGATTTTTACGATTTTCTTCACCAACAATCATTAATTTTGATCAAAAAAATAAAAATCATTTATAATTATTATTTTTGATATTAATAAAATAAAACTCAAAAATAATTATCTTAAAAAAATAAAACTCAAAAATAATGATTATAAATGATATTTATTTTTTTGATCAAAATTAATGAATATTGGTGTAGAAAATCGTAAAAATCAGAATTTTTAAAATCATGAGTAATTTTTGTAGCAAAAAAAAAATGTACGGTTCCAGATTTTAATACTTAGATTTCTCTCAAAAAAGGTTATATTTTTCCTACAGATTTACCAATCGAATGACTTGTCTTGAGAACTCTGGTCACACTGCGCTGTCGAACAGACTGACAGGTGGCCAAAGTGTGTTACGCACTTTGCCAATGTTATTTTATTATTACTTTTTGTGACATGCACAACAATTGTCAACAATTGGATGAGACTCTGACTCAACAGCCATTAATTTTCGCATTTTGTCCTGCACTTGGCCAAAATGAAGTTGTTGATATTGTCAGACACTTTAGCACGTGGAGTTCCCTACCTGTTCAAATACATCGAATACGACTAAATATACATATTGGCATGTCATCCAGAGTGTCGAGTTGGCCCAAATCGAAAATGAAAATGGCATGAGTAAGCGGTTCTATCTTGAGTGTGTGGCTAGTTGAGAGCGGCATGAGTTGGGATTACTTTAGTATTGCGTATAAATTTAGTTCTCGGTTCACTTACGTGACGCAAATGTGTTACGTAATTGTCATAACAGCAACACTCAACGCATAAGCTATAAAGCTTGAGGGAAACAGAATGATTCCCTGGATAAACGTTGCCAGTGACTAACCAAAAAACCCAATGCCTCAACAGTCGCCAAAGCAACACTCACAAAATGCGGAAAGATTGGGTCGTTGGAGCTGAAAACGTTGCCAAGAAACAAAAAATAAAAACCAAAAACTAATTTAAAATGACCTTCCCAGTCTGTACAATGGACATGCCGCATTACATGTGCGGTTGTGTGAGTGTATGAGTGTGTGTGTGTGTGTGTGGCACTGTTTGCTGCCCACACATACTTAACTTCATTTGTTAACACGAGGGTGCAAACAAAAATTCTAGCAACAATATATAGAAAAAGAAACATTCGACTTTACTCAACACTTTCTAGCATTAACATGTCTTTCTTAAAAATAAAAAATATTTTTAGGATTGTTTTTTTAAATTATATTTATTGTGTTATTTTCTGAATTTTAGGAATTCTTAAGTGTAAGAATTTTATGAGTGTTAAGTAGTTTCACATTTATTCATTTGATTTTTTATTGACATTTTAAAATTTTAAATTTATAAATATCCACTTAACCCGCCAATTATTCGATCAACCCGTTTGCTTTGCTGGCGCGCATTTTCATAGCCTACTTTTGGGCGGAATTTTTGCACTGCAGTTGTTTTCATTCATAGTTTAGTCAGCCAGCAGACCAACCAAGTGCCTTGATCTTAGCTTTAAGGCTCATTCGGCTGACCGAATGTATGCCAGTAGGGTGGTTTGAGGCGGTTTTAGCATTCGAGGCCAGCGACTAGCCAAATGGCAGAGACGGTCTACATTTAATGTTTTTGCAGCCATTCCATTGCCATAATTTTTCCTTTTTTCGCCATGCTTTCGCTTTGCTTTAGCTTGGCTTGTTGTGCTTTACTTTGCTTTGCTCTGCTTTGCTTTGCTTTGCTTTACTTTGCTGGCTTTACTTATATTCTTTTTGCTATTTTAGTTTTCTAACCAACAAAACAAATTGAATCACGTTCGCCTGGGAGAGAAACGTGAGTATTTTATTTTTCCCGTTAAACATTTTCATTTTTCTTGCCAGGCAGCCAAAAAAAAAAAAATAAAAATGAAGTCGAAAAAAAAAACACATTTCAGTTCGCAATGCAAGTTGTTTTGTCTGATAATGATGCCGTGGGGCCAACTCAGTTGTTGTTTGTTGTATTTGTTGCTGTTGCTGTTGCCACTGTTCCCAGTGGTTGTTGAGTGTTGGCTAGTGGACCATGGCCAACACAATCATTTGGCCCATATATTGTAGCTGCCGCTCTTCAGTGTGTGCGTGAGTGTGTATGTGTGTATTTTGTTTATTAAAAAGAGATTGGCGTGCGCAAAAAGATTTTGTCATGACCATAGAGATCCTGTGGGCGCCCAAGCGGCCTAACCAAACAATTCATCATCATTCCAGCCTGATGATTTTATTTTGATTTCGGAAGCAAACGTTTGGGGATTACCAGTCTAATGATTTTATTATAGTTCTCATATGCTTTCGGCTTTCGTGTTTGATTGATGGTTACCGCCACCTCAACCCTCTGAATCCATTGTCTATCATTTCCCTTTCATTCATTGTCTAGTCAAGTGACTCGACATTCAAGTGCGCCATCATTATATTAAATGCACATTATTACATCGTTCAATTCGAATATTTGAAAATTTTTAAAAATTGAAATAGTCTTCTCTTGCGTGGCAAAAGTTGCTTTAAAAAATAATCATAGACCAAAGCCAAAACGTCAAACATCCAGGCAAACAATGCGAGACTAAAAATCAGAGCAAAACGCAACAAAGTTTTGTGTACGGACACTTTTGTGATTGTCTCGGGTTCGTTTAAAAAGTTGGCTGCCTTGGAGAATTCTGTATGAGCTACTCTTGCATGAGTCTGGTGTACAATGTGTAGAAATTTGGTTGATGCAAGAACAATTAAAATTATCTATTCTTACTCAATTTTACAAAATATAATATTTTTAAGTTTACTTTAACAAACTCTTAGAAAAACAGATACATTTTAGAAGATAATTTAAATCCCAACAGCAGAAACAATTTTAATTTAAATAAATATTTTAAACGAAAAATTTATACAAAACACACAAAAGTCCCTTTGCAACAATTTTTTTAGATAATGCACATCGAAAAAAGAAAGGGGAAAGACAGGATAAAAAGTGTCTTGCTTAAGGAATAAAAACAGATGGAAGAATTAAAAAATACACTTAGTTTTGTTAACTCTATGATTTGTTAATGACTGACTACTTGGCCTCTGTTGATATAAATGGTTTGTAATTATAAGAGTACTTCATTATTCAGCTGATTCGTATTCATTGTCCAGTTCGGAGTTTTAATGTGCCCGCTAAACGTGACCGTAGTGTATCCAATACATAAACTAAACCATGGCCCGCAGCTTGGTGTCGCTTTGACAGCCAGCCGGGCTCAACTTCTCACCCCCTCGGCCTATTGCCACCTCGACCACTTCTAACTCAACTCCTCTCACACACTGTGCCCGCACATAGTCGTAATTACGCGCAACTTTCGACAAGTGTCGCCTGAAAATCGCCAGTCCTTCGTGTCCCTGGAGCGGCTGGAAACTTTTGCAATGGCGCCTTTTGATGTTGCCACTGCCATGGAGGCGGCTTTAGGGGAGACTGAAGCGCACATGGCAACCAAGGCAGCTGCGGTTTAATCTTCTTTTAAATTGTCCCCCCGGTCCACAAGGCAGCCTCAAAGCAGTACAACAGTATGGGCTAAAAGTTTGCCGCCACTTGCGCTTGATAACTTAGAACAAAAGTGAACAGAAGTAAAGCCGTATCAAGAGGAGCAGGAGAAGCAGGAGAAACAGAGGGATCACAGCTTGAAATAGTTGAGAATTCTTTGTACAAAAGTCATTGTTACACTTGCGGCGCTACTGTTATTTTTCACTCTAATTAGCCGTCATTGGTTTGTGATTTGTGGACATGGGCTGACAACGGTTGAACAGATGGCACACCTGCTAAAATATTTTACTTTGCTGGAAAAGTTTTAACAAATGCCACAAAATTGAACTAGTAATTTTGTTCAGATTTTGATTTACTTCAGGGCAAAAAGACAATGGTCAGCCACATAAATCTTGAACCAATAGTTGTTGGTCAGCTCTACACACTTGCTTATGTGGCAATTTCCAGTTAACTTTAGCTGAAATCATTTGACCCAGAAGTCAGAAGAGGCCGCAAATAATTTACAGCAAATGAGTTTGCCACAAATTTATGCAGACCACATTAACCATTCAGCAGAGGCAAAGACCAAGTAATGTATTTAATTTAATTAAATACAAAACAGCTATCCCTCGGTTATGGCTTTTATAGTCGGTCTTTAAAACGTTCGTAAATCATTTAAGTTCCAGCCCATAATAAGCGGCCAGCAGCTAATGGTCAATGTTCCCGACTCCGAATACAGCTTCTGCTTCTGCTCATTGTCGAAGCCGATCACGCCTGCCATTTGTGCGGCCACATTAAAATAGGCTCAAATGTGCAGCAGGCTCTGTCTTTATGGCCACTTAATGTAAAACAGTTAATTAGCAAAACACCCACTCACACACATACGCATGCAGAGTGATAGAGAGAGCAAGAGGCTTGTAATGTCCGATGGCCATGCAAAATGGCTGCCATTTTTACTGCTGCTGACATTTTTGACTTCGCCGGCAGGTGGCGCAAACGCAAAAGGCAAAGTGAAGGAAAAGTGCTTTTGATTAATCAAGCGCAATGAGGCATGTGCAAAAAAAAATTTAAATATGTATAACGTGTAAAGTAAACCAATCAAAATTCAAATTTGTGAAAGCCAAGTCGTTGCTTAAATACACTTCCACATATGCACCAAAAATATTATAATTAATAAACTTCAAATACCATCAAATTTTATAAATAAAGTATTATTATAAACTCTGTAAAAGTTTGACATTGCATGCCCTGCTAAAATAAAGTCAAGAACAAATAACTCTTAGGATCTTTGATGTCTAAATTTATTTGCTATATATAGTTTTTCGGTATGGCTTTATATCTGTATAATAAGGACAGTACCATGGTTTTTTAAAGAACATACACAGTGGTAAATAAATAAATATAATATTTATAACGACATTACGATACAAACTGAATGTTATAGTATTTACACCTGAGCCAGCGACACACTTTCTCCTTTCTTCTCTCGAACTATCACTTCTGATAAAAATTGTGCTGATTGCATGGAGCCACTTAGTGACAGTGGCAGGAATCACAGGACGTCAAAAATTAACTTGCTTTTGTCCATACAAAATGATGGCTGACATGCCATGACATTGTAATTGTTGTTGTTGCTGCTGCTGCCGTTTTTGCTACTGCACTTTATTTTTAATGCTGATGGAAAAGCAGATACAAAGAAATATAGGGGATGGTGGGAGAAGAGAGGGCGTGGAGAAAGGACAGTGTGGCACGCTCAAGGCGAACAATTTCTTTGGCATGCTACTTTTGTCGCCTTGTCCTTGTCGTAATTATGAACTTAACAGGCATCCCGGGCATGCCGCCAGCGGAAGTAGCACCGCCAACGCCAGCGGGGCTAACGGCATCGCCATATTGTGTTAATATTTAATGGACGTCATCCAGCGACGCGCTCTGATTTTTAATTGAGCAAATTTTCACAGCGCATACATATAAACTTTTGTTTTTTTTTTTCGTACTATTTGTCGTTCCGTATTACACTTAACATACTTTAATGAACATGTGTGTGAATACATTTTTTATTTACGCAAAATGCATTTGACTGCCTGAATTGGTTGATTAAAATAAACACTTGAAGGTATTTAATTAAGTAAACAGATGCCCAGCAACATCCATTCCTTATACTACTTTCCTTTAATTTATTAGCTGAGACTGTGTTGATAAGGATGTGGCCCTGACCATAGTCGTTTGCCAGCTGGCAAAGTTTATTAATATAATAAACGTTTACCGCCCATTCATTTGCATATCCAAGGCGGTTTTCTGCGGCTTCTTTTGGCAAGTGAGCGCATAATTAAATTTAATCCAATTTAATGACTGGCAAGTACAGACAACTTGCGTCCAGCCGCGTTGTCCTTTGCGGCTGACTGGCTAATTAATGAAGAATACTTTAAATATGTATGTCCGCCGACCTTACTTTGCTTGACATTATTTACTGCTTTATTATTAAAAGCAAGGGACTTTTTAAGTGACTTTATAAAATGAAGCATGACACTTTACAAGGCCAAAAAATCTGACATAATTACCATATTTCAAACCTTAAAAGTTCGCGCCAATTGCCAGACGACATTTGAGGTACGTGGTTGCCACTGAGTTGTGCGAAAGCTATCTGGCAGCACTTATTAAAAAAGGTGGCACCTTCTCGCGACCAACTTGTGTAATAAATAGAACATTCGACATTTAAATTATTGTTAAAATTAAAATACATGTAATTAAAGACTAGACGGACTACACACAGTCTGTGTTTATACTGTCCAATCATTAGAACAGCTAGCTGACAACAAATGGTATGATAACAATGATGATAACATGTCCAGGGGTGTCAATAACACCTTTATCAAGGCCACAAATCGACAAAAATAAATTCAATTTGTTTATTGACAGTGCGTAAACAAACAAACATTGCAATTACATCAAGTTTGCTGAGTTTTGATCCGAGTGCTAGTGCCTATCATCGAAATGCTACCTGCCATTGTTTTCCGACAAATGCATCGCCCACTGACCGCCGGTGGACTGCATCATGGAGCCGCAACAACGCTGAAGCACGTGCTGGGTGTAGGAGGAAGCAGTTTTGTTAACTGCCTCAATCGATATGCCGCCGCTACCGGTTTCATTCGCATCTCCTTCCTGGACATCAATCAACGTCGCAATTGGGATGTGGCACGACTGCGATTGTATGCAGATGCCAAGAAGCAATCGTTGCATCTGCGTACTCTCCAGGGACGAGACCTATTGCAAAACGTTATAGACAAACAACGCGCCGATTTTATCGAGCGTAAAAACTTCCTGGTTGATGACATCCGTGAGGCGAGACATAAGGTGCAGGAACGGGTACGCGAGAAGATCGTCGAGATCCGTGAGGAGCGTGAGAACATTATGACAATACCGAATATGCTCACCATTAGCCGTGCCATACTCTCGCCATATATCGGATACGTTATTGTGCAGGGCGACTTTACTCTAGGCATGAGTTTGCTTGTCGTCGCCGGCATTACAGATCTGGTGAGTAGTTACTGATAATATCCACTGCCAAAGGCTGCTGCTCTACAGTTCGATTCTTCCATTTCAGTTAGATGGCCAGATTGCCCGTCGTTGGCCATCACAGGCCAGTAAGGCTGGTTCCTTTCTCGATCCCATGGCCGACAAGCTGCTGATGGGCTCGTTAGTTATTTCATTGTGTTATAGCGAACTGCTGCCCATGTGGCTAACTGGTATTGTTGTTTTCCGTGATGTCTTCTTAATTGGCGCTGGATTTGTCATACGCTACATTAGTCTTCCACCGCCGGTTAGTTGTCTATATCTTTGCAATAACAATACTATAATATTTGTAATATTTGGGTTATCTGCAGAAAACGTTTTCGCGGTACTTTGATGCCACCCATGTTACTGCCCAATTGGAACCGACTCTTATCAGCAAAGTCAACACAGGCGTGCAACTTGCCACAATTGGCATCAGTCTAGGCGCACCCATATGGAACTATATTGGTAGCTATGCCAAACAATTTATACCCGATGCAATATCATTTATTCATTCTCATTTACAGATAATCCGGCCCTTCATGGACTTTGGTACCTAACGGGCATTACAACAGTTGCCGCTGCGCTCAGCTATGTTATCAATAGACGCGATACTTTTAAAATTATACAAAAGAAAACGTAGAACTGAAAACCTTTTGCTATTACAAGGAACAAAAGTAATAGAACACCAATTGCAATGATTAGTATGTAAAGTCTTTTTGTAAACATTTGCTTAAATTAAATTCTATATTTGTTAAACAGAAATGTTTTTATTTAAGTTTTCAGCTGTTGCTCAACTGTTGTGCATAGCGAACGCTCATCGGGCGTCATTCAGGTTCATTCTTATTCTCAACCAACAATGAGTGTAAATTCGTTTACCTTTACCACATCGAAGTAGTTTTGAAGCTGTTTAAAATATCTATTATATTTCTATTGGAAAGCTTGAAATAGCTTTATATATATTGATCGATTTTGTCGGCAACGGAAAATTGCACAGCGGCGTCTAAAACGAAAGGGCTGCCACCTTTTCCACACAAAATCCCGAATTTACAAGTGATATCGATATATTTCTCATCCTATCGAATTTCAAGATCATTGAAATTTTATAGTGTTGCGAAACGACATTGTCAAGCGGCGCGCATCATTTCTTGTATTCGCTTAAAAAATGCAAGATAGTAAAACAACGCTATAATAAAAAGAAGCTGCATAAAGGCATTAACAAATGAAAAACTAAGTTCCAATAAAAACCTGCAATAAAATGTGAGTTACAAGTGTGATAAAAAACCTAAAAATTAAATCAATGGGACAATTGCAACATATTCTGGTGTTTGTTTCCTTACAGGGCGAAACTTGGTGATAAAACAATGCGTGAATTAGACGATATATTAAATGGTAGCGAAACCTATGGAGATCGATTAGCTGCTTTTCTAAAGCACAAGACCGCTGCAAAGCAACAGAGCTACACGCCGTTTGTTTTGGATGACTTTGATGTGACTGTTGATATTGACATCGATCTGGTCAAACTACCTCCAAAGCCGCAGCCAGAAGATGCCCAAAAGATTCTAGGCGAGGAGCAGCCACTACGTGAAACCAAGCAGAATGCCAATGCAGCCAATGAGCCGATTCCTGTGAAGACGATACAACAGCCACCGGTAAGTGGAGAGTCTTCACCTGCTCTTGAAAATGTGCAGCCAGCTGCATCCCCATCTGTGTCCAAAAATGTACAGCCAGCTCCAGCTGAATCGCCTACCAAATCACCGCGAAGGTCGCTGCGGCGCAGCGGAGGCGGAGGGAGTGTGCCGGGCTCGGATCGTCTACGTCGCGTTGCCTTGCAGAGACGCTCCCGCAGCCTTGGACGACGCGATCTGCTTAGAGAGTTCAACGATGCCGCGACGAATACTTCGAATTCGGTAAGTTCCGGGTATCCTTTTTGTTTAATTTACTTCTAATTACAGTATAATTGTTTTCCAGCCTAAAGGATCAGTTAATACAACATCAAGTTCTTTGAGCTTTGTAAGTTTTGTTTGTGTTTTATAAACTGTGCAGTTAGTTAAACCAGAATTCTCTTTTAGCTACCTGGGACTAGCAGTACTCCAGCCTCTGCCAAACAAGACGATAAAAAGACCACAACAACAGCAGTTACTGCAGCTCCAACTCCAGTTACTTCAGCTCCATCAACAGTAACTGCAGCTCCAGTAACTGAGAGCGCACAGTTGCAAAATGAGCTCGAAAGAACCATGATGTTCACCCAACGACGTGATGAGATGCCTCGCAATACTACAGCACAGGATAACGGTGTACAACAACGCACATACACCGTGGAAATGGGACCCGAGCCAGGGCAACTCCTGCTCTCGCCGTCAAACAAAACCAGGAACATCAGTGTGCAGCAGAGATCACAATTGTCACCAGCGAGATCTTTATATAATGCTTCGCTTCGACAGTCGCCGCTGCAGCAAAGGTCCTCGTCGCAGATACGCAATTCGCCAGGAGCTAGACACGAAATACTAGCGCCTGATACTCCTCCACGTGCGATGTGCCTATCTCTGCGGGAACCGGAATTCACTGTGCCTGAATCGCAGCCGGTAATGCATGAGGAGAATATCCAGCAAGTATTGCAGACTTTAACAAGTAGCCCAGCTGCCACTCCATTTGTAGTCGTACCAATCTCATGCGTATCTAAGCACATAACACAAGAGGAAGTACAATCATCAACAAAATCAACTAAACCAGTGGCAACAGTTGCCAGTCGTAGCATTCAAACGTCCTGCAGCCCACGGTTCGTACAAAACGTAGCTGAAATCATGACGGATGATGACAGCGATGATCAGCGGCAGTCCAGCTCTGCGCCCTTAAATTTGGCACCACAAGGTGGTAACACAACCCGTCAGCGGCGCTTACGCAAGCGTAATCAACAAGTGATGAGTCCCAACAAGCTGCTGGATTTGCACTGTTCGCGCTCAAAGGATTCACATCGTAATCGCACTCGAACGACGCGACAGACAGTGCTCAATAAGCCATCGAGACAGCCTATTAATGGTGAAGAGTTTGCCCAGGAGCTGGCACGCATGAGCAACTATGAGATTCTCGATTTGCGAAAACGCAAATCGCTTGGAAAATTGCATCCTCTAAACGGACACCGACAGGAAATAAGAGAGCAGAAGGTCATTGAGGAACACATAGAGTGGGAAATAGTACGTCGTAATTTGGATAAGCCCAGTCCCAATCATTCAACAGCCAATGCGCCGTTGCATAGTTTAATGTCGCCAGATAAACCAATCGAAATTGAGACAATGTCGAACCCGTCTCCTGCAGCTCCACCAGCGGGTTTTAAAGATGATTCTGTGCAAGAGCAATACTCAATGAGCTACCAGTCTACTTCAAAACAGCAGCAATCAATGCGTCGATCAAACGCCAAACGCAGAGATGCTTCCCAACTCCAAGCAAGATCCATGTCCACTTCTACAGTAGTGGCATCACCAGCACCTCCGCCAGCTGATTTCAGGACTAGCCCAATGAAGTCACAACGCTCTGTGCATCGCCAGAAGACATCATCGAAGCGGAGTGAACGTACAAGGAGACCACGTGAACCAACTTTGGTAAGAGTGAAATTTAATATAATAAATTATCCATTACATTTAATTTTAAATGTAGATCGAGGATGATTTATTGGTGGTCTGCACACCGCCGTCAAAGTTCCGACAATCCAAGTGCAGTCAGCAGGAGCAGTCGTCATATGTGGAGTCTGAAATAACTTCACTGGCTGATCCACCGACACAGTACCGTAAGTCCAAGTCCAGGCAGCTAGAACCGAATGATGCTGAGGACACAGGTCTGTCCAAGCCGAATGTGTCTGCATTGCCTGATCCACCGAAACAGTTCCGTCAGTCCAAGACCAGGCAGCTGGAGCAGTCGGCAAGTGTGGTGCCGGACATAACTTTACTGGCTGATCCACCGAACCAGTTTCGTCAGTCCAAGTCCAGGCAGCTGGAGCCGAATGATGTTGAGGAGCCATGTCTGATCAAGCAACAAGAGAAGTTGACGGCTGTGGAGCCGAATGTGTCTGCACCGGAACAGTTTCGGCGGTCCAAGACCAAGCAGTCAGATGTTGCTAAATGGAATGAGACGGTATTGGTAGAACCGCCGGCACAGTTTCGGCGGTCAAGGACCAAGCAGCAGGTGCAGTTGACTGTTGAAGAGTCTGAAGTGGCTCCATTGGCTGATCCACTGGACCAGCTTCGACTCTCACAGTACGGGCAGCTGGAGTCAATTGAATCTGAAGAACCTGATCTGCCCAGGCACCAAAAGCAGTTGTCAGCTGTTGACACGGATGTGTTTGCTCTGCCAGCGCCGCCGACACAAATTCGATTGTCCGGATCCAACAAAAAGAAGTCGATTAAAATTGTGGAGGCTAACTTAACTGCATTGGCAGATCCGCCGTTGAAGTCCATTGATGCAACGCGGACAAGTGACCCACAACACATTGACATGCCCTTTAACTACGATATGGCACAGATCAGTTTGCAGATGGAGGTACCATCGCCAATGAAAACGCTTGCACCATCAACTGCATTGGATGAGCAGCCAAGCACCAGCAAAGCCGCCCAGCTGGAAAAAAGTCTACCAAATAGCAAGAAGCAAAAGGATCGAACGCTGCCTGCAGATGATGTTTTCAAGAAACCAACTGCTCCAGCGCCGCGCTCAAAACAAAACAAAAACAAAAAGAAGAGGGAACTGGAGAATCTGTGCATTAAACTGGTAAACGAAACGCTGCCACCAGAAGATGCAGACTCTGTATCCGATTGGAACACAAGTAAGTAAAACACGCAAGTAAATAAAGAATTATTCATCAGATATCTGACATTTCGCTTATCTATATAGCTGGTGTTCGCAAATCCAAACGTGGTCAGGTACCGCTGCGCAACACTTGGGTTCACTCTAAAGGCGATCCGTTTGCCCAAATGCGCAAAATTTATGAGAGATCTATGATGTTTACAGCAAGCAAGCCTAAAAATCAATCTGGCGCAGACAGCAGCGACTTATTAATGGACAGGCCACCATTGTCAAGCAGCACTCCACGCATTGAAGGTCCAGTCAAGAACACCCACAAGTCTGGTAAGCGTAAGCGTGAACAGCAAAATGATCAGGAAGAGGGAAAACACGAGTACAACCAGAACCAAATATCGGGCATAACACCACTGACCAGCATAGCAGAGCAATCGGAGGAGCAACCTATAGAGCAGCCAGAGGAGCAACCCACAGAGCAGCCAGAGGAGCAACCTAGAGAGCAGCCAGTTAAAATTAAAGCTGAACCCAAGAAGCGCAGCCGCAAAAAGAAGGCCAACGTAGTGGAGACCATGCCACCACCGGAAGCTAGCCCCAAAAAGAAAAAGAGTAAAGGTGGCAAGAAAAAACCAGTAATTCCTTCAGAATCACAAACCGATCCAGAACCCGAACCGGAACCATTGACATTCTTAACTTCACCAACAAATAATATTGTGCAGGAAATTGAATCTGCGCCTGTATTTGATGCTGAGCCGCAATCGGTGAATCAGCCTGAGGATCCTAGATTTCCGCTGATGGACTGGCTAAGAGAGACCAAGGATGGCACTATCTCCATTGATGGCTGCAATACCGAAGAGGAGAATGATTCCCTGGTTATCTGTACGTTACCTTATTCCCAACTCAATTAAACAGAATTCATTTCATATTATCTTTAATTGGTTGCAGCAAGAGCAGCTAATCTGCAGTTCTCGAATCTCAACGGTATTGACTATGCATTCTATAATGGAGAGAACAACTCGTGCTCCGTGGGATACATGCGCTTCCAGCCGTTCCAAGTTCGCGGCTTTAATCGTGCTAAGCGCAAACTGGTGCGTACTTGACCTTATTTTCGATATATATGAATAATAATGTTTTTTTTATGTCTACGTTAAACAGCAATTTGTTGCTCTTTATGGTCAGTTTAAAGTAGATGTGGAAAGTGAAGAGTCTAAAGAAAATGAGCAGTACACCATGAATACAGGCGACTTAGTGGAAATTAAAAAGGGTAAAAATCTTGTCTTAATCTTTTAGAAAAAAATAACAACTTTGATAACCTATCATAATTAACAATTTCTTTCAGGCTGCCGTTACAACATTACAAATAGCTTGAATGAAGTCTGCGTCTTGCTAATTACTCGGAATTAATTTAATTACTTAAACATCCGTACGCAAATTATGAATTTCAATTATACAATATTAACTTTTCAGTTAAATACATGAATCATTGTTTTAGCATAAGTTTTTTCACTATCTTAGTATTTGCCAATTGATTAATAATTATTTTCAATTTGAAATATCTTGAAGTGCTTGGATTAATAAATATTTGTTATTTGTATCATTATAATATTTCAATAAAGTTACATTATAAAAGTTTTTTTTTTTAATATAATACATTCATTTAAATGTATTTTCATATTTCGATTGTCGTTTACTTAACGATCTATACGGAAATAATTATTTCTAATTATACGAAATAAATCTTAATTTTTCATCGTTAAAGCGTTTGTTTTCTAATTATCTTGGTTTTCGCCGATGGACAAAAATAAAAATTAGTAGTCGAATAAATAGTTCGGATTTCTGATTTAAAATTAATAATACAACTTCTTCCTCCAAGGCACCTCGAATTCTCAAAATTCATTAAAATTTCACCGTTATTTATATAACATAAATTGGCATAAATAATCTTAACAATTATGTGATATTTAAATTCAGCTAAGTTTTGATATTAATATTTTTGGTAAAACTGAGCAAACAAATGCCCAAAAATAACAAATTTAACAAAAACTTGTCAGCACTGGTTTAATAAAATGCCACAAAGTCCGAAGGCTGCCACCCTACAAAATATCGTAATCTGGCAACTTGTTCTAATTTAATCAAAATAAAAAATTGGGTGCACTCAAGGAAATTCTCCTAACTTGAAATTTTTCTTAATATTGAATATAGATTTTTTTAATTTTTGCAGAATTTTTGTTAGAATTTTGTCGATTTTTTCATATTTTTTTTTAGAATTAAATTTATTACTTCTTTCCCCTGTGGGTGACGAACTTCAAACCTTCCAAAAAATGTTTTCCTTAATTTAATCTAATTTCGAATTTAAGATTTTCATCAAATTATTAATTATTTTCAAAGCTGTTGCATTTTGAAATTACATTAACCTACATTTTAAATTTTCCTGCCCGCATGAGTTCTCAACTGTTGAGTGCAGCGAACGTACTTAGTTTTAGATCCGTTGCCAGACATAATGTTTTAATATAAATGAAACTTAGTGGCAACGCTGGTCGTGCTGTCAAGCTGTCACTGCAGCTGTCACCCTTTTCTTTCTTTTCCGGTCAGCGAACAGACCTGTAAGTTCGCGTATTATTTATACATAAAATAAAATCGAAAAAATCTAGTGTTTGAACAAAACAACGCCAAATATTTGAAGCTTAAACTAAATAACAAGAGTGTGAACCATGCACATACACTAATATTGCAAAACAAGAACGAATCTATGGCACTACAACCGATTGTGAAAACAGACAAACAAATCAAAATATAAACGAAATGATATTGTCTTAATTAAATTCTAGTGGAATATTTGGCGGTGAAATTGTTAAAGTGCTTAACATAGGAATAAAGAACTGTTGTTAAAACAATGTGCTAATGTTCTGTATTTCTTACATTTATTTTTTGCATGTACTTTGCTGTCATCACAACAACAACATTAAATTGGTCACCCTGTATGTTTAGCCGCCAAAATGAGGAAAATTATGAAACAGGGCAAGATCGTAATCGTCCTTAGTGGACGTTACGCTGGCCGTAAAGCCATCATCGTCAAGACCTCCGATGATGGCACCCCGGAGAAACCCTTCGGACATGCGCTCGTTGCCGGCATCGACAGATACCCACGCAAGGTGACCAAGAAGATGGGCAAGAACAAGCTGAAGAAGAAGTCCAAGGTCAAGCCCTTCCTCAAGAGCCTGAACTACAACCATCTGATGCCGACCCGCTACACCGCGCACGACATCAGCTTCGAGAAGCTGTCGCCCAAGGATCTCAAGGATCCCGTCAAGCGCAAGACTCACCGTTTCCAGACCCGCGTCAAGTTCGAGTCTGTGTACAAGGAGGGCAAGAACAAGTGGTTCTTCCAGAAGCTGCGTTTCTAAACAACAGCAACAACAATAACAACAGAAGCAGCTGCCTGTGGAGTTCTCTTGATTTGTATGTCGCCGTTTTTTTAAGGTTAAATAAAAAAACATCAATACTGATATAAAAAACAATTGACGGAAATTGGCAAATGCATTTTTTATCATATGACCTTGATTAATATTACACCTTGTCAACCATAAAAGTCGCCTTTACTTCTTCAAATCGTAAGAGTAATTGCAATTGGAATTTCGAAAATGTTAGCTCTGATAAGAGGAAGCGACTTCTGCCCGGAGATACATTCTTTTTGACTGAATAGTAGTAGAAACCACACGGATTATTGTATTCAATGATTTAAATGAAATCCCATCGAGCACAGTTGACTGAAGCTCCTTAAATTGATTTTCATGTGCTTTACTTTGAAAACCTGACCTACAATAGTGTAAAAACTCAATGTTAGAATAAGGATTGATTTGACAATAGCTACTGTCAAATCAATCCTTAAAACCAGTAAGATTTCTGAGAGTAAAGCGGTTTCTTTTATTGTAAACTAAGTATTTGACTGAATAAGAATTCGTTTATATACCCTCTAGCATCTTTGAATATTTCAAATATAGCGCAAATTTTAAATAAAGGTCTCGGGTTTAATAATTTCCATAGTAGCTTCCATCTAGAAATTTTCCTATTGCAAATTCATTGAAAACATTAAAGTAAATAGTCGTGCATTGATTATAATCAATAATTATTGTAATTTTAATAATAAATATTCGAACAGAATAATACATTTTGTTTGAATTCATTTTTAATCATTTACAATCGTTTTGGCAATTAAATTTACAAATTATATAGTTTATGGCCTAATTTTTGACCATTCTTAAATTGATGAAACTGTTGTACTTATTACTGATTTATCGAATGAGTTATTTTTGCTTAGGATTTATAAATATCTAATAGGTTGGGAAATAAAAAGAGTCAAAGTAGGTCAAATGTTCAAAACATTGAAGAGTCCTGGGTCGAGAATATCTGTGAAATAGAATATAAAAGATTAATGAATTAATAGACAATTTAAAAAAAAAGTATATTTAATGTAAATTTCAAATAGATTTAATGTTAATTTTACCTGTGGTATAACACTTTGGACATCGGAGGTGCACAGAACATATAACACTTAGCCGGGGCAGGGGGAATTTTTGTGGTAAAGCAGCGCATAATTTTGACCATTATATAAATAAACTGATTGATTTTAGTTGCATTTCGACATCACAATAAAACATAGTATGCATTGGCTTGGGGTAAACAAAGGCCGTATAACACTTGTTGACTCTGATTGGCTTAGTTGTGAGTTAATTTAAATTTATAGATTTTTCAGTTTTTGTTTTTTTCTGTTTTTGGTTAAGTAAGTCTTTAACATTGTTTGCTTATCGGGTGTATTAAGATGCCTAAGACTGGCAGAAATATTTCCCATGTGGCCTGTGGAACGGTTAAGCATGGATTGGGGGGAGTAGAGAAATAGATGTAAACATTTCGGTTAGATTTGAACATAAATAATAGGTTATACATTGAAGAGGAATTGCATGGTAGACGCAGCTACATACGTGTGGTTGTGGTTGGTGTTGTGTTGGAGTGTGTTTTGCTGTGTGCACTACGGGAATACTACTACTTAAAACAGATATAAACAAATTCAACTTAAAGCAAAACATAGTTTTAAATGTTAGTAACATGTGTAATTCGTGTGTTTGGTCTGGTTAGTTCGGTTATAACGGCAACTAGTAGCAAAGTTACATATAGAACACTTACAGTTTGGTTTAACTTGAAGTGGAAATTATAAATAATACAAAAAGAGCATGAAACTTTAAATAATACAAATAGACGAGCAGATAACAGCAGCATGGTGAAGTAAATAGGACAAGCGAATAGAATATACATATTTTTTTTTCAATAGGACTAATAACAGCACTAATTAAAAAAAAAAACGGAGACGTTCTAAAAACAAGTAGGCTTAGCTAAGCTTGAATACAAGTCAATTAGTTTACCAATTCACACGTTTGGTACTCAAAATCTTCAGTATGTTCTCAACTACATCGGTGCTGGAGTGATTGCCGCCCACATCTGAAGGATAATCAAGAATATTAAGTCAAATAGTAAATAATAAATCTTATGATTTACCTGGCGTGCGTATGGCATCATTGACAAGGGTCTGGTAGGTGGCATCATAGATGACTTGGGCGTGCTCGCTGTGTCCCAGGTGATTCAACATATCAATGCTGGCGTTTATCATCGCCACCGGATTGGCAATGTTCTTGCCGGCAATGGCAGTGCCAGTGTTACGGGTTCCGGGCTCAAACACGGCGTACTACAAATATATATAAGAAATTCTGTACAACTTACAACATATACCATTAGTCGATACTCACGTGATCGCCGTAATTGCGTCCAGAGATGAGACCAGCTCCGCCCATTAGACCACAGAGCACATTGGAAACGATGGTGCCATACAAATTGGTCATGTTCATCACATCAAACTGATGCGGATTTGAAACAGCTTGCATGCAGGTGTTGTCAATGATCATGTTGTTGTGTTCCAGCTCTGGGTACTCCTTGTGCACACGATTGGCCACGTCCAGGAACAGACCATCCGACAACTTCATAATGTTGGCCTTGTGAATTGTGGTGACACGTTTCCGGTTATTCTGACGTGCATACTCGAAGGCATAACGAGCCACACGCTCGGCATTATCCACAGTCACCACCTTCATGCTCTCGACGACTCCACGGACGGACTCGTGCTCCAACATGGCATACTCACCATCCGTGTTCTGGCGAATGAGCACAATGTCAATGTCCTTGTGACGGGCTGGGATGCCCGGATACGACTTGCAGTGCACCACATTAACGTACAGATCCAACTCATTGCGAATAGCCACATTGCGGGACATCTCGTCCAGACTGTGCGACTTCGTCTCAATGTTGCCCTTGAGTGCGACGCCATTGCGCTTTATGGAGGTGATCGCGTACTCCAAGTCATCGTTGCCCTCGGTGGATGGATCAATATCGATCACCTCAAAGTCAATGGGCGCTCCACAATACTGAAAGATCTCACGCACATAGGTCATCAGCTCTGGTCCTATACCGCCTCCAGGCAGCATTGTGACTGCATGCCGACCACCATACTGAGCCGAGATTCTGGTGCCCTGGAACAGCAAGAGATTCCCATCAGTGCATATATTGAAAGGAGTATAACCTCAAAAAATACCGTTAGTTTCTTTTGCAGTGCAGACTTGGTGTGAGCCACATCCTCCGACTTCTCCTTGGTCACGAGCATGGGATAGCCCTGTAAAGTACACATTAAATATACATATATTACCATCAAGCTGTTGTTGTCTCTCCACAGGCAACACATTATGTAATTTGCGGTTGCAGTCGCTCCGTTGAGCACCTTGGGAATTTGATGCTCTACGGGAACTTACGCGTGTCAGGAACGGCGTCTGGGTCTGCAGCAGTCTTTGGGTTAATCGTATAGCCATATTTACTGTTGCGATTTATTTGCCTTATTTTTTGCTGCCTGCAGAATGTTTCAACCCTTTTTATTGCTACCCACAAAAACTGTGGCTAAAAAGCGAAATCAGATGTTTGCCAATCGACAAGTCTTTCGATACAAAGCTATCGAATTTAGAGTCGATTGTTAGAGCTGGAGATTTGTTTTGTTGTTTCTCTGTGAGCTATCGATGACGATTGGATGAACGTGCCCATCACTGTTGTAGAGTATTAAGTGCAGTCTTTCTGAAAGTCAATCTTGTTTGTAAAATTTAATAACAAAATAATTTAATTAAATTAATAGTTATTATTTAATTAATATTTTAATAGTTATTAAAAAATGTATATATTTAGCAAATTTATTAATTAAATGTATTTATTGTTTTATATTTTGTAGTACTTTGCATATATTTAGCTAACAAAGAGTAAACACACTTCGGTGTGCCGCACAATTTTTTTAGTCAGATTCTGTTACGTTAACAACCGCGTTCCTAATGGAAGTTTGTTTTTAAATAAAAACAAGTGTCGGGCAGCATGTGGCCATAATAAAACAGACAACAGATTAATTATCCAAAAACTATCAAATGGCAGCAGAACTAGCACCTGTCGGCATTCCACTGCAAATGGAAATGCAGGAGCCGGTTGCAAGGTTAAATTTTCTACATGCACTTGTCGTAAGTAGAAATGCAATACAATAAATAGCTAATTCCTAAAAGAGTGACATAACTCTAAAATTGGCATTTCGTGATAACTGCATTTAAAGTTTTCACTTGCCGTATGACTGCATGGACTTTTCTCACACTGTGTGTGTTAAGACTAGGATAAATAAATTTTGACACAACATAGATCAGCACATAGTGAACATTTCTGCATCATTAACTCAAAAACAGTCTTTGACTTGTGTCACTCTTCTAGTAAATGAGGGAAAATTATGTTTATGTATGTTAATGTTTGTGTTTTTAAAGGCTGGCGGCGTTGCTGGAGTTGTTGTGGACATTGCACTATTCCCCATCGATACGGTCAAGACGCGCCTACAAAGCGAATTGGGTTTCTGGCGAGCCGGCGGCTTTAGAGGCATCTACAAGGGACTCGCACCGGCGGCTGCTGGCAGTGCACCCACAGCAGCACTGTTCTTCTGTGCCTACGAGTGTGGCAAGCAGCTGCTGAGCTCCGTGAGCAATACCAAAGACTCTCCCTACGTTCACATGGCTGCAGCATCTGCAGCGGAAGTGGTAAGCAGAGACTTGTGATCCGGCAAGATTGATACTCCAACTCCAATTCGAATTCCAACAGCTTGCCTGCCTCATCCGCGTACCTGTGGAAATAGCCAAGCAACGTTCGCAAACGCTGATGGGACACAAGCAACACCAGACGGCGCTTCAAATCCTGATGCGCGCCTATCGCACTGAAGGATTAAGACGGGGACTTTATCGCGGATTTGGCACAACAATCATGCGCGAGATTCCCTTCAGCTTGATACAGTTTCCCTTGTGGGAGTACTTTAAGCTACAGTGGACGCCAATGACAGGCTACGAGTCGACGCCTCTGTCGGTTGCTCTGTGTGGAGCAGTTGCTGGTGGCATTTCGGCTGGACTGACTACTCCCCTGGATGTGGTCAAGACACGTATAATGCTAGCGGAACGAGACAGCTTGACACGTCGTCGTAATATACCCAGCATTTTACATGGCATTTATGTGGAGCGTGGCATAACCGGGTAAACTATACAAGTCTATTTAAATTTGTTGTTTTTATACATATATTTCATACATTTTTCAGTTTGTTTGCTGGCTTTGTGCCACGCGTGCTCTGGATTACGCTTGGCGGTGCGTTCTTCTTTGGATTCTATGACCTGACAACGCGCCTCTTAGGCGCCGCAAATGCAGATAACTAACGGCTAAATTAAGCATGTAATTTTAGTTAATGTACAAAAGTCTGAGACCAGCTATAATTGCAATAAGTTGCAGTTTAAATTTAACTGTTGAACTTTAAGCTGACATCAAAACGTAGACAATAAAATGAAAGTGTGTGTAATGTAATACTCGTTATCTAGAGATTATTAGTCTTGTTCTCTTCAATGCTCTCCGTTTATCAAGCACGTAAGGCGACATCATCATCTGTTGGCCGATTTTCCTGTCGCTGCTGGTATATATAAATATATAATATATATATAAAAAAAGATATATGTATTATTTGTGTATAAACAAGAGCTGCAGTACTAACGGGAGATATGTGCAGGCGTGCATCGAACAGATATGTAATGGAATTTCGCTCTCCAATATCATCAGTTCCCATCATGGACACATCGGAATCTTCCTCGTCGACATTGACGTATCCACTGCGCGTGGCATTTCTGCGTTTGAAGTGAAAACAGTTGTGGGGACAACGGATTCGTGACATGGCATAAACCTTAAGTAGTTTTCATATTAACATATGTAAATACATGCAGTTGTACAAACATCAATACTGATAAGATGCAATAGTAACTTTACCAAGCCAGCGAGAATGACAACACCCACAAGAGCCACAATTGGCAGCCAAATGTACTCAGCGTCCTCTGGATGCAGCAATTCCGGCGTTGCAGTTGTGTTTGGCTTAATTTCCATTGTTCTTATTTGTCGACTGGACGGGGATTTAAACTGCCGATTGAACGTCAAAACATAAGCCGGTGCCAGTGTGACCCCAACATACAACTGTGCAATTTTATCGGTAACGATAAGAATTAGTGATGAGTGTTAATTACATTATATAGTCACAGTGACTATGATACACAGTACTCATAATAAATGCAGAAAGTTATGTTAAATTGAAGTAAAATATAGGATGAGCTAAAATAAAGATTTCAAAAAAATTGAATTGCAAAATTATATAATTAAAAATACCATCGCTGTTCAATGTGAACCTGGTAACTGTGACTCAGTTGCTCATCTCTAGCTGCTGCGCTGTGTTTGGTTGTTTTTTACCGTCGAAGTTTGTTTATTATTCTTGTTTTGAAAAAATACCGCTCTTACAGTTATGGCTGTGATAGTTGCTGAAATTGTTACTGAAAACTTGCGCACCTGTTGTCGTGTTTGTCTCGAGGAGCCACATCGAAATCAGATGCTGGATATGAATGTCATATATGATGAGGATGCACAGTTAACATACTACGATTGTTACGAAATATGCACAATGGAAAATCTGCGAGAGTGCGCGGAAAACGAGCCCAACAACATTTGTAGGCATTGCGGCGTAGAGCTCCAGTGGGCATATGAGTTTTATAAAAAATTAATCCGGACAAACCAGCAACTAAAGAAAATGCCAAACATTGTGGATAAACAGATAGAAGATGCCAATCAGGCAGAGGAGATTGAAGGGAAGCTTACCGATACGGAAATGGTTAACGATGAAAATGGGATTGTTTTGCAGTTGGATGAACAACTAGAAACAGTGGATGAGACGCTTAGCGAGCCGGAGGCAGTAGAAATACTAGGAGATCAATCAGCAAGTGAACTGGAATCCTCTCCAGCGGTCGCCCATGTCAGTGTCAATGACGTGTTGCCACGACTGCGATATTCTGGAAAATTTAGCTGCCAGTTTTGCAACAAACTGTTTCGCAATCATTCCCATATGCAGAAGCACCAGCTGATTCATCTGTCGGATCGTCCGCAGTTCCATTGCAGCTTCTGTGATCGCGTCTATCTTACCAAGCAGGCACTCAAGGTTCGCGTGGACACCAAACACAACAAATCGGGCAGTGTCTGCACCATTTGTGGCAAGGTGTTTGCCATAGCCAAAGCTCTTGAAGTCCATATGCGTTATCATAATGGGTATTTTCCATTTGACTGCACTAAATGCGATCGCAAATTCGCTCAACGATCTCATCTCAATATCCATGAGCAGGTGCAGCACAGCAGCTCTCGCTTCTTCTGTGAGTTTCCTGACTGTGGCAAGCTCTTCACATCTTCATCGGCGCTCCGTAATCACGAGTGCACTCACACCGAGATGCCCTTCGAGTGCAATGTCTGTCAGCAGGGATTTCCGGCCCGTTACAAGTAAGTAAGGTCAACGTGTCATATAATTGTATCTAATCCTCATTTCCTTAATTTACATTGCAGACTTCGTTTACACGCACAACGCAAGCACAACATGCAATTGACACTTGAGCAGCTGGAGACAATGCGCAAGTTTCATATAATGCGCTCAAAGCGGGTTCTGGCCAAGATTGATGACCAACACCTTGAAAGTGAAGCTGCTAATGACAACTAAGTTCAGATAAATGGTTAGCTAATCCACTTGTCACAATCATTTAAGCACATTTATAGTATAACCTATAATGAATAAGTTCCCTGAAAAAAATAGTTACCATTTAAGAATATGTTTCGTTTTCTGTTGTTTAGGGAAATATTTTATGAATATATAAAGTGTTAAAATGAAGTAATAACATGTTAGCATTATATAATTACTATATTTATTTAATTAATAATGAAAATAGAGGCTAAAAACTAATAACTAAAAAAAAATCTGTTAAGTTTTGACAAAGTTATGACAGTTTGAAGATTTTGAAAAGGTGTCAAGGGAAAGGTATGGAAAAAAGTGACAGTGAGTGATCCACGATTATTTAATTTGTTACATTTTTCTATGTTTGATTGGTTTTAATAAAATGTAGTCACGTAACGGAAAATTCCAAAACTTGGGTTCTTCGGGATTAAATAATACGCTGACTCTAGTTTACATTAAATGCTTAATTGTTTTCCTGTAATAATAATTGGAGACACAAAATTTACAAATATCACATTGAATGTATTTCACGCTTTTGTTGGATTGGTTAACAATGACTTGAATGCACATATATATACATATACATACATACATAAATTAATCCAAATATATGGATTGGATATAGACATAATAAATGAGATGGTCAAACATACATATTTTTGACTTTGGCATAAAGTTTTTGTAATTGCTCAGTGACTCATGGTTAGAGCCAATGGCATAGACTTGATGACTGTTGTGGTGGTGGAGTCATCCGGCTGCTGAGAGGAGCCCGTAGCGGTGCCCGTTGTGGTTGTGGCGACATTACCATGTCCGGTATCGGCGCGTTTACGGGACGTAATCTTCTTCCAGCCGCGCAGCAGAATTTGATTTCGATACTTGGGTGTGGTAAAGGTGTATAACAGCGGATTGACAGCCGAGTTGAGCGGAAGAATGAAGACGACTAGCCAGGCATAAATATCGTTCGAGATATTGTATTGGAAGAATACCCAGATCTTCATGGCTATAATGGGTGCCCAGCACAACACATCGGTCAGCACAATGAAGAAGAAACGCACCGCAAACTCGCAGTCCAGCAGCGAGAGGGGCGTGGCACTACGCGTCCGCCATATGGAGATGAGCAAAGCCGTATACAATAGGGCAATCATTAAGAGCAGCAATAAATTGATGCCCAGAAACACAATGGCCGAGTATTGCCATCCCACCGAATAGGCCTCATGAATGTGCAGTGGAAAGCAGGTGCCGGAGTTTTTGCCATAGAATTGTGTGCTCGATCTCCAGATGAGGACGGGGGTCACTGCCAGACCAAAGCCGGTCAGCCAAATGCAAAAGAGCGAGAGGAAAATGATGCGTATGCTGATGCTACGATGACCACGAAACGGATCCGCTATGAGCAGAAAGCGTTCCAGCGACATGAAGGCCAGTATCAGCATGGACACCTCCGAGGAGCTGACCGCCAGAGTTCCAGTTGCAATGCATTGCCATGAGTTAATCCATTCATGTGCAACTCTGCAACGATATTAATTAATTACTTAAATATTTTTGGGTATAGATAAATGGCCATTGTTTAAGAATTCTACATAAAAATCATAATATTATAAATTAAATGGTTATTTCAAGTCATTTTAACGACACTAAAAATCAAGAAAGTTAGGGAAATAATATAATTTCTACTTGTAATTTAATTTAATTTTTTTTTAATATTGATAATTAGCTTATTTTATACATACTCGTGGTACTCATGCCTGTAACGAAAGTCCTGTACGCCTATGATGGCCAAATAGATGCCCATTAGTAAGTCCGCCAATGCCAGATTCCTTATCACCATTGTAACAGCCACGTTTTCATCACGATAGATGAAACGACCCCACAGCACCATCAAATTTCCCACTATGGAAAGCGTGGCCATGAACCAGGTGGAGTACCTCAGCGATGGTTTGGTCAGCAGATCCTCCAAAGAGCTTACTCCATCTGTTTTGGGACTGCAAAACTGCACTTTTGGCGTCATTGAGCAGTAATAGAAACGATCGAAGACGATATACTGTAATTTGCGCATTTCATTGAGAGCATTAAAGTCAATACGATCGAATTGTATGCCGGTCAGATTCAAAAAGGATATGTTCAATGACTCCACCAGGTTGCGGTCAATGGGCAGAGGCATATGCGCCAGCGAGCTGTTCCGATTACATAGTTAATATTTTATGTGGCGGGATTTTAAAAGGGCAAGTCTCAGATATTCGGAAATCTGTAGCTTAAAAGATTTATTTAATAACATATTTTTTATTCATGCAATATTGATGAAGAATTTAGATTTTGTTCCTATTGATTATTAAAATTGGGGAGCTAAAATTTTAAATTAAGTCAGTTTATGGTAAATAAATCATGTCTGATTTTAGCACCTCTTTATATAAAATGATAACTATAAATTTAATAAACATTTTTATTAGACATTGCAACATAAATATAATGAAATTAATATCCGACTTTAATTTAAATTTAAGCAGCTTTTAAGTAAACAATTTAAATAAATAGTCAACTCCAAGGACAAGACATAATTCATTTCATAACAATAAATTTAAGTTAGCTTTTAACCCCAAATGTATGAGACTTGCCCTATTTGCTACATTTTTTACTTACAGCGCGTCGAGACGTTTGTTGTACAGAAATGTTTTGCCAGATAATTCCTTAATGGGATTGCCAATGAGGCGGCTGTAAAACAAAATGCATGAATACGTGTACGAGTGTAGAGAACAGTACGGTACAGTGAATAAGATTGCGCATACGCCGCATAAGCTCCAAATAATGGGGCTACGTTTTGTGCTGATATGTATAAGAAACCCAAGGCGACGCTTTCAACAGTCACATTACAAGTACATATGTGCACTTAAATAAGTAGATGTACGTATGTATGTATGTAAGTAGAAATGTGTTGAGAATGCCTTTAAAAAGTTGTTTCTAGTGCTAATCGCATGCCTTAAAAGTCGCACAATAAGAGCACACTCCTCAACAATGTCAGACATAATAACGAAAATTCTTATTTAATAGCTGAGAGCATAATATAAATCACTGACTCGCATCCAGTACACAAATGTAGTTTGCATCAGAGGAGAATTGGGAATGAGCGGGCGGAGAGTTCAAGTCGGGGGTGTGTGGTGGAAGAGGGGGTTACGGTATGTAAGTTGGTCAGTCACAGGAAAAAGCGCATCATTCATGACAGCATGCAGACAGCAGGGTTGGGCAAAAGGCAACATTGGCTCCAGCCGTGTCCTCTGCATCCGTCTCCATGTCTTCGTCTCCATCTCTAAGGGAATGTGAAGTGCAGCAGCTGATGTTGATACTGTTTAGCTCCATTCGTTGCACTTGTCTGGTCAATCAATGCCAGCGTCAACTGAAAACAGTTTGGTTTTATGGCTTGCCGCACAAAGACAATGCGCCACGCCCCATCTCTTCCCCTCTGTGCCCATCCTGGATCTGGTTGGTAATTGCTTGCCAGCTATAAAGTTGCATTGTATTCTAGAGGGAGTAGCTTAGCCATAAAGTAAATGTTTTACTTAAAGCATAAATTGCTTTTTGATATTTCCCCAAAATGTTCCCTCACCAACCCACCATCTTAGCCCCACAAAATTTCGAAATAAGGCTTACCAACCAATTTTATGTAAATTGCAAGAATTTAATTCCAACAAAGACAGGCTTCATGTGGTTGTCCATGGCATAAATACTCCACTTAATGGCTGTATACAAAAGGCCCACCAGCTGTTGAGCATTTGACAATTTCAGACGTCAATTAACATATTTTCTCAGGCCATTGAAGCAACAAGTTGCTGCCAGAAGCCCCCAAAATACATAAGTACCCCAAATAAGTAGCCAGTAATATCCATTGTCACGACACACACCCACGTGTGTCATACATACAATATAATGATTCAACTCGCTCTGTGGTTGTCTGCGCACGAAAGTAGGCAATGTAATGCGTCTGTAAAGCATCCACGCCTCTGCTCACAACCACGCCCACGCCCTCGCCCCCGCCCCCACCCCCGCTCAAACAAACAGAGCAAAATATGGGAGGGAATGTAACGGTCAATGCGCACTTAAGAACATGTCAAATACATGCAAATAGTTATATTAGTGCAGTGTCACTAGCAGATTTCTAAATTAAAAGTGAAATAAGCACCGACTGAGTGAATACTCTATAGTGAAATAATATTTCCAAATATATACTTAAACTGAGTATGTCTCTATATACCAAATATCCCTATAATGATATATTTAATGTCTTTTATAACTATCTGAAATACATGCTTATAAATATAATATCACTATCACTTCATATTTACCTAAAATTTTTCCCATTAAATTATTAGTTTGGATATTTACTACTAATACTATATTTTATTATCTAAAACTTTCGGTTTAAATTCTGCACTGAATGTTTAGTTGAAATGATAACTATTAGGATTATTATCAGCTGGCAATATAAAAGCAGTTAATTTTGAATTAACTTTATAAAGTCATATCCCAAACATTATAATTGATGTCACTGATATACTCTTTAACTTAACAAACCGTATTGCTTCGGCGTGTTGGCTCAAATTCTTGTCATTTTACACAATTAAATGCTGGTATTAGGCAATCAGTGGAAATGGCACGTTCCGCTGTTGAAACCCTTTCGATCAATGTCCTCGCGTGCGCCATGTTTACACCGGGATTACAATCATTTGCCGCAATTAACGTCATTGCACTGATTTAATACAGCACAGCCAGAGCACCCTGTATATATTAAGGAGCAACAATTCGCCAAATAAGCTGTCACTGCGTTTTGCAACAGAAATCAAATTAGTGCTGCGATTTTTGATGTTCACAGTAAGTACGGAGCACAGGCTGGTCAAGTAAGTAAACAACAACTCAGCAGAAATGTGAGCAGCATGATAAGAAAGACACACACACACACACATGCTGATACATCCATGTGAGTGGTATTAAGCTGCGTAACTGAAAGATACAAAACGTTGTGCCATAAAAGTCACATTTGTTTTATGAACTCGACGCTGTTTGCTGTTCAAAAATTCACAGCACGCTTGCAAGCGCATTATTTGCATGCAAACACTTATACAAACACACACACACACACAGAGACAGACTGGGTGTGCCTTTGCTTGGCGTGTTAGAGCATCATCAACTTAATGACGTTCAGATTTCAAAGGATTTCACTCAGAGCCAACAATGACTTTAGGGATAATATTGTCCAAAGACCAGAAGCAGTGCCAATTTCAATAAACTCCTTCATTATGAGCTAGAGACAACAGTATCAGAAACAGAACCAGCAACAGTAACAGGATCAGGACAACACAGACAGATCCAATCCGGATTCATGTTGTCCATCAGCATTGGCAAACCAGGCGCTGCTTTTGTCGAAATTGTTTTCACATAAAATACAAATTTATTTGCATTTTTATTTGCCCATAATACTGTTTGTTTATTTGCTGTTACTGTTGCTGTTCTTGTTGTTGTTGCTGTAGTTGTCATCGCCTAAAGGCGTCAATTTCCCATGGCAAAAGTCAAAGGGGCAGACAGTGTCCCAAAAGCTACAAATGCAGCAAATAAATTTGCTTAAACATTTTGTGTGCCGATTTTGGTCAAGTGACAACAATAAGAACAACAGCAACTATATCACAGTGTGCCTGTGTGTGTGTGTGTGTGTGTGTGTGTGAGTGTGTGTATTTGTGTGTATGATTTGGAGATTTTATGAATGCCACAGCATGATGCCAGACTTCTTCTTCGGCAACGTCCTTTATTAAATATGATATTGATATATGTATTTATGTGCAAGCATAGACCAGATACGACATGTAACGACATGCTAAATAAATCTAATCCATAAATTGTGCGGTTTTACGTTGGTCGCAGCTTTAAGATACATTTGTATCTTATGCAGAAAATATACTACTTTAAAGTGTAGTGATTTATAATCGTAAATGATTTATCATTTTGAGAATTCAAATTAGAACCTCATCTTTATTAAGCATACGACACGTGCTGCTTGTTTTTCTTGTCGTCGTTAAAGCTAACAACATTTTTATGAGCGACTTCAGAGTTTTCCCTCTTATAGATTGTACTCGAATTACTTTTATTTTGTTTGTTTATGTTTTCAGTTATCGCTTATCTTTTCTGAGTGCCAGTCATAAAGGCTGAGCGAATAACTTATGTAATAAATGCGGGATATAAGTAGGCGTGGCCAAGATCATAAAATAGAAAATTGAAAGTTAAATCGATGTAGTTTACGGTGAACTACAAATAGATATATTAGCTACAACTAACACCAATTCATAGTTAGATTTTTAATTGACAATCTTTTATGCCATGACAATCTCCTAACAAAAGTACAGATTTCCCTTCCCTGACATTATTTATTATTTATCAACGTTAGTTTAACCACTCCAAAAAATATTTAAAATTTGTTAAAAAGCATTTCACATGAGTCAAAATTAGGATCAGTTTAATATTTAGTTGTTAAATATACTCACATATCCAATATAGACGTTAGATTAGCAAATGCTTTTATATGTATATGTGTGATAAGATTGTGCTGCAGGTCGCTGAGAATTAAAATAGATAGATGAATATATAATAAATTGTGAAATTTTAAATAATTTCTGTAATAAATTTGTTTAATTCAAATTAAAATGTAAATTTTAACGGCAGAGTGATCAATCCTGATGCAGACATCATCTTTTTTCCAATCAAACTGTTCGCATAGATAAACTAGCAAAATATTGCGTATACGCAGCGTGTCAGCTTAACGTTTTAGGCTTTAGCTTGGGGGGTGTCCCAACACATTTATTTACGTGCGGCAATTTGTGATGTTGATTTATTTTCACTTACCAACGCGCCGGGTGTCCAGACGAACCATTGACTTATTTTGTCAGCTATTGATGCATAAATTAATGATTATGTGCACCGGGCAGACGAAGATGCCTGATAAATGTTTTCAAATTGCCACACACATATATGACCAAATCTAGACACACACATACACACACGGCCACTAACGCAATTTGCATGACTCGATTTACGTTTAAATATTTGCTTAGCATATGCTATGTGTAAACAATTGAAAGTCAGATTTATGCTTATTGGCGCATAAATCCAAGCGTCTAGGTGTCGAATTCGATATCATTTGAAGGGGGGAAAAGTTGCAGTTAGTATCATGTCAACGGTGCGTATGCGCAATTTGTTTGAAGTTCTTCTCGATTTGTTTTTTGCTGACAATGTGCCACTGGGATTGAAGCAAATGTAACCCATATAAATCTTTGTAGGAGCGCAAATGATAGCGCAGCTGAAAACGAAAGCAAAATGCAGTCAAGAGTAAAAATTACGCATACGCACCATAAAACCTAAGTACAACATATTTCAATAGACTTTTCGACACTTTGCGCCCAGAGTCAAGGGGGTGGCAATACCATTTAAAATAAAAATACAAAATATAATAACAAAAACACCAAGAGAAATGGCCAAATGTATAAGTGGCGTGAGTATAAAAGCAAAAGAGAGCGTAATGTGATAGGATTGGTAGTTGGTACGGTAGGGTGTCTTGTTTTACTTACAGCAACGCTAAATTATCCAATTGCGCAAACGTTTTTTCGCCAATGTATTCGATTCTATTGTGATCCAAATAGCTGTAAAATAGAGTGCAGTAACAATGAAAGTAAACAAAATCAAGAGAAAAAGTCAACTGTGCCACAACGAAGCAAGTGTACTCTTTTAAATTGTTATTAATCAATCAATTCTTTAACAAATGACAAAACAAAAGGTTTATTATTTTAATAGTCGAGTAAAAAATTATAATTTTCTGTTCTCATTCAGAAATAGTTCAGATTTGTCCATCTTTTTATCAGTTTTCTGTGTCTCTCTCTGCAAAGTTTCACAGTTTAATTTATGGTTTAGGCTGGAGCAAGTAATGAGGCTTATATCACCCACTGTAAGGGTACACTAGAATAAAACTATTTAAGGAAGTAAGGAACTGAGCTAAGCCCATTGTATTAATGCCTGAGTGCGCAACTGACAGATGAAGGTTGTTTAGTTGGTTAGCTAGTGAGCTGTTTTGGAAATAAAATAAAATAGAAGCGTAGCTTAAATGTTTTATATATGGTGTACGGAATATAAAATACATATATATAAATGGACTTGATTGATGTTTGTATTTTTTTTTTTTGTTAACTTTATCATATGCATTCTTTGAAATGTGCTTTAATTTCGTTACTAAAGACAAAGTTTTCTATCTATTTTTTTTTTTGTTTTTGGCAACTTTGTAAACGGTTTAAGCGTTTGTAGCTCTAAACTGTTATTATGCCATCCATGGCACATCGTAATGGGGATAACTATTGCCCCTCTACCTTGTCGTTTATGTGTAGAACACATGCCCAACTGCACTTGATGGTCGCCCCCGAACCGATCCGAGAGGGTCCAGCCAGTGTTTCGGACAGACGATGCGACAGACACAGACACTGTAAAGCATTTTACGCTTGAATACATCAACTGAACGAGTACACAACCCATCAAGTGGGTGGGACATTGGTCCTTTTTTATTTTTTTAATTTACCAAATAGCAGCGACATTTTACCCGATCCCACAAAAGGGAAAGGAGACCAACGAAAACTTTACTTACATTTCACGAAGCTCTGGACCCTTGGACAGCTGTTCGTTCCGCAGCGTCAGGCGATTGTGGCTGAGTATAAGCCATTCCAGTTTATGCATTAAAGCCAAATGCTCCATGGGAAAGTAGCGGAGTTGATTTTTGACCAGGAACAGCCATTGCAGACTATGTAAATCCTTAAAGATGACATGTGACAATTGGCTAAAATTGTTGTGGCTAAACTCAAGACGTTCCAGATGCAGCAAGCCACTAAAGCTGCCTGGTGGCACACGTGATATGTTGTTGTACTTGAGCGTGCTATGGATTGAAATGGGAATGAGATTCTGATGGATATGGAAACCTACTCTTGAAACTTACAGCTTCTGCAGTCGCGTCATATTTGCAAATAGATTTTCTCGCAATGTCAGATTGTTTCTTATGATAAATAGATTCGTTACCTCGGAACTGATGCGTGGCATGCGTCGCAACTTGGCGAACTTGCCACAATAGAGCATTGTGCCGCCAGCACACTGACACTGGCCGCGAGGATATGTTGTGATAGCTAGATGGATAGGAAACAAGTAAGAATCGCTATTTCCTCAATATTATTAGGAAATTATTGATACTTGCCACACGGTATGGGCATGCTTTGGTTTCTGCTACCCGCTGGCGATGTCAAATCCCCGGAGCTGACATTTGACCCCCCAACTACCATTAGGCGTTGATTTTGCTGCTGCTGCTGCTGTTGTTGTTGTTTCTTTTTCTCAATCGCATTACGCACAATTTTATCGGCAAGCTCCTTGCTGCCATAGAGATTGCCACACTCGACCGGATGCTCATCACTGCCATCCGTGCAGTCGCGATTCTTGTCGCACATTTGCCGCTGCGGCACGCACTGAATGCCATTGTTGCAGGCAAAGCTGCCCGTGGGGCATGGTCCTTGAAAATGTGTAGAAAATAATTAATATCACAAGAGTTACAGCCACAGATACAATAACAACAACAGAAACAACAACAACAACAACAAGAGCTTGACCTCAATATCACAATAAAGTGTTGAATTTTATTTGCGTAAAACCAAAAACTTTTTATTGCTCATACGCCACATAAGCCAAAACTAGAAATAGCACTGAGAGGAACTAAAATTGTTTGGGTCTTACATTTTGTTCGTTTTTTTTCCATTTAAATATGCAAGAAAGAGTTCAATAGAATTCTTACTTAGAGAAAAGAGCAAATCAATTAAAATTAATGTGCACAAAACTTTTGATTGCTTTTATTTGGCTGAATCGCTTTTGTTCTCAATATTGTCAACCGTACTTATTTATGTATCTATTTCCAATTCAAGAAATTCAATTTGATTCAAAAACATGAGTAAGCTAGTGTATTAATTAGCATTTCTTACGAACTGTCTCCTCGAACTTCTGCAAAAGACAATTCTTAATAGTCTTTTATTTGTGAAAACTTGGCAATTTGTTTCGCACTTTATCATATTTATGATAAGTCATCAACTGTTTTGATGTGACAACAAAGTACCTTGGCTAACTTGCGAGAAGATTGCGTCATTAGGAACAGTTTCAGCCCAATGGTCAGTCGCCTTCTGGAACCCGTTCCTAAGTCAAATTCACGCGCTGTGCATCATCAACACTTTTCTTCATCAACTTCAATTTCAATTTGTCTAGCCAGCTAACGCCTGCTGCCTTTTATTCTCTGTGTAGGCTAAGGCTCAAATCCATGGATTAAGTCTTACATATTCTTTAATATACATTTCTTGTTGCATTGATGATAATACATATGTACGTGTTTATTACACACATATACATCATACGCCACGTTAGCCAAAAAAAATGGCATTCATCAAGTATTTATTTTGCGTTCCTTTTTGTTTTACTCACGATGGCAAATCAATAGGCAAATTGGCCATAGACATACCAAGCAAAATATAAATAGATGTAAAAAATGCACGATGAAATTTTGTTGCTCATAAAACAAAATACATCAAGAAACAGCCCGCTAGCAAAATAAATGTGCAAATTGTTTTGTTCCTCAGACAAAGTTTGTGTATTTTTATGTTCCCTTTTTTATCCGATTATATGCAGAAGAAATAACTTTCAAATACTTTTGAACGCATCGATTTATGGGCGTTTGCTGTTTCCAATTTGATTATAATTTTTTTAAAAGTTGCTGAACATTTAAGTAACCGAATTTAAGTAATAAATTCTATCATTTTAATAGCCGTTGGAGCTTAGTTAGTTCTCGATAGAAGTTATTTGTACATATACCGAACTGATTCTTACTCCTAAAGACATTCTTCTTTAATTCTATAATATGATTTAAATATAGATAATGTGCGAATGTAGTTTTTCATGTAACTTACCTAAACTTAAATAGAAGACCAGAGCTGAGTAGAGTACGATAATGGCCATAAGGCAGATGCCCACAGCAATGCTGCGTCCATAGACCATTTTTCTTGTTTTTGCCTTAAATTTATCTTATCCTTATCGGCGGAGTTTCGTTTGTATGGAGTGTTTAATTAGTTAACTGTCGCTGTGGCGGCATTTTCTGGGCGGAGTACATTATTTGGACAGTTTTCTCCCAGCGGAGACTTGGCCACGTCCACAGGCTCACAATGCGCTGACTCATTGACTTTTAGATTAAATTTGACACTTCATTGAGCTAATAATGATGGCTTGAAAATGATAATAGTTACAACAGACAATGCTATTTTAAATATATAAAATGATTGGAGATATAGAAATAATTTGCATTTAAAACCGCGACTTTAATTTCTTAATTTTTGCTTGTTTTTTTGCTAATTTTAATTTTCTATTTTTTAATTAGATTTATTAATCTATTGTATACTCAATTTTCAGAGAAAAGAGATGAAAAATCGGCTAATTTTAAGACAGTTTGACTTATATTTAGATCGTCGAATTGCAGCTAATTCAAATCATTACAAAATGACGTTACAATAAAATCTATTGATTTGAACAGTGCTGACTGTGGTCTTTATCTGTTTAAGGTTATTTAAGTTGGTTGATTTCATTCGCGTAATTGTCACAGATACACAAATAAATGATTCTGTCCCATCGATAAGCACAAGACGTGGGGCGCACAGACGTATTATAATTTCCGCAAAAGGTCGTCGACGGCACACATTCTGTGGAGTGTATGCCAAAACGGTGGCTCATTATCTCAATCATCACAATAGGACAGCATTTGGTGTGGAAAAGTGTCGTAAAAACGTAATATTTTTTTTTTGGTTGGATATTCTTATTCTCTTTTTGCTTTTAGCACTTTAATTCTCTTGACCAAGGCAAACGCACATTTACAGATTGTGTCAACGCGATAGGGAGCGATAGCCAAGAACAAGGACAAAAACCGAGACCCCAAACAACAAGTCAATTGTGCGGCAGATATTGTCAGTGTCCACAAAAGTAGGCAATGCAATCTTAAAGTGCGTTTTAAAACGCACACAAAACGCGCGCGCGACTCTCAAAACTCGTTGAAATGTGGGAGACTTGCAAAAGAAGACAAGTCAAGACAGGACTAACCAAGTCCATGCACGTCGGCCAACTGAAACTCATAAGAACAATTGTTGCTGATTTTGTTTAACTGCTGCACCGAAGTTCACGCTTCGTGTCTTGCTCGTCCTTGGGTGACCGTCGCGCCGCATTCGTAACATTTGTGGTAAGAACTTTGGCAACAGAGTTCGGGCTCATACCACAGATTTTTGTATTTATAAGACTCGATAAAATGTTTAGTTTTCAGAGAAAAAACATAAAAAATGTATTATTTATTAGCTAATAGAATATAATGCAATTAGAATTTGTTCTAAAAATCTTTCTTTTAGTTAATTAAATAGTTATTGTATATATGAATATAATAAACATATATATATTGCTGTTGTTTAGCCCTAAGCAAAAAAATGTTTGCCTTGTTTTGCTTAATTATTAATTATCAAAATATTACTAAAAAGAAGCGACTGTCTTTTTTTTTTTGCTGCATTTTGCAATAAAAGCTACAAAATATGCATAAGAACTAACTGTTTAACATTATTTGTAATTGAATTCTATTGTTTAGTGTTTTCTAAACACATTTAAAACATTATCAACAAAGCACTGCTAATTTTTTTTTTTGCTAAAGCTGCGCTAATTGCGAATTACAATAGTTATAATGTAATAGATATAATTATTAATAGTTATTACTATCCAAAAAGTACGTTATAATTATTGTAAAGTGTGGAAAATAGTCACTAACAGCACAACTTAAATGTATAAAAAGGCATTTATATAGTTTTATAATATTCAATTATTGCAACAATTTACGTTTCATGTAACAACTAATGGCGCATTGTGAATAATGATTGAAAATATTTTTATAGACTAGAAACAAAAAATATGTTATAATAATTATGCATATTTAAGTTAAATTCAATAGATAAAGCACACAATATAAGAACATGTCATAAAAAAAATTGGTGGAATGATTTTGTGATTTAGATTTGATAGCTATAATATCAAAATTTTACTAGTCAAGTGAATAATATAAGATCTAAAATAATTTGTGCACTAGTTTGTTAATACAAGTGGAATGTGTATAGGTGTATATAAATTTGTAACAATTAACATTGCTCGAGAGATCCATTAGGTATTTTGGAAGAATAAAATATGCATTCGTGTGTCGTTGTAAACTTGTGTGTTTAAAAATTATGATTTTTAAGTACATCAATCCGCGATTTCTCGATTTCTATTTTGCTGCTCTATGCATCCAAGATATGTAAATCATTTCCTCGTCTTTGTTCCCCAAGATTGTTGTTAGAGTTAAAGTTTTTTTTAGAAAAATACTTCGTTGCTATTTAATGTTTCGTTTAAACCCAAACGCCATGTGGATTTTTGCTGGTTGGCACTGCCGTTTCAAGTTGACGGGGTGAGCCAATGATGCGGCGACTGCTGCCCTGTTTATTAGGTCCTTCCAGCAAATGCTTAATTTCCTCTGTGGTAGTTACGGTAAGACTTTGCAGATTCACTTCCTTCATTTCGTTAACAAGTTGCTCCACTTGTCGCTTCTTGTCCGCAATAGCGTGCTCAATCATGACTAGCTCCTTTTTAAGACTATCGGCCGTTTTGTTGGATGAGTCTGTATTGTGCAATGCCTGATCGATATCGCTTTGAATGCGCTCCATTTCCATCAGAAAATCCCGCTCCACAGTTTGTCTGTTAACATTACAATGCAAATATTATAACAATCAACAAAAACCAATGGATTTGAAGCTTACCGGTTGCTCTGCTGTTGCTGCTCCAGTTCGATGTCATCCATCAGCAACCTCATTTTGTTCTTACACTGCAGCAGTTCCGTTTCACAGTTGGCCAGCTTGGAGCGCAACAGTGCAATTTCCGACTTGAGCGTCTTCTCCTGCTGCTTAACCAGTTCATTTTCCTCTTCCACATATTGCAGCGTTTGCAACTGTTCGCTGCCTTGACGAAAGATTTGATCCGCCTTGGATATTTCACGTGATATGGCCTCCAATTCATGCGCATGATCCCGCTCCCTACTTTCAAGGTAAACGATTTCCGTATCAAACTGCAAATAATTAATATCATAATTGGTTGTTTGCTCCCTTGTCTGTAATTTAAGATTTTTTACCTTTTGCAATTCCAATTGCTGTGCTGTGATTTTCTCTCGCTGAAACTTGATTAGCTGCAACAGATCATTATATTGCGTTGCCTGGAACATGCTTTCGCCCTCATCCATGCACTGATTAACGCTGTTGTTGCCGCTATTGTTGTTATTATTATTGTTATGTTGATCGTAGTCGCTGAGAAATGGATTCGTTGAAGAGGATGCATTGGATATGGTCTCAGCATTGCTGCTAGGTGGCAAGCGTTGTGTCTGGCACATGGGACTGTTACGTGGGGGAGGTGGATCGCGATATGGTGGCGGCACCAGTGCTCCATTTGATGAAATCGTTGGTGTTTGCTTGTATAATTCTGGAGAGTTGTTGTTATTGTTAGTAATATTATTGCTAATGTTGCTATTGGCATAAATGTCGCATAAATGCTCATTGCTGCTGTTACTATTGCTATTGTTGTTATTGTTGTTGTTGCTGGTATTGTTATTGTTGTAGCATAACTCATTTGGACTGACACGACGAAGCTCACTGCTCGATTTGCTCAGTTGACTGTAGATGTGCTGATTGGTGTTGTTGTTGCCATTGCTGTTGCTGTTGTTGTTGTTGTTGTTGTAGAAGTCGTTGTAGTCATTTAAAGCGGTCGCATTGCAACTGGCACTGCTGCTACTGCTCATCTCCAATGGATTCGATAAAGATTTCTCATGCTTGGGCACCAACGGTGCCACTTTGCTTGACTGCGTCTGCTGTTGCTGCTGCAGCTGCAGCTGCTGATGTTGTTGTGGAATGCCTTTGACTATGCCAATATTATCGAATTGTTTAGCATCGTATCCGCTGTAAAATCAGATACACATTATTACAACAATGTCATTAATTAGCTATAATGAATACTTTTTAATGGTACACACCCAAAACTTTTCTTTAACTCTTTTGTGCGATAGCTCAGCTCCACGCTGGACTTTTGCTTTTGCAATGTGGGAGGGGGCAATTTGCTCTCATTGTTATTGTTGTTGCTAGGTCCCAGTGGCTTTTTCGTCATGACAGCATAATTGTTGTTAATCTGTTGCTGCTGTTGCTGTGGTTGTGGCTGCGGCTGTGGTTGTTGTTGTTGCGCTGCCTGCTGTTTATTCTCGGAGCGCTGCAATATAAACTGCACATCATTTGCATACTCGCCCCATTTAAGTAGCAGCTTCATGGGATTCTCGTTGGGAGCCAAGTGTCGCTCATTATTGCGCCAACGTTCGATCAACGTAAACCGACCCACTTTGCCCGTTGCGTGCGCCAAAGCAAAAACCACGTCCTGCAAAGGGAATACATAATACACAAGTCAAATGGTTACTTAAAAACGTTAAAAATCAATATGCGCACCTGGCAGGTTGTATTTACAGTCACACCGCACACAATACGCTGTATGCCCTCCACCCAAACTTTTAGTTCCATTTTGAACAGCAGAACAAATAAACTAAATAATTATTTTGATTTCGATTTGCTTCTTGTTGCTGTTGCTGCCGTTGCCACTGTCAGAAAATTACTACTAAATTGGAGGCTAATGATTTCAAACGCAGCGCAGCGAAGCGTGCGCGGTTGTTGTTGTTGTTAATGTTGTTATGTTGTCGTTGCTAGAGCAGCGACATGGCGAGACTGCTGTTGTCGTTATTGTTGCTGCTGTCGCTGTCGCTGCCACTGCCACTGCAACACCAAATTGGGGGTGGAGCTGCACTTCCACTTTTGCTTGTTTTTGTCGTTGTCGTTCTCGTTGCTGTCGCTTGTCGCGCTTTGTTCCCTTTCTTTCTGCTTTGTTGCAGCTTTTACCATTTGCTGCTGCTGCTTTTTGTTTGTTGTTGGCCGTTGTTGCTGCTTCACTTGCACTTATTTCTGGTTTCTGAGCGCGCGGGTGCCGCGGGTTGCAGGTGTGTGTACGTGTGTGCCAGTATGTGCATGTGTGTCGCGTAAGTGTGTGTGCATTCGTGTTCTGATTCACTTTTTGTTTGCTTTCGCTTATTAATACTAACGATTTGATGCGCACTTATTTATTCACATGTACGCGTGCTTTTCAAGCATATTGTTCCCGTTTCGGAAGTGCAATTTGTATATTTTTTATGGGTTTTTAAGCGAAAAACAAATGCACAATGCGCGCATTGTTGTTGGCATGCACTTGTACTCGATACCCCAAACAGGGTTGTAGCTCATAGCAGTGTCAGGGATGGTACTTCTACTTTATTCGATTAATTCGCCACAATCTGTGACTGTTCCAGCGCGCAATTTAAATTTTAAAAATTTTAATTCTATAATTTTGCAAAAAGAGTATAATAAGCCATTTGATTTAAAAAATTTATAAAAAGGTGATCATTTTTATGAAGATTAAAAAGTTTAGTTAAAAAATAAATAGTTTTTCAAACAATTTCCATTTTTACTATCGCTCATTTTTTCAATTGATAGACGTTCAAACTATCGGTAGCTAAAAAATATAAGCTGCGCGCGTTTGCGCATGTAAAGTGAGGAGCAAGTTGCCAATGAGGAGTAACGGCGTCAAGTTTTGTACCTAAAATATATCATCGTCAGTCAAAGATGGGAGAAGTTACGAAAAACAACAGTTCTAACAACAGTTCTGCCAGAATTTCAAAAATTCTATCTTCAAAATTAACAAAAATTCAAAAATAGGTGAATTTTTTGAGTGCAACCAAATTTGCAATTTGATTAAAATGGTACAAGCTGCCAGATCGGGAAATTTTGATGGGTGGCAGCCCTAAAATAGCTAAGTTGGCAATAGTGGTGGCAACTCGGTTTATAAAAACTAACATTTCCTCTTATTCGCGAGCTGAACGAAAACAAACAACTGCAAGTAGCGCAGCAGCAGCAGCAGTATCTCTCAAGAAAAAAAGTTTTCGCACATTTATATTGATTTTAGTGCATTCTATTTGTGCGATAAACAGTTAGTGTTGTGTATCTGAGTTTGCTGCGGGGCAACTCCAGCAATTGTTGCTTCCTAGGCCAAGTGTTTCCACATCGCCTAAGTTAATGTGCAAGTGCGTGTGTGTGTGAGTGAGTGAGTGAGTGAGTGAGTGAGTGAGTGTGGAGCAGCAAATGTTTCACAGCTGCATAAACATGAACTCGAGTTAGTTAAACTAGATTAGCATCTGTTTAGGTGCAGATATATAACGCAGATTTCGTGGCCGATTTTTGGGGCGCGGCGCCAGCTGCTCCTCAGTCGTTGCTGTTTGTTGTCTGTGTGCGTGCGTGTAAACAAAACAAATTTTAAAAAGTGGAGCAGTACAAAGGCAAAGAGAAGGGGGCAACATCTACAACAACAATATCAGCAGCAGCAGCAATAGCAGCAACAACAACAACAGTAGTATTAGTAACAACAACAACTAGCACAATGGCCAGTCGCAGTCGCGCTATACTAAATGTTAATCTCGATACGGTCATGGCCAACGATCCGTTGCGTGAGCTCTTCGAGGCCTGTAAAACAGGTGAAATAGCCAAAGTGAAGAAGCTGATAACGCCACAAACGGTTAATGCGCGCGACACAGCAGGACGCAAATCGACTCCATTGCATTTTGCAGCGGGTAAGTCACAGACATACTTACAATACATACATATATCATATCATCATTTCAATTCCCATTCTCAGAAACGGTTAGTGTGTGTGTTTGTGTGTGTGTGTATGTCTTACAAAGGTTGAAGGACTCGCTTGCAACCCACTCCTAGGTTCACCCCCCGTACCCGCCTTACACAATCACATAGATACACAGTCATATATGCATTCGTTCTGGCCTTGATCTACTTACCGCTGGGTGTGTGACGAGCGTCATTGTTGCTTGGCTCTGAGACTGAGCTGAACTGAACTGAACTGAGCTGGGTTGGGTTGGGTAGGAGCAGTCGCCACGAGGGTCGACTCATTCGCCACTCGGTCGGACACTCGTTCGAATGATGGCGTCGAGAGTTGACCTACTTTTCTAGTTGGTTTGTTTCCGGAACCCGCGACCCTCGACTATGTGTTGCATTTCCAACATGTTTTCTATTTTAAATATTCACCCTGGTCAGCATCGACCAAGTGGTGGATGCGGGGTGCCGAAGAGGGCACCGACTGCATCCTGCTGACGTCTTTGACAACAATATTTGCATCTATTTTCTGATTTTCTGTTTTGACTGGCCTTGTCTGCACTTCTCTTTATAAGCATGAAGGGAAGCAACAAAACTTTTCGACAGCCCCAAATAAAGTTCAATTACAAATTTCACTTTTTGCTTTGACTGTTGCCACTGTCGCGACTGTCACGCCCAACTGCCAACGCTGAGCACTCCCCCAACTCCTTAACTAATTAAAAAATACCTTTTGACTGCTTTTGACTGCTTTTGACTGGAGGAACTCGCAGGTTTCACGCCCTTTGCATATCAATTTGTGTGGCGTTTTTGTCGTCTATGATTCATGCACAGTTTTTGTTGTTCACTTGTGTTTTTTTTTTTTTCATTTTACTGTTTTTACTGTTTTGACTGTCTCTCTAAAAAAACTGGTTTGCCATCCATTTTGTCATGTCTTTTGTCACGTTCTGAACAAAAAGTGAGATCTCCAAGAGGTCTGCTTTTGCTATTGCTTTTGTTGTTATTGACTGAATTTTCACCTTGTTGCTAGCACCGGACTCCCCACCCTCCTTCCTCCCCCCTTTACCATGCAGCACCTGTTGAAAATTGCAGCACGTTTCCATAAATATCAATGCAGTTTTGCACCCCTAAAGAATTCACATACTTTTACTTACTACACACACATCAAATGGTTTACTTATCTGTTATCTGTCATTTGCCTAGCTGTCTTATTTATCTTAGCGATAAGAAACTTGATAAATATTTCCAGCACGTATTTTCCGATATAGTTACAATTTTTGCGAGACAGTATATACATATCTAGCTAACTATATGTATAACATTTTAGCTATCAACTGATGAACTAATTAACCTTCAACATTATTATGATTTTAAAAGTACTATTACTTGCCAAGTTTTTATGTTCATTATTAAAACCATTTTGAGAAAATATTAACTATTATAAGCAATGCACATTCAATTGCTCAACAAATAGCTAATAATATTTTCCATTCTATTAATTTTCACGCAACTTTCGTAATTGTTTAACCAAAAGTGAACGGCAAACTACAAAAATGTTTGCATTGATTTCGCAAAAAGACTTTGGGGAAGAGTCCATTAAAGCCAATTTCGATACAGTTCTCAATTATATTGAACTGCTTCATTCATACATAATTGAAGAAACCAACTTGCTATTTAAACAATTTTTGAGTTTTTCAATAACTAATTATATAGTTTTTGAAATAAATTCATTTTCGGCTTCAATGTGAAGAGATAAAATTTAATCATTAATCACTCTTAAATATTAATTTAGTGAAGCATGTGTAAATCAGACATATGAAATTGGTTTAGAAATAATTACGTTAGTTGAATGTATAAATTAACAAATATGACGGTTAATATTCATTACGACTTCAGACTAGTTTTACAATATATTTCAATGCAACCAATTTCAAAGTTATACAATAAAATTACGTTATTTTCTCAATTGTTTTTCATTTCTATTGGTAATTTTTTTTTATTAAAAATGACTATGAAAGTTTATTATTTCTTCTATATTTCTGTTTGTTTGTTCTTAACACATATTCAGATTCGAAAGATGCTAAGTAGATCGAATAGGAAGTGATAATAAATATGTCAGGGGTGTGTTGACAGCTTTCTTTAGTTGTTGGCTGATTGTCATTGTTTTATCTGAAAGATTGTTTGCTTTTGTTGCTTAAACAATAACATACATAGACTTAGATTAATGATGCCAACAAGGTCAGTCGACTGTTATTAGAACCAATAAAATGCTGCAAGGTGCCGACTGCCGGAAATTTATGTTAGACCCCAAAGCATTGAAGGTCCCCCCAAATCCCCAACACCCCCCGCCCTCTTTACCATACAACATGGCAAAGAAACAGCAAGAACAGATAACTAACCATGTGAACCACTTTTAGGGCTTGCTGTCATGTCATTATTAGCATTGAGTCTAACACTCACACCTCTCTTCTTCGTCTTCCATCTCATCTACACAGGTTACGGACGGCGGGAGGTGGTTGAGTTTCTGTTGAACAGCGGCGCCTCCATACAAGCCTGCGATGAGGGTGGACTGCATCCTCTGCACAACTGCTGTTCATTTGGCCATGCGGAGGTGGTGCGTCTGCTGCTTAAGGCCGGAGCCAGTCCAAATACCACCGACAACTGGAACTACACACCACTCCATGAGGCGGCCAGCAAGGGTAAGGTGGATGTTTGTCTGGCACTGCTGCAGCATGGTGCGAATCATACCATTCGCAATTCGGAGCAGAAGACACCGCTGGAGTTGGCGGACGATGCGACACGTCCGGTGCTGACCGGCGAGTATCGCAAGGACGAGCTGCTGGAGGCTGCCCGTTCAGGAGCCGAGGATCGTCTGCTTGCGCTCCTCACGCCCCTCAATGTCAATTGTCATGCCAGCGACGGACGTCGCTCGACTCCATTGCATTTAGCCGCCGGCTACAATCGCATTGGCATCGTTGAAATACTGCTAGCCAACGGAGCCGATGTGCATGCCAAGGATAAGGGCGGCCTGGTGCCGCTGCATAATGCCTGCTCCTACGGCCACTTTGATGTAACCAAATTGTTGATTCAGGCCGGCGCCAATGTCAATGCCAATGATCTGTGGGCCTTTACGCCGCTGCACGAGGCTGCCTCGAAAAGTCGTGTCGAAGTCTGCAGCCTGCTGCTCAGTCGCGGCGCTGATCCCACGCTCCTCAACTGCCACAACAAGTCGGCCATCGACGCGGCACCAACGCGAGAGCTGCGTGAACGCATTGCCTGTGAGTAGACAATCCTTTTGGCAAAGGAACATCCTTCTAATCAAGCAGTTATAATTTTAAAAAATCCATTTTATTCTCTTGCTTGTTATTAAAACTTACAATTAAATTCGATATTCTAATTAAATGGTAATTAAAAAATCATAGCTTAATTTTTATTAGAGATTTCAAATTAAAAAAAAAAAAAGATTTTTGATTTAAGTAAAAGTATTTTATTAAAAAATGATAATTTTATGATCCTTAATCTTTTCAGTTGAATACAAGGGACACTGCCTGATGGACGCTTGTCGAAAGTGTGATCTGTCGCGTGTAAAGAAGCTCGTCTGTGCCGAAATAGTTAACTTTGTGCATCCCTATACGGGTGATACGCCTCTGCATTTGGCCGTGGTCTGCCAGGATGCCAAACGGAAGCAGCTGGTGGAGCTGTTGACACGCAAGGGAGCTCTACTCAATGAGAAGAACAAGACCTTCCTTACGCCACTGCATTTGGCCGCCGAGTTGCTGCACTATGATGCCATGGACGCTTTGCTTAAACTGGGCGCCAAGGTCAATGCATTGGATAGTCTTGGCCAGACGGCGCTGCATCGCTGTGCGCGGGATGAGCAGGCGGTGAGATTGTTGCTTTCCTATGCGGTGGACAGCAATATTATCTCATTGGAGGGCTTAACAGCAGCTCAGCTGGCATCGGATAATGTGCTAAAGCTACTCAAGAATCCGCCAGATAGTGAGACTAACTTGCTGGAAGCGGCCAAAGCTGGTGATTTGGATGCAGTGCGTCGCATTGTGCTAAACAATCCGCATACAGTCAATTGTCGGGATCTGGATGGACGTCACTCGACGCCGTTGCACTTTGCTGCCGGCTTCAATCGTGTGCCTGTCGTGCAATTTCTGCTGGAGCACGGAGCTGAAGTCTACGCCGCAGATAAGGGTGGTCTGGTGCCACTGCATAATGCCTGCTCGTATGGCCACTACGAGGTAACCGAACTGCTCGTCAAGCACGGTGCCAATGTAAATGTCTCCGATCTATGGAAGTTTACTCCGCTTCATGAGGCTGCGGCCAAGGGCAAGTATGACATTTGCAAGCTGCTGCTAAAGCATGGCGCTGATCCAATGAAGAAGAATCGTGATGGTGCGACACCAGCTGATCTTGTCAAGGATTCAGATCATGATGTTGCCGAACTACTGCGTGGCCCCTCTGCACTGCTGGATGCCGCCAAAAAGGGCAATTTGGCGCGAGTGCAACGCCTGGTCACACCGGAGACGATTAACTGTCGGGATTTGAATGGACGCAACTCGACGCCACTGCATTTGGCCGCCGGCTACAATAACTTTGAGTGTGCCGAATATTTGCTGGAAAATGGCGCCGATGTCAATGCCCAGGACAAGGGTGGACTCATCCCATTGCACAATGCCAGCTCCTATGGACATTTAGATATTGCTGCGCTGTTGATCAAGCACAAGACGGTGGTCAATGCGACCGACAAATGGGGCTTCACTCCGTTGCATGAGGCCGCCCAGAAGGGACGCACTCAGCTGTGTTCCCTGTTGCTGGCCCATGGTGCGGATGCGTATATGAAAAACCAGGAGGGTCAGACACCTATTGAGTTAGCCACGGCGGATGATGTTAAATGCCTGCTACAGGATGCAATGGCCACATCGCTCAGCCAACAGGCGCTTAGAGCTTCCACGCAATCCTTGAGTGGCAACTCTCCTGCACCAGATGCAGGCTGCAGCACAGCAAATTCATCTGCAACATGCTCATCGACAGCAGCAGCTGCTGCAGCGGCCTCAGCCGCAATGTTGTCGCCCACCACGGAGACAGTGTTGCTACCATCGGGTGCTTCTATGACGCTCAGTGTGCCAGTCCCACTGCCACTAAACAGCTGCGCCACACGCATCAGTCCCGCCCAAGGAGCGGAAGCAAATGGCGCTGAGAATTCAGGCAGTGAGGAGCTGCTAACCGATCCGGAGTCCATTACAAATGTTTCGGGTTTCCTGAGCAGCCAACAACTTCATCATTTAATAGAGCTCTTCGAGCGAGAGCAAATCACACTCGACATACTGGCCGAGATGGGTCATGATGATCTCAAGCAGGTGGGCGTATCCGCCTATGGCTTTCGACACAAGATACTCAAGGGCATTGCCCAGCTGCGCGCAACAACAGGTAAGACCTTAAATCTTAATTGAATTAACTCTCTGCACGAAGTATAAAACTGAATAAAAACACTTATACAATCCCCAGGCATTGGCAACAATGTGAATCTGTGCACGCTGCTGGTCGATCTACTGCAGGATGACAAGGAGTTTGTCGCCGTCGAGGAGGAAATGCAGGCCACAATACGCGAACATCGTGACAATGGCCAGGCCGGAGGCTACTTTACACGCTACAACGTAGTGCGGGTAAGTGAGAATCATTTAATCATTTTGCATTCCTCTAATGGTCGTCCATTTATAGGTACAAAAGGTACAGAACCGTAAATTGTGGGAACGTTATGCTCATCGCCGTCAGGAAATTGCCGAAGAGAATTATTTGCAGTCAAATGAGCGTATGCTCTTCCATGGTAGCCCATTTATCAATGCGATTGTGCAACGCGGATTTGATGAGCGTCACGCCTACATTGGTGGCATGTTCGGTGCAGGGATTTACTTTGCGGAGCACAGCTCCAAGAGCAATCAGTATGTTTATGGCATTGGCGGTGGCATTGGGTGTCCATCGCACAAGGACAAATCCTGCTATGTTTGTCCCAGGTAAAATATGCTGCAAACAATATAAGCATTCATTGATTGCCTTTTTTCTATCGCAGACAATTGCTGCTGTGTCGCGTTGCGCTGGGCAAATCATTTCTGCAATATAGCGCCATGAAGATGGCTCATGCACCGCCAGGACATCATTCGGTCATCGGTCGTCCATCGGCAGGCGGTCTGCACTTTGCTGAATACGTTGTCTATCGGGGTGAACAGGTAACATTCATTTAAACTGACTTTGAATATGTGTTAATGTTGTTTCATTGCCTTTGCAGTCTTATCCAGAGTACTTGATAACCTACCAAATCGTCAAGCCCGATGATAGTAACAGCGGCGCCGAGGAAACAAGATGATGGATGCCCTCGGTTGGCTCGACGCCTACAACAACATCGCCAGCACCGCAACCACAACAGACCTCAGCGCCAGCTATAGCTATAGCTATAGCTTCAGTTCCAGTTCAAGTTCAAGTTCCAGCCACAGTTACAGCCACAGCCACAGCTCCAGTTGCCAAGCGGCGGCATAAGCACGCCAAAACGATCCCGCAACAACAGCGGCAACATCATCAGCCACAGCATCAACATCAGCTGCCGCTGCAGTTGCAGTATCAACATTATCAGCCGCAACAATCAACGCCGGTGGTAACCACCACACAGCCAACACCAGCGGGCGTCTTTACGCACAACAACAACAACCATAGCTATAATAGTAATAACAACACTAACGGCAACATCAACAGCAACAATAACAACAACAATGATATGTCACCGATATCGAATAGCAATAGCTACTCCTCGGTGGACACAAATCAAACGCTGCTCAATTCAATTGCCAATCAACGTGGCAATAATCAGCGTCAAAATCACCAGAATCATCAGAGCCGTAAATATAGTCAATTTATGATCATAACGCCCGCCGTTTCGATTGATCGTGACTTTGAATATGAATCGCATTTGGATTTTGAGGACTTTGCCAATGCGGCGCACAACAATGGCAATCTGTTCCGATTGGGATTGCGCCGGAGCGGCAGCAGTAGCGACGACAGCGGACACAGTAGCGACAGCAGCTTTCGATCTAATTACAATCCCTATTTGCATCACAGTCGTCAGCATTTGCTATCGAATAAAAGCAACAATGGATGCAACTCTCGTCGTTTCTATACGTTCTCGTCGTGGCGCTGGTGTACTCTGCTCTGTGCGGCAATGCGTTGTTTTGGCGCCGGACATGGCAACCAGGCACCATATAGCAGCTCATTTGTGCAACACCATCGTTTACGTCGGTGTTCCTCCTACAATGGGGATACTGCATATGACTATGAGCATTTTGCGGCGCCGTTTAAGGCTCGAAAAACACGCGATCATATGAATAATATTACATACGAGTTGTGACGGTGGCCGCTTTCCAAATATGAACAGCATTTTGATCTCTTTGTCGCCGTTGTATTTGTTGGTCTACTCCTAAAACTTCTGCTCCTTATTAGACTTTTATTACAATTATTAGCTATAAATGTCGTGTACTGTGTGTCGTCATCGTTCACTCTAGAATGTAAGCGATATAAAATTGATCGTAAAATCAAAAGAGCAGCACATTTTTTGAGTGATTTTAATTCGAAATACGAGTAATTAATATAATATTAACGATTATACACAAAAAATTATACAGATAAAAAAACGTATAAATAAATATTAAAATGAATAATGCACGCACGTTTATTTAAGTGTTTAAAATTAGCTAATTAATTTAAATGACAACAATTCAAACTCCAATTAAATTTAAATATACATACATATACAAATACAAATAAAACTTTGTCTTTTGTCTCAATTAATAAATAAATTATTTAATGTGGGCGCGAACCAGCGAAGTTTGCGAATGTATGCAAAAAATAATTAAAACCCAACATCATAGTGGTTTATTTTTGTAAGTTTATTCCTTGTTGATTTTTTGGAATTGTCAAGATAATTTTTTGAAATTTTTCAAGTTAATTTTATATCTGTATAAGGCAAAAAAATGTGGAACGCTTCACGATTTTGCGTGTCATCCTTGCGCAGGGGCCATGCTAATCTTCTCTGTATCGTTCCAATTTTAGTATATGTTCTGCCGAAGCAAGAACGAATGTACATTGAAATTTCTAGTATTTAAACATAGCATTGATGGAATAACAACTTGGGAATTACAAGAAGTCAGTGAAATAGAAAAACGATAAAAGCGCCATCTATGATTCATTCTACAGATGGTTGATGTCCATGTTATAATTTAAAAATTCTTCAATAATTAAAAAAAAAAATAAATTTGATGAAAATTAAAATTTAGAAATTAGACAAAATTAAAATGAGCATCTTAATGAAGATTTCGATTTCGTCAGCCGCCGGGAAGAGAAGGTAAAAAATTTAATTCTGAAAAACAAAAAAATATATCAAAAAATCCAGAAAATTCTAAAAAAAAAAATGATGCACAAATTTAAAAAATTCTAGAAAATCAAATAAAAAAAATCCGAAAAAGGTAAAAAAAATGAAATAAACCTAAAATACAAAATCAAACCAGATCGTCAAAAATTCGACGGTGCCAAATCGCAAACTTTTACCGGATAGGCAACCCTCGAGACGCCGACCCAAAAACGGTACATTTTTATGAAATGATTGCGGCGGATAAAAAAGACGCACGAATACCGTACATCTGACGGCAGCATTTTTCGCATCAAGGAGCAACAACAACAACAGCCGATCAAGTAGGACTCAGGCAGCGAGGAGGAGGTGGAAAGACCCTTCATGATGCTTCTTAGTCGAAGTCGGGAAATCTCATAATATGAGAGGAAATTACCCTTTTATTTTTATTGCAAGTTGACAGTTTTAAATTTGTATGATTGAATGAATACAAAAATTGATTTAACAAATTACTGCTGCATCTGCAAATGCAATGAAATGGAGTCTCAAACAAACAAATATTTCAATAATTCAAAAAATATTAATAAATTTGATGAAAATTAAAATTTAGAAATTAGACAAAATAAAAATTAGCATTTTAATGAAGATTTTGATTTCGTCAGCCCTCGGGAAGAGAATGCTGAAAATATACTCAAATGTGGAGCTTCGCCCTCTGCACGCTTTACTCGCGGTGCTACAGTCGAGCATAATCGACTGCCGGAGACCCCATACTTACTTTTTATAAGGAAATGGAAAAGATTTGTGTAAATTTGGCTAGTTTTTTATGCATATCCAAATTTGATAGAACTGCTGTATTCATATAAAGTTGAAAACACAAATTGTTCGCTTTATTTGACTATAATCGAGAGTTAAGATTTAGAGGCACGACTAATAGAGTTTTGATTTTTGACTTAAAAATCCAACCATTGTTTCTTAATGGAAATTACGAGTATAAATACAATTTTTACACATAACAAATATAAAAGATTGGGTGCAGATTTTAAAAAAGTGTTTAGTGTTCCGTTGATTGTGCTGTTTGGAGATTCAGAGTCCTATATTTCTCAATTCTTAGCTTCACTCGTGCTTAATCTCTGGTTGCAGATCAAACCAGGTCTTCAGTCCAGCGGGCGTTGTAATTTCACTGTCATCCAAAGATATCTTGAGCTGTAAGAAAACGAGACGTTGTAATCGATGGCAAAAAAATGTGGAACGCTTCACGATTTTGCGTGTCATCCTTGCGCAGGGGCCATGCTAATCTTCTCTGTATCGTTCCAATTTTAGTATATGTTCTGCCGAAGCAAGAACGATAACTATGAACGAATTTCTGCTATTTATATTGCACTCAAAGCAAATTACAACTTGGGAATTATAAGTCAACGACAGCAACCCTCAGGTAATCATAACCCTAGCTAGGGGATGATTTTACTCTGTTACTCACCATGCCAATGATGGGACTGCCGCTGGACAGAAAACCCTTTTGTGTGCAGACCGTCACCTCGAGCTCCGTGTGCCTTAGCTCGGCAATAGAAATTAGGTACTCAAAGGTTATATCGTAAGTCGGATTGCAGTTGTCCTTGATGATGCTCGTTTTGCGCTTTGAATCCTTGCTGCGTCCAGGTAGCAAATACAGTTTGACATAGGGATCTGGTATGTTGCTGGGATCACGCAAAGGTATATGCATTATCTTGTGAATGGTAACATCGAGCTTCTGCCGTTGAGCCGAATAAATTATAGAGAGCTGAATGCGTCCCAGGCCGTGTTCTCCAGCCGTTGATATCGATTCGGGCATACGATGGGTGAGCACTGTGCTGACCACCTCGCTGATTGGTTTCTCCAGCGATGCTGATGCTGGAATTACCGGTGCTACTTTAACAGGTTCTTCTTCGACAATGGAAGCCTCTGACGAGAGGCGTTTGCTGTTCGCTTGTGTATCCTGAAAAAATTTATCCTGATGAAATTTAACATAAGATATCGGAGCCAAAAACGACTTGATGACCCGACTGACCTTGATTGCTTGAATGGCTGCAACTGAGGCATCAGGCGTCTTTACGGAACTGCTGCGTGCCAGGGCCGCCACTTGTTCAAGAGTATCAGAATCCTTGTAAATCTCACCAGCCTTCAAAATGCGCAGAGATAGTGACATGTATAGCTTCGATTCGGGTCCAGACTTTTGCAGCTGGAAGGGCTGCTGTATAACTTCCATGTTGAACTGCTTGAGGAGAGTGCTGAGGGTGTAAGTGTATTGACCGATATCATTGCCTGTTTTCTGGTCATAGATCTTAATGTTCAGACACTCGTTATCGGGATTCGTGACCAGGAAGGTAAATCCCTGCTCCCACACAGGTGAATCATCGCGAAGTATCATTGCAGTTTGCTTCTTCTGTTTATTAACGGTGCACACCAGGTAAGGATCGGGATTGGAGTGGACACGTGCTTGCTGTAAATGTAGAAATTATTAGATTAGTTATAAAATTGTTATCTGTAGAAAACTTGATTATTATTTTATTTCTGGTTGAGGTCAATTAGTTTTCATAATATTTTTTTTATTTATTTTATCTAGGACTGGGCGAATGCATCTTTACTTTCGAGATGCACCTCTATTTTCATTATATAGATCAAAAATAAAAGATATTGTTACATTTTGTTTTTTTTATCAACAAAGAATTTTTTTATTTTAAAAATTATAATGGAATATCAGAATACCGAATGAAGACTAACCTTCAGATGCCTGGCGGAGTCAATGAAAACGCTGAGCACAGCGGAGCTCATGGTTGTCACACGCAACAGTTGGGTTTCCAACAGGATCTGCTGCAGATCATTGGGATTGGCGGTCAGTTTATACCATTGCAGACGCACATGCAGATCGCCGTGCTTGGCCTCCTCAAGGGTAAGCCACTGTGGAAATATAAACACATTATTAATAAGAAATCAGGTATCAGTTAACAAACTACTTACAGTATCGAGAACACCCTTCTTGATTACGCTGGATATATCGATTGAAGCTCTAAGGGTTATAAATATATTATTTAGTATTAGGTAAAAATCATGTTTATTGTAAGAAAAGATAACAGTTAAGTGTCTTAAGCGGGTTTCTGGCCAAAAGTGGAGTTTCAGGTAGTTTGAGTGGAGTGTGAACTTTTGAAGAGTTCGGGTTTGAGTAGATAAAGTAAAGATTTGGTTGTGTTTGTCGAATACTCATGTGTTATCGATTGGATTGCCTAACCTGCCGAGTGACTCGTCATCACTTGTACGGTCCCAATCAAAGAGCCTAAGCACCAGTACGGCGCGTTGTGAGACCTCAACCACAGCCTTATCCGTTCAGGTAACATTAATATGGCAATATGGAAGACATTATATTAATACTGTTAGTTTTCAAAACGGGCTTGGCAACTATACATAACTTTTTATTACGTATTTTTGTACAGTTAAACTATAATTATAGGATTTATTCGATTCTAAATAATCTACACTAGATTTTTAGCATGCAGTGTTCAGTACAGGGTGCTCCAGCTGCTTGTGAGTGTATTTATGCGTTTGTGTAAGGTTCGGCATGCAACAAAGTTAGTAATACGTATTAGTTAGTTTGTGTTTGTTTCAACTGTCGGTTTTTATTAAAATGGCGATTGGATAGAAAGGCTTTCAATTCAATATCATAAGTGAGGTTAGAACAAGTCATTAGCTGTGACTAATTCACTTGAATCACGGTTTTTCGAAATAACCATAATTTCTACAGTTAAGAAATACGGGTATACTAAAATAATAATACAATATAAAAACTTAAAGAAAATGAATGCTAAATTCCTAAGAAAAATGCAAATGATATCCGTAGATATATAATATTTCCTCATTTTAAAAAGTTCTAACCACGAGTGTTTCACAAATCTTTACATATTTGAGTGACAAATGCTTTTGAGTTATTCATTTTCATATTTTTCAAACTACAACAATTATTAATTATTTATTTATATAGTTTTTACAATAAATATATTTTAAATAGATTTTATGTAATTTTAATCAATTTTTCCATTTAAACTTAAATTTACTTTTATTCTGTTTAATATATAATTCATCAATTTAAATGACTGTTGACTTGGTAACACGAACACCAACCCCTTTTTCTTGTAGAGATTTATAAAACAATGGCTAAAATTGATTAAAGCAACTCGAGATCACTGGTACTTCAGTTGACTTATAGTTTCAGCAATTTTTGGTCAGTATTTGGTTAGTAAGGCAACGCAACTTGGGAGCAGATAAAACATAACAAAAACTAAAAATGCAGTACAAAAATAGAAGTTAAAGAAGAATGCAGTTTCATGCCGCAATACAACCTGCCCAATAGATCATCAGCCTGTACGCCTGGCATACTTTGGTCATAGTCCCACAATGAAAAACCAATCAAGTGGTTAATGGTGGTAAAAATACTCGCCTAGAAAAACAAGTGTGTGTTGTGAGAGAGAGATACAAGTACAGAAATAGAGATAGAGAGCGAAAAAATAGCATAGAACATATAATCCTTGAAGGAGTTAGATCTATTACATGCAAGCAAGCACAGTCATCTTTAGTATAACAAATAATCAATTCAAATACGAGTATTACTCACATACGCGGCGAAGGATATAGGAACTTTGGATAGGGGAGCAATTCATTGTGTATAAGAATATCCCCAAGATACATAGACAGAAATACATAGCTTACCTGCCGAGGCTCTCGTCTTTTTTGGAATCATCCGAGTCCATCAAATGTAAGTCGACCCATTGACCCATTTCAATAAAAATTGGCGCCTAATTGAAGGCGCGAGACGCACAAACAAAATACGAGTACATAATTTCAAGAAATATGCATGGAAATCAAAATGAAATGAAAAGATAAAGATAAAGATAACAAACTCTACGGCATAAACATAAATGGTTCGTTTTGTGTATGTGTGTGTGTGTGTGTGTGTGTGTGTTCGTGTTTTGTAGCATGCAGCAATCAACGGCAACAATAGACTACAAAAAAGCAAACAATGTGTCCGAAGTTTCATAGCATTGAGCAAACGTACCTCGCACCAATAATCCCACTTGGGATTAACATTGTTATCAATTATCTGTGTCCTGAACTCCTGAGAGCCCACATTGATAATAGCATACGGATCGGACTTGCCCTTGCCCAGCACACCGATGTCCTTCTTCATCAGATTCTTGGCCTCTACGACATGAATTCGCAACAGACCCTAAACAAAAAGTGTGATTAATTAAATTTCCCTTGAAGTTAGTAGGGTTAGTGGACTCACCTCTGGCTCGGGCATTTTGAGTGACACCGCTGAGACCTCTTCGCTGAGGGAAATGGGTAACTTGTTGGGCAATACCATCACATTGCCAATCTGTTCTACAATGATGCGACGCAAGAGATCGGACAAACCAGGCATGTCCATAAAGTCAATGACGCCCACCAGATTGAAGTCAATATTGGGATTGTTCAGGAAAAAGATCTGGAGACCTCCCACCAGTGGCATGGAGCGTATCAGTGGCTTCATCACAACCCGAACCCAGCCATGGATTTGGAAATCCTTAATGCCACCCTTCATGCCACCCAAATAGAAGTTAATATCGCAATCGCTGGCGTAGAACAAATCCAAGTCCATTATGATCTCGTTGCGGTCCACATTCTTATCGTAGATCTTTACACCACCAATCCGGGGTGGAATAGTGCCTAAAATAATGCGATCAAAGCGAAAGCCGTTCATCTTGTATTGCGATAAGGCCAGGGCCACATTTGGCTCAATCGTTTCCTTGACCAAGGTGCGAGCAAAATGGTTTGCATTGGGCCACACTTGTTTTAAAATCTATTTGGAATGGGATCTATAAACTCTGCCTCAAACATGACTAAGATCTGCTTACCTTATTCAACCACTCGGCACGCTCCACATCCGGGAAATATACCCAGGCGGGCAGCTCATCGATGCGGGCCAGTATCACATCCTTCTCGGAGGCCAGAGCCGATGCTTTGGCAATGTCGCGCTTCTTCTCTGATGTCTTCGCCATCTGATCACGCGCTACAGACAGAATAACTGGTGCTATTAGCCATGCTACAGACCAGCCCATATATCCGACCAGATAAATGGAACCCACAATGGCAATCTTTTTGCCCACTGAATAGAGGACCGAGAAGATGCTGTCATCATCGGAGGTGCGGGTCCTCGACACAGCTGTGGTTCCATTAGTCGTCGAAGGTGTTGTCCCTGGTGGTGTTCCCTCCGGCGTGGGTGTGGTTGGTGGCACTTCACTCATGTTGGGTAACTCAGCGAGTGGCACAATTGGCACCTCCTCGTCTGTGTCCGGTGGCACAACAAAGTCTGCCAACGGCACACTCGAGCCCAATGAGCTATTATCACTGCATGAAAAAAAAGAAACAAAACAAGTAAAACATTTTTATTCTAATTTTTTAGAGTCGATTTTTTTAAGCTATATTAATTATTATTATTATTTATTATTAATGCACGACTAAAAGCAGTCGGCAAAGAAAAAATTATTAGATATAAAAATTAAGTTTACAATTTAAAATAAAATTAATATTAAATATAAATATAAGAAATATACTGTAAAGAAAAAATTAAAATTAGAATTATATCTGGGGTAAGCAAAAATTAATAATTTAAAATGATCCAACATTTGTTGCAAGGATTGGGAAAACCCAGAAAAACCCAATCAGATCAATAAATATTAGTGTTGTTGTTAGTGATTGATTGGTTTTAAAAATAATATAACATGTTATTAGTATTAGTAAGGTTAGGAATTTAACGATTTAAAATATTGGAAAAGTACGGATATTAGGGAAGGGATAGGGAGAGAGAGTTCTGAGTAGAAAACGTGAAAGAGGCTATTATAATTAGAGCATAAAACCCGGAACGAACCGTGGGAAGCGTAATCAGTTGTGCATGTAGGTAAAAATAAAGGCCTGTAATTCCTAGTAGACCTGCGGGGGACCGAAAATCTGAGGCGGCCCAAAAGGGGACTAGAATCAATGTCGCCATTAATTAATTTGTGAAGAAAAACCACATTAAGAGTTTTCCTACGATTAATTAAAGACGGAAGGTCAATAAGACGAAGCCTATGGGAGTACGGTGGTAAACGCCGGTTGGGATCCCAGTTAAAACCACGTAAGGCGAAAAGCAAGAATTGCTTTTGAACTGATTCAATTCGATTCTGATTTATTTGATACTGTGGGCACCAAATGCACGAACAGTATTCAAGGATGGGACGGACTAAAGAGACGTAAAGGAGTTTAGTGGTGAAAGGATCATTGAATTCTTTCGACCAACGTTTAATGAAACCAAGTACTCCTTTGGCATCATTAACTATAGTGGAGATGTGCAAATTGAAGCATAATTTGCAGTCAAATAAAACTCCAAGATCCTTTACAGTTTTTATACGTTGCAAAGGGATATTGTCAATCGTATAAGAACCTAAGTAGGGCCTAGAACGACTAAATGTCATAAACATACACTTCGAACAATTGAGATGCAACTTATTGGCCGAACACCATAGTTGCATAGTGTTCAAATCATCTTGCAGACGATTGTGAAACAGGGGATCAGTGTATGAAAAAATAAGCTTAACATCATCTGCATACATTAAAATATAAGAATGGGACAGAATAGTGGGTAGATCGTTAATGAACAGTGTAAAAAATAAAGGTCCTAAGTGACTACCTTGAGGTACACCAGAAGTTACACGAACCGAACTCGAAATGGTTGACCTAAGAAGCACTTTTTGGGTTCTACCTTTTAAATAAGTGGAAACCCAACGTATAAAGGCGGGAGGGAAACCTATGCAGTTAAGTTTGTAAAGTAAGAGGTCATGGTTCACAGAGTCAAAGGCTTTACTGAAGTCAGTGTAGATGACATCAGTTTGCTTTTTCTCTGAAAATGCATCATTTACCAGGGAGGTAAATTCAAGCAAGTTGGTCGTAGTAGACCGACCCTTAATAAAGCCGTGTTGTGCAGGGGAAATGATCGATTTACAGAGATGCTGCAAAGAAGAAACAAGGATTTTTTCAAATAATTTAGGAATGGCTGATAGCTTTGCAATGCCTCTGTAATTAGAAATATCAGACTTACCGCCTTTTTTGTGGAGGGGAATGATATAAGAATCTTTCCAAAGATATGGAAAAATTGAAGTTTCAAGGAATAGATTAAAAAGCTTATGCAACGGAGCAGCTAAAGAAGAACAGCATTCCTTAAGTAGACAACTAGGAATGTTGTCTGGCCCAGGAACGAAAGAAGATTTTAAAGAGCTAATAGAAGAGATTACATTGTTATAGGAAATAGAGGGTGCAAACATAGTGTTAGATTGAAAAATAGAATAAGGATAAGTTGAGTTGGAAGTGGAGATTGGAGAGTAGGTGGATTGAAAAAAGTTAGCAAATAGTTCAGCGGCTGCAGAGTCGTTGCCAGCAATATCTGTCCCAAGAAAAAAAGAGGCAGCTGATTCATTAGCATAGAGAGCCTCGGTTTGGTTCGGCCCGGCATTCTGCTGGTTGATGATGTCACTTTGCTACGTTCGAAATGAGATGCCTCTAAGTTTTATAGACTGTGCAGTAAAGTTTGCCGGCGTAATTTGTTTTTATATATTCACTTTTTGCCATTTTGTGTGTGCTTATCCAACGAGCAATTTCTTTTATATGCTTTACCTATTACTCATACGTCGTGTGGGCCAAGCAAAATTGACATACTTTCAGATTCCTACAAGTGCCAACAACAACAAGCACCTGTTGAGTTCAAAGCAAGTTAACATCTATAATTCAGCTTTATCGGGTATATTTACTGTGTTGTGTTTTAGTCTTAATACCCTTACAGAGAGCATGTCAATATTGTGATTAATTATGGAAGAGAGCGAATAGTTATTTATTATTTGCATTGCTCATATATTGTTGATTAAGATGATGGGCTAAGTCGAAATGACTCAAACATAATCGTTATTAGAAAAATATTACTCTCAATTAATATCAAGCAATCGAAAATTAAGTGAAGTGTTTTTACAGAAGCAAAGTACTTCCATATGATATGAGTTTTAAGGGCATTAAGTATTCTGCATATAGTACTATAAAATAGGTTTCTCTTAATTTTTGTTTTGTTGAAGAACATGTGTCCAATGTTAATGGGAGTGTATAATAAGTTCGCAGTGTTTCAATTTGCCAAGAAACCGGCCTCTTTTATGTTCATCTATAATTTAAAGCTCTTGGGTAAATTTACAAATTGTTTACATCTCCGTCGCGGTTGCCATCGTTACTGCCATCATCATCTCCCTCTGTTGTCTTTCCTTTAAAAATATTATTTGCTCATGTTTTAATTCCTTTCCCTATTATGTTACAGCTGCCACGCCTTCCCAGTCGTTCGTTTTGAGTGAGTTCTTTTGGTAAAGAGACACTCATCCCATATTTTAAACGTTTCTAGAACAACTTTCATGCTATTGAATTAACTTTTTCATTGTTATTCCATAAAGTTGAAGTGAGCTTTTGTCCTAAGGATACAATAATGAGTTCAGCTAAAGGGGGTCAGAAGAGAAAGAGGGTGGGGTTATACTAAGCTCAGCTCAGACGGAAGCTAGGCGACGTCATTGTTGTTGTTACTAAGCTTTGCTAATTTCCGTATATTTATGAATTTGCTCATGTACTAGGTACATTTGTCATGGAGACTTCTCCCTGGGATTGTGAAAATTTAACTAGGTCTCAGAGCACCTGTTGATTGGCATTAATGCCAGACAAAAAAATAAAAAATAGAAGAGCGAGAATGACAGGGAGAGCGAGAGGGAGAGAGAACCAGTCTGACATAACTTTTACGCTGTCTACCTTCAATTGGCATCCCAATGCTAAACCAAGAACTTGAACTCACTTAACAGCTATTCCTCATATGAATTCGTTAATTCTCCCTGTCTCTCTCTATCGTTCTATCTTCTGTATTTCTCACTTATATACTACGTTCTGCGTTTTTATAGAATGACGTAGTCGGCAGATTGATGTTGTTGTAGTTTTTATGTACTATTTCTATATGGTATAGGGGCGACCCGTTGGCCATGTGCATACTTTTATTTGTGTAAATAATAAAATGTAAAAAGAAAAATAAAAAATTGTTTAATTGTTGCATCACCTCATCATTTTTTGTTGTTATTGTTGCGTTCGTCTCAATGTTTGTTTGTTGTTTATTTGCTGTTTCAGCTGCTTGTGTTTTGTGTGCTCTAAAAATGAAAATTGTAAATAATAAACAAAATATTTATATACGTAAAATAGTAAAATAGGGGTATGCTTATGGAATCAGAAGTTTTTTTATGAGTCATTCAAGAAATTCGTAGAACACGATTCGATTATGATAATTATTATTTTTATAATATACATTATTTAGTAATTATATATTTAGTAATCATTTATTATATGTTTGATTTATTTATTAACAATATGGTGTGGATTTTATACTTTTAACACGCTTTGCACACACCTTTTTATATATATTTTTGTCAAATTAAAATAAACATGAATACAGACAGCGTCAAAAATACGGGCTAATTCACAAATTGCCCAGCTGTTGTTCCAAATGAAATTTACATATTAAAATGTCCTTTATAGGATTGCTACCGGCATGTATTTTTTTATTGATTATTTACACTATCGAAAACTTTCAAATATCATTTAATAGTTGACCTTTTTCAATTGGAATTGTTAATAAATTATGTATTTGTGTGTGTCTGCAATCTGCATATCTATAAATGTATTTATAACTGAGCACGTCCAAAATGTTTTTCATTTGAAATTCACAAACATTCACATACATTCACAAAAATTTGTTAATATCTAAAATTCTTATATGTATGAAACATTTAAGTAGTACGATTATATACAAAGTTGCCAGTATGGAATACAAATTGTATATTTTTATCAAGTTCTATTTTTCGTTCGTTCTTCAAACAACACAAACAATACATGTAAACAAATCGCATTTATTGTTTGGTCTATGGTTAATTTGTTGAACGTTTTTTTCAGAATTTTTTTATTTTGTTTGAATGTAAAAACCGGATTCTGATTACGCACTAAACAGATACGACAACTACAACAACAATTACAGAAATCATGTTACGCACCCAAAAACAACAATATAACTCTACAACACTTTTGGTTTTTGCTTTTATTGTTGTATTATTTTAATTTTTTTATATTTTTTTTGCTGATTGCGCGTCGCGATTGTCGACTTTGCGTCGTCGACGACGTTTTGAAAACTAAACGGAAATTCTGAGCGTCAGCTAGAATAGAAGATTTTGGACTTTGAGTGAAAGCTTTTGCGCTTTGAGCAAAAGCTCCCGCACAGCAGCCAGGCAATGCGGTTCTACGTGTATAAGCTGTAGATTCTTCGGCGCCACACAGGGTCTTATAGAAGTAGCCTGAGCTACACTGCACAACAAAAAAACATTAACTTGTATTTGATAAGAGACAAAATTTAATGAATTGTAAATTGTAAATTATTTCTTAGAGATAGACTGAAATATTCTGGAAATTGTAACTGCATTCGTGGGCATTATTGAATACTTTTTCCAGGATTTTATTAAGGACTTTTAAGAATTAAATTTTGGACCCCAAGAGTTTTGTTTTCATTTATGAATAAGCCAAAAAAATCGAAACTTTCAATACAAATAAGTAAGACAGTAAAATGATGTTGTATAGTGTACATTGTGTCTAAGAGCTAATTACATGGACAGGACATGGATCAACGGTTAATTGTTAATTGCCGCAATTTGTGGCTGCCAGTTGATAGTGTTCGGAGTTAGTTTGGGCAATTTAGCAAAAGCATTAAAGTCACAGACCTCAATAAGCTGTGCCGGATCATGCTTATTCATAAATAACAAATGGCCGTGTAACGTGTGACGTATGAGTAATAATCGAGGCATATGCATTTTTAATGCCGCCAGCAGATTAAAAGGTAAACTGAGAAGCGCCACAAAAAGCGCAAATCAAACGCAAACAAACTACACCTGGGCCAACTTTAATATGGCCTTCAACACTCGCACACTCACACACTCGTACATGTACACATACTCCCACACTCTGGTGCACATTGTCTGCCCGCAGGAGGACTTGGCAAAGAACGTTAAAGTATGCTGTTAAAGGACATTCGCTGTTGCTGTTGCTGGCGTTATTGTTGCTGTTGCTGTCGTTCTTGTTGCTGGCGTTCTTGTTGCTGCTGTTGCTGCAGGCGATGCCAGTCAAATGCCTGCATGAAATTTCGCTCCTGGGGAATTTAAAATTTTCCAAGCATTTATCGTGTGCTTACACAGGAACTGCTCATCGCCTTCGGCCCTCAAATTTCTACACGGCAATTAGAGATGACATTAACGTAAATATTTTGCTCGGAATGCTTTTGATTTTTTTCCCCCTTTCTGCTTTTAAGTTAGTGTACTTTTTCATATATATTTTTTTCAACACTTTAAAAATGAATATTTTTAAAGAATGGCACAGGACACAATAAAAATGTAACGAAACAAATAAACATAAACTGAGCATTGGTTGCAGGCTGAGTTTCTATTCACTCAATAATTGTGTTGATCCTTTCGTTTCTTTCTACCTTTAGCTAAATCTTTCATTTATATGACATATTCGTACAGCAGTATTAATAATTCACTCACGAATAACGTGCCCATATTTAATGTTTATTATACAAGTATGTGTTAGTATTTAATTGCTCTATAAATATTTGATTTGAGTTGACTTGATTTAGTTTATAGTTAGAGCTGTGCATACGGGTCGTATGCGTAATAAGGTCTGGTGATTTAAGCTATGCCTTTAATTGAAGTCATGCATATGTATATGTATATATAACTTTGATGTTTGCTTATTGATTCTCGAATAAAAACTAAACGCTTTTACACGCTGTCACGTCGACAATTGTGCCACAAGAACTTGCAACATCAATTGGGGTCATAAGGTTGAATTGAAGCCGACGGCAACGACAGCCAAGTAAACAAGTTGAAATTGTCCTGTAAGACATTTACGGTGTATGTTTACTTTTTCTCTTATTTCCTCTTATATTCTTTAATGTTTGTTCTTGTATAAATGACGTCACGTTGCTGTTGCCGTCAGCGTTGATTTATGGACGTTCAGTAAACCAAAGCGGTTCGAATCGAAGCGTAAATGTGACAAATTGTCAGCAATTGAAGTTGTAGAGAGCGGCAAGGGGAATCGGCAACTTTAAAGCTCTACAGTGTTGCCTTGATGGAATGCAATGCATAAGAATTACAAATGAATCCAAATTAAGTTAATTAAGTGCATTTGCTCTGCACATATTGAATAGATGATTGCCAGTCTACCATGCCATTGGATTTTCCTGTTGCTTTGTTTGCTTTTCAGAGTTGCTTCCTTCATAAAAGCCAAACAGTCGCAAACTCAATTAGTGTTACAACCAGCTGGGAATTATAAGAAGTCATAAATGTTTAATGACGATATGAAAACTTATTTCAAATTACCACATGACATAATCAACCGCCTAGAAGGTGAGCTGAAACGGAATCACAGTCACTTCTTGCCACACTCAAAGCCTCATGCCACACAACCCTTCAGCACTTTATCCACCTCACCAACTTGCAATGCAATTTGCGTCCACACAACACATTCAATATTTAAATAAAGTTCTCGACAGTCTTCCACAGAAGTGCTTAAATCCTTAAAGCCGTCGCCCATTAAAGTGAATCTTTCTCACCGGAAAGGCATATGATAATTGGAGTCTGCCACAACATGTACTTATTTCCTGATGATGTTTCCGTAAAATGGCCACAGGGATACATATAAAGTAAGCAAAAGCTCGAACATGAACCTGAACCTGAACCTGAGTCAGACACTTATGTGGCTCAACATGCAGGCTATAAAATTAGCTAACAAATATGCCAGCTTACGAATTCGAGTATATTCATACACACTTCTACACCCAAGTCCGATAATTCCTTCCTCGTTTAGTCAACCGAATAAAAGTCGAAAGAAGGCGGTGGGGCGGATGTTATTAATAGACATTATTATCGCCTCAATCAGCCGTCCTACCGGACGCTAGCACAAAAACACAGAGAAAGAACCCACTAAATGTACAATTGGAATGTTTGCTTATGAATTATACAAAAGTTGTGCCCTGGCAAATCCAATAAAATGACCACAAACATTGCGGCAAGGCAAGGTAAGATGGGACAAGACCAAAAAAAAAAAAAAACAACAACTTCTTCCAAAAAAATGCTCATAAAAAAGGAAACAAAGGAAACACGAACGGAAATCATTGGTAGCGGCAAAGGGAAACAATTAAGCAGATGCTTATGTTAAATGACTGACTACAATACACCCTATACAAATTTTTGTTTTGTCTACACTGTTTCGTTTCGATGATTGTGCTTTTAAGCTGAATATCATCAGCAACTGAATTTAACTCCGCCAAAGTGAAAAGTATATTTTCTACGTAGCTTACAGTTTATGCAAAGATTGCATCACTTAAGGTCACATATTTTTTTAAAATACATATATTGAATGATTAAAAATTCCGGAAAGATTTATTTAAATTTCTAGTCCAATTTACTTTTTGCAAATTCTAGCTAATTAAGTTTTTAATAAAACCAAAAAAAACCCTTCTTGTAAATTGTAGATTTAAGTAATATTAAGCTTTTGCTTTGAATTTTTACAGAGTATTTTTTTGCATTGAATAAGTGCGAGTGAAAATTTGCTACACGATTTTCCCTCCCGAAAGAGACGTCTGTCACAGATGACAGCTGTAAGCAGTGTGTACATTTGTCAGACCAAAAAAAACCGGCGTACGTGATCAACCACAACAGTAATAACAATAACTGCCACACAAAAGTACACGACACCCCCAGTTGATGGGCCTGATGTTGCCCCTGGATGTGGTTTCACTTTAATTATCCTTGGCGTCAAGTGCAAATGGCAGCCGTAACAAAAAGTTTGTATCCTTCAACAGGCTCGTCATAAATTTCAAAAGTTTCAGAGTGTCTCACTGTCTGTCTGATTGTCTGTCTGACTGTCCGTTTGTCTGTCTGTCTACCTGTCTTTTGCTGTCAAGCGATATGTCCCTTTGTGTGTTTGGTTTGGCTGCGACACTTCAAAGCGACGCGTAACTTGTGCACTGACAACGTTACGTATGTGTAATTTTCACAACATCTAGAGTAACACAATAAACAGCAAGTAAAGCGATAACCAAAGGCTCAACGGATTCTTTTCTGGACCCGCACTCACTTACAACTACTACATTTTTAATGTTGACTTGCAAATTTCGCTTACAGTCTTGCAGTACCAGTTGTTGTTGCTGTTGCCACTTGAGTAATAAAAGTGCGGTCACAAGACGTTACAAGAAACAAAAGCCAACGAATTCTGCACAGTTAGGAAACCAAGCGTACAATTGCTGGCGACACTTTTTGCTTAAGTACTTTCACTTAGGCTATTGATTAGAGGCTGGCAAACCGGAATTTCCACAAAAGAAAAGCGCGCGCTCCGTATTTTCTTGACTTGTGACAATGATAGCGACTGGCGACGTAAGGATATCAACGGTTGCTCATCGCACGCGTCTCGCGCACAACTGACTGCTCGACAATGTCGGCCGTAAAAATATCACTCATACGCAACGTGTGACCCACATTTGCGGCAGCTGTAAACGACTCAAACAAACATTACGCGAGAGAGCAACAAAGTACAAGAGCGAGCTTTGGCCATGGCTTTGAGCGCTTTTACGACTGAAGGTTAACTTTTGTTTACGTTTGCAGCTATTTTTGGCGCCAAAATGTGGAAAACAACTGTTGCAGCAACTGTCAATTGGGGTGGCTGCTATAAATACTGACACATTAGGCAGAGTGCAGCCGCATCGCTGCGCTGTCTGTCAGTTAAAAGATAATTTGAAATTCATTATCATTAAATGCACAAAATATAAAATCAATTTTAATTGACATTAAGCTAAAATTGAACGCTTTTATAAAGTTTTTAATTGAAATAATATTTTGTCTATCATTTTCAAACTTGTATTTTAAATTGTGGTTGTTATAAAAAAAATTTGCATATAGTGATTAGACTAATAAAGTTAAAAAAAAGCTTAAACATGCGCGCAGTTTGTAAAGCATTGCGCTTGGCTAAGTTGTCGAGGCTAAAAGCACATGTACAGTTTAAGAGTAACTGTGACTCAATCTTAAACTTATTTTCTATTGTTTTAAAAAGTCTTATAACAGTTTTAAATATTTTTGAAGAATGCGATTAATTCTTTTAAATATGAATTTATTAATATTTGAAGATCTTTCAATTTCTTAAATTATTCTCAGTAGTGTTCAATGAACAGTAGGATTTTTATTTAATAATATTTTATAACATAAATGTATAAAGGTTGTCAGCTGCTTCCTGCATTATGAAGTTTTTGTTTTCTAAAGATAATTCTTTTGTATATTCTCTGGCAACATTAAGATTGACTTTCGTCTTTTGCACGCGTTGATTTCCAATGACATAAAAAGTTACTTTAACTATTTTTTGACAAAGCTTAAAACTATTAAATTTTTTGCGCATAGAGTTCATAAAGTGACTTTGTAAATCAGATCGTTGACAGCATTACGAGTTAACTCTATGGCAGCTACAGACCTTCAACAAGTCTGTCAATAAATTGTGTTTATTCTTGTTTAATATCGCAGAGATAAAAACCTTTTAATAGCGCAATATTTTGCATGCCAGTTTAGTTGACACTAAAAATAAATCAAATTGCTGTACCGAAAATATGATAAAAAAAGAAAAAAACCAAAATAAAGAACATACCGAAAAGAATGTAAAAGCAAAAACAAAAAGCGAACGCGACATAAAGTGTGGCATCAAAAGTCTGACAGCACACCGAAAAAAAAACAAAAAAAAAATATATGGAAAAACTCGTATGATGAACAAATTTATGTGTTAGCCAATGGATTTTTTCTCTTATTAATAGTCAGTTTTTAATGTCCACATGAAATGCTGCAAGTTTATAATATCTGGAAAAATTTCTGAAATTTCCAGCAAAAGTTGCGTTTGCTTACAAAAATGTCACAAAAAAATCGAAATGAAAAGAATATTTCTTCAATATTTACGACACATTTAATGCAAAGCGAAACAGGCTTCTTTTCTCCCAACCAAACGCACCACCGCACCACCAAGAACAGAAAGGGTTAAAATATTGTTTTTCTTTTTGGCGACAGCGCACGACATGCATAATAATAAATTATGAGTGGATACAACAATTCATAAAATAATAATAATAATAAAAATACAACAAGATATTCAGTTGGTAAAAACAACATATGTATATGTTGTTTTACACACTACCCACAATCAGACTCTTATCCTTTTCTGAATTCTGACTCCTCCATCAAACCTTAATCCCATTCCATTTTTCTGCGATTTTGCGACAGCGACAGCTAATGCAATAATAAGAGCATCAGCAGTGCGGTTTGAGTGTATTCATACATGTAAGAAGTAGAAAATGTGGCTTTAACAAGTTGATTCATTAATATAGAGGTGACTTAACTGAGTAGATACCCTGTAAATATTTATTAAATCATAATTAATACATTGTTGTTGAATAACAGCTCATATAAGAGATAAATAGAAAAAAGATGTGATCACATATCGTACTAATATACCTTTCGCCAACTCTTTCACAGGGCATAAACAGCATGACGCCATTTTAAAGTGATGCCTTCCGTATTTATAATATTGCAGTCGTTCGAAAACGCCAAGCTGAGCCACTTCTGAAGGTTGAGACACATTAAAACAGACACAACATATAAAAAAGATTTATGTAAGTACATGCAAATAAATAAATTTATGTGAGAGTAGACAGAATTAAATTTAATACAAAACATATTTATAGATTGGTGCCTAAAGATTTAGATAAGAGATTTATGATTTCAAGTCAAATATTAAAATCACTCATATTTAAAGACGACGTTCCAAATCTTATATTTGTATGAGATAAATTCAATTGAAAGATGTTAAGCTCTGGCAAATTCTTGACATATCTGCAACTTGTACTCGTTGGGTAATCTAGTGCACTTTAAATAACTCACAATCAGTCGCATTTCAAAAACACAATCCCAACATTGCTTCCAGATCTTTCTTCCATTCCCTTTGCCAACAATTCACACACACACACACAGGCAGGCAGGCAAACACAAATACAGACACACACCGACAACAGCACGATAAACCGGAAGTGCTTGACGCTTTTGCATATCCTCAAGTGCCACTAAGTGGTGCTATTGCTTTCATTTGTGGTGCTTATCGCACTCTCACTCAAAACAGAGTACAAACTTACACCCCTCCCTCTCTCTCACTCGCTCTCCTGGTGTGTGGTGCCTGTGTCAAGTGCACATGTGTTTGTTACTATTCTATGTTAGTTTTTCCTGCTGCCAGCATTCTATTCTTCTTGTTTATTTTTTGTTCGCTTTCTATTTTTGTATCGCTGACCATGACAGTTTTCACTGCTAACCCCATGAACCCTGCCCAGTCCTTTCCTTGTAGTCGTTGCAAAACTGTCCAGAACATAAATGACATTTATATTGGTTATAGAATGTATTAGAAGAAATTGTGGCTGTTGTCCGCTTTAGTGGCTGTTCTGCCTGTTGTTGTTGCTGCCCCGTTGCTGTTGTTATCGTGTACGTGCGGCCATTTTTGGTCATAAAAGCGTAACAATAACAAACAATTTTTACGACACAAACGTTGGCCAAAAAGGTCAAGTTATGAAAAATGACAAGAGCAACAGCAACAGCAACAGCAACAGCAACAACAATAATGCCAAGCAAAAAGCAATAGTTAAGATTTCCGCATGGAAAAGCATTGAAAACTTTTGCGCAATATTGCCAAAAACAAAAACAACAACAACAACAACCAAAGCAGCAAAAACAAGAACAACTTTAATAAAAAAATGAAATGAAAATCATTAGTTGGCCACATGGTCAAAGCGTGCATCGAAAAAGGCGTTAGCAGTCAAAAATTGCGTATACGACACGTGGCAAGCAACGCAAATGTCAAAATGAAAGGTGGTGTATGTGTGCGTGTGTGTGTGTGTGTGTGTGTGTGTGTGTGTGGCTTAGGAAATGCGCGTGCTTTTGGCATATTTGGGGTACACACACATACTCGCGCACACACACACACACACACACACACATACACTTCAGGCATTTAAAGCGCACGTTGAACGATTTAGCCCATAAATCCATCGCCACAGCCAATACAAATAAACAAGGCAAATGGTTTGGCAAGTGGGTGGTTTTGCCGCTGGGCCATATGTCCAAAGCGACGATAGTTGACTGGACATTTAACTACACTGAACCCCCTCAAAAACACACACACACATACACACACACTCAGATACACACCGATGCGAATAGCGTTAAAAGCCTCATCCTTGTGCCTGACGCGTGCTGATTAAACTCTTTTTAATGTCCCTACATCGTACGTGATAAGTTTACGCCGAAATTGTGCATAACCAGATAGGCAGATACACTTTAAAAAACTAGTAATATATGTCTAAAAGAACGTGAAATGTAGGGGTTATTAAGTTATTTGTACAATATATATTGATATTGTTTTGAATCTGTATATTACTGATTTTATATAACTATTTTGTTTAGATTTTTATTTAAATTCCATTTAAATTCAATAAGTTGCCCGTTACTCTTCTTGTCTTTGCTTCGCTCATTGATTTGTTGTCCTATTATTTAGTTCACATCGAAGTTACAAACTTGCCATAGATTTAAATTGCTTTTTATTTAATTTTTTTTTTTTTGTATTTTAGGCCCTTTTGCTTTGACTCAACCTTTGGCCTGGTCAAAAGGGAAAAAGGGTTATGGAAAGTCAGTCATGCATGGGGCGTCGGGACCCAAACAAATACACATAAATAGCTTCCTTTTTAGGAATGTTACCCTTTCGCCTTTGGCTTGATTGCTGTTGTTGCTTTTGTTTTTGTGCTCGAGGGGCCTAAATCATATTAATGAATTTTCTTTTGGCCATGTTGGGCCTGTAGTGCGACATTAATTATGCAAAATTAAATTTTATATCGTCGCATTAGGCAAAAACAAAAATACAAAAAAAAAATGGGACGCCCCAACGCCTTTTGCAGACTCTGGACTTTTTTGTTATTTCAGTTTTGGCCTCTTTTTAACTGGGTAGCAGCTTATTTAAATTTATGATTGAGAAAAAATTAAATGCCAACAAAGTGAACGAAATCCGCTTTGGTCATTAGCAGAGAGAGAAAGAGAGTTTTTTTTTTCACACATACACTCACAGCTGTGACTCCCGGTTAAGCGGTTTTTATGTTTCACAGAACATTTTCAATGGATTTACGAGTATTTGGACCCACTGCACTGCCAACCTCAGACCTCATTAGCACAGAGGCTGCAATAGTTTTGAATATATTTTGCTGTTTATCGCAGTCGCTTCATAAATCACGCCAATATGCAGCTGCATCACACAAACCGGCGCCGTGATGTCGCCAAATTTAGGATGACTTTATCAATGGCCAGACTAGCAGACTAATTAGCCCAGAGCCCGATAACAACAACAACAACAACAGTAACTAAAATAACCATGTTTATATATTTACAATAGAAGTGCATAAATATTGTTCTCAAATGTTGCGTTTAACGGGACGTATGAGCGATAACACAGGTAACAAAGTGAAAATGCAATTAATTTATATAAATAAAACACTCATTATAAAAGCCTACAACAAGGAGTTATGATATAATTGATAGTAATTAACAAAATTTATTCAAAATTAAATTTTCTTTGACCAACTAATTGGCATTCAACTGTTCAAGCTAATAATCGGATTATTTAATTTATTTTATAAGCACCCTTATTAGAAAATTGTGATTGAAAAACTGTGATATTAAATTTAATTTCTACGCCAATCGGTAATTTTCAGAGTCATTTCAATTTTTAAATTTTTAGAGGTCAAAAGTAGTTTTTATTGATTCTGTGCCTACTCTTCCTTTCAGTTAAGTACCTCTTGAGTAGTCTTTTCCATAGGAAATTCTGGCTGAAACTCTGGTAAAAGGCGTTAACTCTGTTTGATGCCTGACCTGTATTTCAACAGCAAGTCCATTCTGCTATTTAGACTTTGGCTAACAATGCTTAGACAGACGGAAGTTAAAGCAGCGAATAGACCAAAGGGTACACAGGAGCCAAATAACTAAGCTCCACAATGGGTTCTGGCTTATATGGGCCAATTTGGACACTGTGGCAGGCAACACCAAAGCCAAATTCTCATCAGACTGTTAACTGGAAGTAAGGCATCTACATTCTAGGCTCACCCAACTTCCACAATGTCTTGCCAGGCGAACATGTAGTTACGATTAAAAGTTTTTTCCTGTTGCTGTCATTGGTAAATGTCTGTGGCCAATCAATCTGCATGAGTGCATTCGGTGCCTGCTCCAAATTCAGCTTCAGTTTAAGCTTCGGTTGCCTGCAATCTAGTCACACATGTGTTGCACTCGCAGCATCATTAACGGCGTCGACTCTTGTCTCCTGCAACCTGATTGTTTCATCCTTTGACTGGTTTCGTCAGTGCTTGTTGTCCTTGTTGATTGTAGGACTGTGGCGTAAATAGTAAACTAGACAAAGGACATGGATTGCAACTCAAGGATGCCAAATCATTTAACCTCAACCTTAGCGCGATTTTCTCATCACTGTTATCAATATGCCAATGAAATGAATTTTACAGCAGCGCATGTGGCGTATGCGTAATTTGAAATGTCAACCATTTCGATATGCACATTGTATGTACATATGTATGTATGTAAGATGTAGGTCGTAATCTCTCTTGTTTGGCTCATTGGCAGTTGAGAATTGAATTATGTGAATTCAATTCAATAGCCCTAAAATATGAGTTCTGTCAATATATGTATATGTAAAGTCTTTTGCGTGCGTGTGGTTGCAATTGTGTGTGTGCTTATCAAATTCTGCATAATTCGATTGAAAATTAAATTGTTATTAGTTTGCGCAACAGGCAACACTCAGAACTGGCAATTGAATGAATTTAGTACAGTCCGCTCCCAGATCTGGCCTGGCATAAAAGCTGCCTCATTAGCATAATACCCAGGAGACACGCCGCAGCGTAGATGCAGCACAAATTTACATACAACACTAAAAATAACATAAATATTGCCAGGCAGCAGCAGCGACAGCAGCAGCAAGGCGACAAATAAAATGGAAAAAAAAAACAGAAAGATATATGTATGTACGCAGCAGAGCAGAGGAAAAACTACAAAAAAATGAAATTCAAATAAACCTTAAAATTGACTTAGCGACAGCAGCGACGCCAGCGGCGACAGCGACGTTGCTTCGTGACAGCCGGCAGCACAAGAAATTAACACAAAATCAAAATACATAAAAAAAATAAAGCACAAAAGAAATAACAAAGCTGCTAAAGCGTCAGCTACTCTGTCGCCAATGCCAAAAGCAAAACTCCACATAGAAGGAGTGAGACTATATGATACCCTTTGAAAAGCATCTAATTTCTGAAATATTAAAGCTTAGGGTATTTCAGTACGTTTTTTTAAAAGTCACACACCGGTTGTAATTTACCATCTAAATGAAAGCTAATTAAAATTATTATACTTATATTTAAATAACTTTTTAAAGTCTTTTTAAAGATCAATATACCCTATTTTGCTTTGGAACTTGTCACCTATGCAGCGCATCAAACATGTTGCAATCGAACAAGCGAGAGTTGGAATTAAAGTTAGACAACAGTGGTTTTTCTGTGTGAAATGGAATCAAATTGGACATGAAATGAAGATAAATGTAGAATGTAAATTACTTTTTGAAAATACTATTACTAAATAAAAATGTCACTGCAAATATGTAACAATAATATGTTTACAATATCTATATTTTATACAAAACGAACAAGGAATTATAACTTAGCTTTGCCCCACTGTGTCGGCTCCACAAGCCACCCACACACACACACACACACGTATACAAACATATACTAACATACACACTCGCACAACACACAGAGAAGCAGCAAACAAGTTCTCGTCCAAAGTTCAAACGCAACCTGGTTGGCGTTGGCTGCCGGCAACAATGGCGTCGACGCCGATGCCGACGTTGACGTTGACGCTGACGCTAACAGCGCGCCGTCGTCAATGCCAACATCGAAGCTCAGTTTGTTTATAAACTTTGTGCTGTGCGGACGTCAGCGCATCTCTGTCTCGCATTCGCATTCGCATTCGCATTCGCATAAACATTCTTATTTGTCGTCTTCGTTGTCTCATCAGCGTCGCGAGTTTAGTGCTTGTTCCCCAGCTCGCTCCTCTCTGCTACCATCCCTCTGCCCAGCAGCTACGCACGCTTTGCCGCCTACGCCGGAGCGACAAGTGAAGCACACAGGTTAAACATACATACAAACATACATACATATATGTATATAATATATGTATGAAAGTGTGCGTGCATATTTGTCTGTGTTATGCCTCTATTTGTATTTGTATTTGTGTATCGTGTTTGCCGTGTGTCGCGTTGATTTCTTTTGTTTGCTGGCCAATTGTTGGGTTTAATTAATTGCAAGTAGCATATGGCCTAACAACACCAACTCCAGCTCCAGCTCCAACAACAACAACAATAACTCTAACGAGTGTATTTCGCAACGGCTGAAAAAGTATTGGAAAAAGTGCTTACTTCTCACTCAACCAACACTGATACTAACACAAACACAAGTAGAAGCGAGCAGTCGAAGCAACAGCAAAGACAACAAAAAAAAACCAGTTTTGTCAACGCTGCAAGCAGCGCAGTCGCAGCGGCTAGTGAGGTAAGTTCATATGTATTGCTGTGTATATGAGAACTGTTGGCTTTGTCGGTCTGTCTGTCGCCAGTGTCGCCCACACGTCTTCGTTGCCTGCGCCTCTTGGTACAAAACTGGCTTCAACTTCGGCACAGTACATGAAATGTAACTTTAATTTGATTGAACAACTGACTCGCTCTCCCTTCCTCCCCAACTCTTTCTCTCTCTCTCTCTCTCTCTCTCTCTCTCTCTCACTCTCACTCTCTCTCTCTCTCTATCTCTGTCTCTGGCTCTCTCATTCTGACCATTTAGCGACAACTTGTTGAAAGAATTTTAATTTGCTAACTATTCAAACACATGGTATTCTTGGATCTGTTGGAAAAGCAGCATTTGCTAAAGAACAAAGCAAGAGAAATAATTTAAATCATGCTAAATTAAAAACAAAACTAATTTGCACAGTTTTGCAGTTTTGGCACAACTTTGTCTGCACTTTTTATGTTGACAGAAAAACAAAAAAATACTCATTTAGGCAGCCAGACAGCAAGAAGCAACAACAATAATAACAACAAAATCGCAGTAGCAAACTTTTTAATTGTCAACTTTTAGTTGAGTCGAATCGAGTTGAGTTTAGTAGGCCCAGAGTTCAAGTTAAGTAAAAGCAGAGATTTTCATAGTACTCTTATTTTTCATTGCATCTTGTTTTTGTTGTCTTTTTTGGTGTCTACTGTAATTGAAATTATACTTGTACTTTTATCTTATGTACAGTTTCATTAGATCTGCCTAACTATACGTTTGTTTTCTGCTGATTATTTATAAACCTTATAATTACAAATACGAATTCTATACGAGCACTCGAAATACCTAGAATGATGTTACTTTATACATATTTATTTACCTTACATACATTATACCGACACACATTCTTTATCTCACACTATTCGAATACACAATTGCTTTGTACTGTTATCAGTTATCATTTTACAAACTGTTTGATATTTGAGCTCGTTTTAATTTGCACTCGTGTGCAATAACCTTAAGTGCATTAAATGTACATTGATCTAAGACGAATGAATAATTTAATGCTTAATTTCACATTAAAAGATTTACGCTCAAATGTTTACTAATGTCTGAAATAACTAAGGAATATACATAGAAATATTGTTAGACAATTAAGCTTTTTAGAATGTATTAATTTGCTACAAAGGATGTCTTTCACCATTTAAATTGCCTTAAATATTGTTCAGTTATTTAAGATAAGTTTCACTTAACGACTGGTTTTCATTATCCGAGAACTTCATGTTCCATTTATTCAACTTTCATAGTCCGACTTAGCTGATGATATTCATTTACTTTTGCACAGTATATACTAAAAGTTTGTGAGCTGTGCCCCAAAAACTCTTTTTTTAATGGACAAATGTATCGTGTGTCAACTTACATATATCAACAACTCGTACTAACTGAACTTAATGTGTGACAAAAAAAATTAAAAAAATATTTTGGGTTATTCATAGTGTTATTTTGGCAACGTTAGATAAGAGCAACAACTAGTGCAAACTTTGTCGTTGCTGAATATTTTATCCTCGTGCTCGGGCTCATCCTGGCACATTCTCATATATCCTCACATTTACTGACTGTGCCTCAGGATCTTAGCAAATATTCAACACTTTCGCCAGCCAAATATTTGAAATACATTTTGATGTACGCTGTGGATCAGAGTTTTGCATAATTTATATGTGCAAAAATGCTAATACCATGCAAGGCCATCACTCAACTCACCTCTCCTCATTTAATCGCATCTCGACCGGCCTCTCGTTGTCTCTGACAGTTTATATTTTCAATCAGTGTCACAGCCTCTGACAGCTCGATAAGTTTTATTGCTCTTTAATTTCCCCAGAGCAGGGCATTCTTTAATTGCATGGAATTTCATTAGATGCAGTATTTTGGACAAATTGAAATAATTTGGGCCAAGATGAGACAAATGAAAATTCCCCAGTTGACTTTATCCGGCATTTAAAAGCAAATTTTCATTAATTGAAAAGTGAATGGGATAAACAATTTCATCTTGCAGTAAAATGTTTTCTTTAATTATTTCCCTTCGGAAAATGCTCAAAAATATTTTCGTAAAATTCTGCGTAAACTCTTTGCAAAAGTTATTCAGGTGAGTTCTGTTGTAAATGACACTGCACCATTAAGGTATCTCGGTTTTTGACTTATCTCTTTCATCTCTTTACCCTCGCTCTCTTGTTCTCTATCTACCAAAAAATAAGCAGATTGAAATGTAAATAAAGACTTGTTTTGAAAGTACACATGTATAAGGATTGTGGCTTCTGCTTCTATGGTATTTAAAGTCGTTATTTGAGGTATGTAAAATGTATTACAAAAGGCAAAGTCTCATTGAATTCATTGAAAGCTAGCAGGATTAGAGGAGTTTACATAAACAACATATTGAACATTCTGACAGACTTCATCATCATAAGAAAATAACCTGTAGATCTTGTAATTCTAGTAAATAAATATTTTCCTAGAATCAAACTGACCCCATTATCTCGTATAGCCCACAAAACTAGTACATATCTCTCAATTTGAGATACATTCACCAACAGTTGTCAAATTCTATGCTTGGAGAACAGTCTGAACCAAATTGCAGGCGAGTTAATGAAAATCAGAGACTGCACATTTTGCATAGCTTTGGGAACAGAGCCCGCATACACTGGGAAAAATGGGGGCAACAAAGGCAGTCACTTGCACGAATACATGACTGAGAGACAGAGACAACAGGCGACAGACAACCGACTGGAAACAGATATTTATATATACTATACATACATAGTATACAGGTCCCCCGGTGAGCAGAGCTCAACGCTGACTTCAGTCCGCAAATATTCTTGTGCAAAATGATACAACATCTAGAAGTAAGCCTTAATGAATCATTGCACTCGGAGCGTTGCTGTTACCGAAAAACTAAGTAAATATTTATAAATTGCAAACAGAACGGAAATTTAATTTAAATAAATTATTATTAAAGAGTTTCTCTCGGTGCTTCGCCAGCAAATTTGCATAAAATATCAATTACCTGGCATTTAATCGTTTTGTATCTTTAAGATACAATGCAAATGGCGGCTGCTCATATTTTTCCATTTTTGTTGTTGCCTTGCCTCAGTTTTTTTATGTATATTTTTATCTCTGTCGTAGCGCAGCGAGGAATAAATAAAAAAAAATTGAGATTTAAACGAGGCGTTGAAGCGAATTTATTTTATGACTCATGGAGGCTTTTTGATGTACCTTACAGCTAACAGCTATGCAATTCAGCATAACAACAGCTACAGCTACAACAACAACAACAAAAATAAAAGTAACTGCAACTTAATTGGCGCGCGTGTCGAAGAGGTGAGTTATATAGAGATACCCTTGAAGGAACATAAAAAATTGTAGCAAATCTCGAGAGTGAACGACTGCTCGAGTTTAATGTCTAGCTGCAATTTGACTGTGAGGCATGCCACAAGTGGCCAGCAACAATGGCAACCGCTGCTTGTAATTGTTGTTGTTGTTGTTGTGACGTCAGGTGTGGGCAGAACGTGTCGCCATCCGATGACAGCGTCTGGTAATTTTCTTGCTTTTTCAATTATATCCTTTAAAATTGCACACAAGGGGTAGATTAACTGCTGAAGAAAAAAAAAATTTCAATCAAAATATAACCCAACCTAATTTCGTCAAGTATCTCTTCTCTTATTAATTAATTATCAGTTAGTTAATTAATTATTCTCAAATAAATGGACATTAGAGTGTGGGTATATTAAAGTCGATCAACTTTAACAGCAAGTTATTCTCTCTATTGTATTGTTGCTGCCTGTCTGCGGCTTATTTTGTAAATTACAGCACGGACTTTGGAGGGAAATTAAGCAAGGCAGTCAGAATGGAGAAATAAGCAGGAGGATTACAGCTGTCAGCTCTATGAAGGCGACACAGGGCGACGACGCCTTATAATGCATTGTGGGGTGGGCGTGGCAGGGTGAGGGACAGACTTGACTTTGGCTTACGTAAGGTCAATGCTACACTGTTGACGTGTTAGTCGAGAAGTCGAGAGTGCTCGACAATCGCATGAGCTTCAAAATTTACATTTAATTAGACATAATTGTAGCAATTTATACAGAATTTGTTGTTGTTGTATTTGTAGAATGAACCAAATACTTTAAAGTGATTCATTGAAGCGTATTTAATGCCGTGATTTCAAATACTAGACAAACACAAGCAAATTGATGGAAAGTGACCTGTAAATGTCTTATCAAAATACAATTTTAGTTTCAATGTAATTTCTATTATTTATTGTTATTCTGTAGATAAGTTTGTCTAGTAAAGTGTGTTTGTTTATTGTTCTAAATAATTATCTTAATGATTTGAAAGAAAGTTAATTAGTCTCGGAATTTAGTTGATCAATTTGACAAAGTGTATTATTTCTATATATAAATATTATAATTTTACATCAATATTATTAATTTCACTAAGCTTAAAAGTTGAGTGTGGCTCACAAGTTGCTTCTGACCTCGAGTCTGTTCCTTGCCCTTTTCCACCCTTCCATCCTTCCACCTTTACCACTTTTGCAACTGCTGGCCCATTATTCATTAAAGTTTAACTCTTACACAGAAACAGTCATATACATGGCCGTACATCATTAGAGATTTCCTCTCTATCTCTATCCCTTTCTCTCTCTTCCCTATATCGACTTGTCCAAAGTAATTTCCTAGCAAACTATTTTCGGTATTGAACTTTTGGCCATACCTGAAAGTAAGCAAGCCAACAAGAACAACAACTATTTCTACAACTACAAGGGCTGCAACCAAAATGGGCTGAAACTGAGACACTCTTAAAGCCCGTCCACCTGATTGCTGTCTCTTTTCACTTCTTTAATATTTGGTTGCATTTAATTGCAGTTCAATGTGACTTTTAAATAAAATTTGTGAGCCAAAATCTGCAAGGACATCTAAGGACTCTATACAGGGGTAGTGGCATTTTATTTTTGTTTGACTTCTTTGCCGTGTACATTCTATAGATAGTTAAAGTTTATTCGGAACATTAAAAATATTTTTTGTAGCTATCCTTGAAAATGTTTTGACAGGAGGTTGGTCCGGGTCAGGATAACGGTGCTGCTGCAGGGGTTGGTGTTGTGGGTGTGCATTTCTAAATCGGCTGCATTTTGGGATATTTGATTACCTGCCATGCGGGACTGCAATATGGCAACTGATTGCCAATGGCAAATACCAAATTTCAAATGTTTATTCATTTGTGAGTGAATGTTTGTATATATGCATGTGTATGTGTATGCTTGTATGTGTATGCGGCATTTATTAGTAGCATAGCCTGAGGCTTAGATCGTTTAAGTTAAACATATAACAATTATTTATGGTCTAAGTTTAATTTATTTGCATTGATCATCGATTATTTTAACGTTTCGCATGATGAAATTGTCAAATTAAATTTATAAAATATATATTATTGAAATTAATTGTTAAACTTTATATATCATAGCATTACTTTCAGTCTATCTTATTTCTAGCCCAGCACGGTTAAAAAATAATGCGGTTCAACATTTGCGTTCTCTTGTTGTATTTGTTTATGACTTCGCAAAGACTATACATAAATTAATTTTATTTTACAACCTTAATAATTATAATTTTTTGTAATTTTCTGCAATTCTCGTCTGTAGATACAAAATAAACCGCTTTCATTTATATTTCTCTTATTTATTACTCTTAAATCATTTATATATTCTACAGTCATTTCTAAATATAGTGTACTACCTTTTGCAAGAACTGTTCACTAAGTTCGGTTTGTTCATTATTTCAAGGTTGACATTTTGAAGGGTTTATACTAGAATGTTGCTAAAAATTTCGGGATTATTGATTGCTCCAAATAAAGATTAGTTATTAAAAATGTACGTGTTCACTATATCAGTGGTTTACTATATCCGGACTCGACTGAACTTGCAACTCACCACTCACTATTGCACTTTATATTACATTCCCTCCCTTTTCCCTTTCCCTTCAACACTCCAGTTGCCTCGTCAATAAGTTGGACAGCTTCTTCTTCTTTTCCTTCTAAGTACCTTCCGCGTAATGGCAAACATATTTGAGTACTTCCGGACCTTGCTTCATTCCATGCTCCATTGAAAGCTGTTTTTCTAACTTGAGCGATTTATTTGCTTTAACATGGCTCAGAACCACGGCAACCCTCCTCCACCCACCCACTTTGCTGTTGCCATAAAACAAACCCAAAAGTCAATAACAAAAAAAGTATACATACAAGTATAAAACCAAGTAAAACTCGTAAAAAATCATTTCTTATTTATTTGAGCGCTGAACGCGAAATGAAAAATTGCACAAGCAATGAAATTACATTTTTGTGGGTGTCATTAGAGAAGGTGCTGCTGGAAGAGGGGAGTGGCAAGGGCAGAAGCGTAACAAGGACAGAAAAAGATTATGCCTGTCGATGCAGCGTAAATATTTGCACAAATCTAATGAGCACTTGGTAGCTCTGTGGCTTGGTTGAAGTGTTGGCATTGGGAGTACTTTAAGTCGATGCTGGAAAATGTTTAGAAAGCTTTAGCTGAAAAGAGCCAACAAAAAAAACGAGGCAAAGTTAAAAACACCAAACGCAGAAATAGGAGTATCTTTTTCACATTTATGTTGCTTGTACCTCAAAGGCATCTGTTCCCCGGCGGGTCTCGATAAGAAGTTTTCTTTCTGGCTACGTTGACTCCACCCACAGTGTCCTTTAGACCAGGCCCAAACCAGCTAGCTAACTTGGCCCATTGAGTGTTGTTCATGTGCGTTGTACCATGGCAATATAGAGTATCCTTATTTGTATCAAGTCGCCCGTCCACCCACCATATAACATACACACACACACACACATGTGTGTTCCGTTTTGGCCATGGCCATTGTGTGGCAACTGCTGTTTCTCCATAATCTCAGTTATGAGCTTTATGCTTGTTGTCCTTGCCTGTTTCGCCGGCTACTGTCCCATTGTGACTCCAAGAGCTAGATGTATTGAAAGTGGGCATGCCAACTTTGTCATGCAACAACTACAGTTTTCCAGCAGAAGGAGTATTAAGTTTGCTGAATCATCAAGTATAATCCGAATACACCTGAGTAGAAATATTTCATATAAATCAAATAAATTGCGACTTACTTGCAATAAATAATCAAAAACATTTTTGATTTTAATTAAAATTCACATTCAAGTTTTTAGATCGGCTTACGATTATGTTCTGAATACATAGATAAACTGATTATCTTAGGATAATGTTTACTTTGAGCTCTGTGCATTTAAAAAGTACAAATTTTACTTGAATTTTGCAATCGGAGTGGGAAGAGCATTATCAGCTCAATCTTATTTTTCAGTTTTTTTGAATGCCTCCTTTCGTATTTTGTTAACGATTCGTTGTCTTGACCATGGTCAATGGAATTCATTTATTGCTCTTGCTATCCGCAGGGGTTACTGACATCATTTTTTGCAGTCCTTTTGCTGTCGTTGTTGCTCCTCTCCATTGGCCTTTTATTATCCGTGTTTATATGGGAGCTGTACATTAAAAATTTACGTTTTTATCGCATTTCGCTGCCTCATCTTTGGCTGCATTATTTTCGCTTGATTAATTTTCAACTTCAATTCGAACAGTGTGAGACAGGGACGACTGGCGTTCTGCCCATCAAAGAGAGGGGAGAGGAGAGAAGGGAGACGTTTCGTTTTCTCATGCTCACAGTTATCCCTTTCCGGCTTCCCTTTTTCGGACAGGTCCCTAATTGCATATTTCGGTCTTAAACGTTGCGGTTATTATGCGGCGAGCTGAACTTATTAATTGTGTAATTTAGTTTGGTGTTGGCCGGGTCAATTTCAAAAAGCCATAATAGCAGGCCAATTCAGGTTCATGCATCAATGCGTTTATGGCTCTTAAGATCTTCAAATGGTCTTTCGGCCTTTTGCTTTTCACCCTCTGCTTTCTTGATTGTTGCCTCTTGGCCACAAACATATTTCAGAACTGGCCATGGGAATCCGTTCGAGACATTCTGGCAGATTAAGCGGCTTGTTGAGCCTCAATTGGGTCGGCCTCTTGGGCGTGTATAGATTAATTTTAATGATAGTTATGGATTATAGTATGACGTTTCATGGCTGTTAATAGGCTTTTGGTCCATGAAATAATACGATCTAATAATGCTATTAATGAATAAACTTGGCACATTGTTAAGAACAGTTAGCGAATGTTTAGACAATTATTTACTTTGTGTAATCAATATTTTCTTGTTCCTGCTTAAAGGTCCTCGCAGAACCTGTCAGCCTTTATACTCAACACTGCAGTTGCCTGTTTCTCAAACGCTGTTATACATAAATTATTGAATTTCTCGCTAAATTTACTTCGTTATTACATAAGTTGTATGTAGGTATTTGTTCATATATTTAGTATTATTCATATGCGAGCATTTTGTGCGTTTAACCACAATGTGTATATGTAACGTAATTTATAACTGCCAACACAGCCACCAATATATTTACACATATACTCGTACACATTTGTACAGGCCGAAACTTTTGGAACCAACCCAACAGCAAGTGAAATAAATGGGCTGCTCTTTAGGCATTGCCTGTACCAATTTCCACACCCCCGAGGATTTCATCCAAACTTAGCTTGGGGGTAACTTATTAGTCTTAAGTTTTGCTCTTTGTTGTTGCGGTTCGCGACTCAAATTCAATTTTGAGTTGTTGTTTGAAAACTTTACGCTGTGTTTCGTGCATTTGACGAGATGACAAAAACATGAAATACGAACACCAAATCCGTTGCAATCTATTTTGACTTTTACTAAGCAACATTGTACAACATGTTCATAACAGAACATAGCATAACTTTTCAAATATGAGCTCTTTTCTGTTCTGTCTCCGGTTTCTGTTTCTGTTTCTCTTGTTGTTGTTTTCTGTTTGCAGCAACATGGCAAACACTAATTAAGTGCCTGTGAACATGGTCACCAGAATGAATCTGCAAACAATTCCATTCCCATGCTCGGCATAAGCCACTCATTTCAGCCTTCTTTCCTCCATCCTCTTCTTCTCCCATTTCATGTCTTTCAACGCAGGCTCAGAATATTTATAAACTGGTTCTACAGCATTTTTTTTTTAGTGGCCGTCTGAGCCACTCGATATGGGCAAACGTGTCAAAAAGGAGAATTTACTAAACATACCACATAAAATAAATGTAATAGGACAACGAATGCCGATTGCTCTATAAAAAAAATGTCTGGTCTTTTCAACTTAATAATACTGTCCTAAATAAAGTTTATTTTGCTTGCTTAAGCAGCTTTGTTCTAGTTTAAATCGTTTCAATATCTCAGAAATATATAAAATCAATCATAAAAAATTAAACAAGTTTTTACTTAAAACAGCTATATACTCTCTGTATGGAAGAATTCCTTCCTCCTGTTTTTGCTGCTTCAAAATCTTTTCATTTTCGACTCTGGTTTCGGTTTCAGTTTCGACTTTTTTGTTGTTGCTCTGTCGATGCCCTCGCATCTGCCACGCCCTCGTTCGCTCATATAGTATAATAAATGCATATTGGCGTGCCATATGCCCAGTCACTCTGCAAATACAACACGGAATGAACAACAATAACTACAACATGTTGGCGTCGGCGATTTTCGTAGTAAAATTAAAAAAAAAAAAACATTTAAAAGTATTTAAACAACTCGACGTGCTGACTGACCGATGTTGAAGAGCCCTTCAAGTTTGTATGGTAAATGCATTTTGGTTTTAAATGATTGAGATTGAATAGCGTTTTCATCCTGTTTACTTTATTACATATGATATTTGCTCATATTTCCATTTATATATACATGTTTACAAGTATGTAAATTGCAACTAGTAAACTCCGCATCAGTAAATAATAAGCGCCTATATGATTTTATTAAGCGAGTTTCATTAAATGAAATAAATGCGATTTTAAAAGCTGCTGCTGATTGACTTCAACTTTCATTATCTGTAAGACTTTAATTCTCTGTCGCATTGATTAATAAATAACATAGAATTGTTTATAGAGCATTTCATTTTTAAGCTATCCAAAAGGTATGCTTAGAATTCATACATCTAGCTAGGTGTACAATACTGTCAGTCACTCTATTAACTGTAACACACTCTGACAACCCTGTTTGGCAGCCATTTTACATTTAAATTCATCCTTTCAGCGTTATTGCGTAAGGGGATGCTTCCATAATTTAAATTTACATTTTGCAAGAATAAACATAATTTTTAATTGCCCGCTGCGGACTCGTTTCAGCTGCATGGATAATCGAAAGGCTAGATGAACAGTTCAGTTCAGTTCAGCTCAGACCTTATGCAAGCCTGACAATTATTACGCATACGCCACGTGCTTCACACGCCATTTTGTTTGCACATTTGAAATTATTACCAACATCGTTTGCAGGATAATTAGACACAAACAAATATGCACATACATGCATACACACACACACACACATTGCTGACATTTGTATTAAACTGTTAAGCGTTTGCGGTTTTGCCCGACAGTCGCCTCCATATTAGCGAACAAACGAAAATGCTTTAGACATTCAGACACGAGCATTTCATTATAATTTAACATGAGCAACCACAGCCAAAAACACACACTGATGAACTGTCAGAAGCAACGACACACATACACTTGTCGCAAACGTGTGGAAAACTTTTGACCGAGATTGTGCAAAGATTTGTGCCCCAAAAATTTAATTACTCTCCCTTTTTGTATCAGTCTCATCGCAGTCTCATCGGGACGTGTTGCCTGGCAATAAAAAATTAAACTTTGCCAATTAATTTAATTTACATGCTGTTGAATTTGCACTTTAAGGACACTTTTAATTGCCATCCACTCTCACCATTTTATGTGCAGAAAATGTTTGCACTCTGCGGACACTAAACTCCGTGCGATATGTGGATCGTATATTCTTACCTCGCCACTTTCAGTCATAACTTATAGGAAGGTGCACGTATTCTGTTAATATGACAAAATTAACTTTATGACTCGGCTAAATGACACAGTTGAGACTCCAAGGGATCTTTCTAGCACATCCTTCGGGGACAGCATAAAAGCACTTATTCATTTGCTTATGAATATTTTAATGTGAATATATCACGATTGAAATTGTGCTCTATCATCACAAATATTTCAATCTATCAGCTGTACTCCCTTTTCATATTAGTAGTTATCCTTCCTCATATTTTGTTTTAAACTTGTGAGCTTTGTTTGACCTCATTAATTTATTAATCTTGAGCTACGTAGTTTAGAGTTCAGGTGGTTTGTTTTTCTTATTCATTCAGTAATTTTTTTTTTCCTTTAAAAACATCTATGTCTATAACTAGACATATATCAATTGTATTTGTTCGTTTTATTTTACTATCTTGAGTTATTAACTCTTAATTAGTGATGTAAATCCAAATCAGTGCAATCCTTTGATTCAACCTTTGTGTCCTTTGTCTTTATTCTCTTTTATCTGTATCTTTGTTGAACTTTCTTTAATGATTTACACATTTTTTGAAGCTCTTTCTTTTAACCTCATTTCCTGTCTCTTTGTCGTCTCATTCACTTTCACTTTATTGTGATACGTGACCTAAACGCCCATTCATAGTGCAATAGTAAATTACAAACTTTATCAGCTTGGCAACAGAACGAGTATATTACTTTATTCTTTTTCGTGTTTCCGTTCTCATTATGTCAAATTTCATAAGAAAGATTACGTCTATAGGGAACTATATGGATACGGTATACGTTATAATACGTGCATGATGATAATACTACGCTCTGACATTAATCATTTCTTTAGCCTGACGCTCAACTTTATAATTTCGGCAAGGCTTTGTAAAACACCCCCTAACTCCCCATCAACTCCACTCCATCCACATTGTCCCCTACTGTCCCGTGTTGTATATGCAGCTACGATTTTTCATACGAAATGATGTCATTAAACAAAGAACTGTAACGAACTGACGACAATAATGAGCCCGAGCTGACGGAAACCGACGCATCGGTGCAGGACGACCAAGTGGCAGGAGGGAAGAGAAGAGAGGGGGGTGCATCGAGGATGGGCGGCAACTGGAGGTAGCACAAAAATTGTGCGACAAAATCCCAAAACAATTTATATGAACCAAGCGAAACGACACGCCAGCTACAACATCCAAAACAACAAGAACAACAATAATAATATGAGAATTAACAACAACAACAACAACTAGAAAGAGCAAACAAATTCTGAGCAGGCAAAAGTGACATAAACTTGGTAATACGGAGAGGCCATGTTCGTATAATGAAGCCCGCTAGTGAAGTTCTTGTAAAATAGGTTATCCCGCCACGCAAACCCTTTGCGAGGGTTGCTCAATGAAAACCGGTGGCAAACAAAACATGAAAGAGCTATTAATAACTGATTTTTTATTTTAAAGATCTCAGATCATTTAGCAATTTATTTTACTTATCGTACTCTTTTGAAAGTATAAAAATCAACAAAATTGGAAATTTTAGACTTTTAATTTACTGAAATATGCAATTTGCTGAAATAATTTAATATAAAAAAAAAACTTTATTTCGACCATCGTGAGCAATGCAATTTAAATTATATTTTGGAGTTTTCATGTTCCTACCAAAAACGTATGCAACAACTCTCGTCTACGGACAAGCGCATGCCAAAAAGTTGGCCAAAACGGATGCGTCAAGTTGAATGGCTATAAAAGCGTTGAATGATGTTGTGACCCGACGGCAGTCAAGCGATGGCCACACAGGTGGCATGAGGGGTATACGAGGAGTATGGGGCAGGGCTTGAGGCTTGGCACTCTGCGTATTATGTATGCAAGTCGGCTACACAAAAACAAATACAGACACACACAAACACACACAAGCACACACAAACACACACACACACCCACACACACCCACATAGAGCGCGCTATACACGTACTTATAGAGGGCTTAACTGGGCCCAGTACATATAAAACATTCCCCGCCTCAACTCGAATCACGAGGCGCAAACATTTAGTCATTCAATGCCCTACCCTATCCAATGGGGTTGAGAGGGGGTTGAGAGGTGGTTGAGAGGTGGTACGTTAGCTCAGAATGAACCGGCGATGACGTTGAATGACGACGAATTTTGAATACGAATTTCATTATACGCAGCACTCAATTATTCAGTAATCTAGTTGCGACACAGCAGGACGTGGATAAGGGGATAGGATTTAGAGGCACAGGAAGAGAGAGAGAGAGAGAGAGAGGAAGCTTTCTGGGCGGTTGAATGGAGCTGCCACCAATGTCAATTGTTCCGTTAACTCCTCCAAAACGTTTTGTTGTTGTGCGCATTTTCAAATTTCAAATGTTAACAAAATGTTGCAGTTTCAGCTCCACGCAGCTAATTAACATTGCTTATTTGTTGTTGTTGTTTTTGTGATTATTCTTGTTGTTGTGCTTATAAAACACGCACGTATAAAGCACAAATTGCCGCATTGGTTGGCAACGCGAACGTCACATCACGCACAAATTGCCAATTCTTTTGAATTTTGATGACATTGTTGTAGCTGTTGTTGTTGTTGTTTCTGCTATGTCACCATTTTCGATTTTGGCTTGACTTTGGTTTAGGGGGCAACCGAACAGCCGTTAGTTGCTGCTCGTAATTATAATTATGCATGTGTATACCAATTAATTATGCATGCACCATGTGAAGTTCGAGCACATTTTGCTACCAACAACTGTTCTTGTATATATATGGCTAAGGGGTAGTGAATGTTATTGCGGGTAGTGTAGGGTATAAGTGCTGTCTATACTATAGAGGTCACGGTTGTGTCACACACTTTATTGATGTTTCATCTCAGATTATTGGGCAGCGAAGCAAGCGATTCACTTTTGAATATCAAATAATTAAGCTCAAATCAATTGACGTGAATATTATGAATTCTAATGAGATGAACTCTAGATAATTTGGATAGATAATTTTTAATACGAGTCTGTTAAACTAGAATCAAATGGAGAACGTTTTCATACTCCAGTTTAGTGTTAACTGAGATTTACTGTAGTTTATAATTTGAAGTAAATTTCATTATTTCCATCGTCAAAATATCATTTAATTAGATAACTGAGCCGTTAACAATACATTTAAAACTGGACATCAGAAATCTTCTTTGCAAAAATTGATTTTTAAGCTTTTCCACTCCAATTTGCTAATCAGACCAATGAATTTAATTAAAAAATAATACAACACATTAATCTAAAATGCGTTTAAACTAAGGCAAGTTTAAAGTCAGCTTCATGGATGGATTGTATGTAATATATGTATATGTATATTCTTAGGACAAGATTGTTTGCCCTCGACTCGCAACAAGCAATTATTATGCAAAACTCAATCTTCTGCCCATTTAAATACTGTTTATATTACCAAGTTTAGCTGCTCTTACTTATGCATTCCTAGTTAAATACGATTTGCTTATGAGGTAAACGCAACAACGCTGAAATTTATGAATCGTAATTTTAACACCCTAGCATCCTTGGATTTTGCAGCCAACGTATTATTTGACTCGGTATTCCAACAGTGCACTTCAGTGGTAGCTCCATTTTATTCCTTTGCATTCCCTACTTTCCCCTTACTTTCTTCTTGGTTTGCGTGTGGCAACATTGCAGTTGGAAAATGCAAATGTAAATTATTGCAAATAATATGAGAAAACAGACTGCATTTCTGTTGTAATAAAGAGATAAACAGCAAGGGGCAATATGCAAATAAATAATATGTGCCATAAAGAGATGCAAAATGCCAGATACGATGAATATAACGTATACGCAGTAAGTGTCAGATGCAAACAAAATTTAAGTGACTTTATAAATATTTACTTTAGCTTCTTCCCAACAAATTGTGTCACTATTTGTAGTTACAACTCTATTTGAACCCTTAAAATGGTTTTCTAATGCAGCTGCTACTTACTATTAAATTTTACTTGCATACATTAAAACTTTGCATATTTCAACAATATTATTAGTTTTTTTATATGGCACTCAACTAATTTCCGAAGTCAGCGCTAAGTAAAAATTAGTTTGTAACTTTTACTAACTTTAAGTTTGTTAAAGTTAAAGACTAAAAGGAAAAGTTGTTCCCTATTTTTTCTTGCCTTTTAACATTCATTTTGACTTTGTCAACTGTCACATCATCTAGGCGGCGGCTGTTGCTTTCCGATTTCTAGACGACAGTTGGAGAAACTCCACCTCATTCTAAATCTCTGGTTTCATAGATTTCCTCCTCTGGCATGTGTGACAAACGACATTGGTAATTTGTGCTAACAATTGTCAAATCGTGTGTATGTCTCATATCAAAAGTCACACCGTTAAAGCAGTCAGCTTTAGTTGTACACGTTGCGTATACTTCATATGAACACTGCATATGAACTGTATATTCTATTCAAGTACTCATAATTTAATACCCTGCATGTTACCGTTTTGGGTATATTGAAGCTGCTTACTTGATTTATTTGTTTCGTTCATCAACAATATAATACTCTTTGGATAGTTCCCGAGGGTATATCACACAACATTTTGAATCCTACATAATCAAATGTTGATTCAACGCTTTGTTTGAATTGCATTCGTTGCAAATGTATTTGGCGACAGTTAGCATTTAATTTAAATATAGTTGACAATGTGAAAGCCATTTTTAATGAAATTAAATACATTTGTATATCAAACCAACAGAACAATAGGAACAAAGTAAATATGAATTCAATGTCGGAGTGGCAAAGTTTTAAATTACAATTTCCGCTGGCTGACAAAAAGCCACAGAAACTGCAAAAACATTTTACACTGTTATTTCTTTGATCATTTCCATTTTTGGTTCATTCTGTGATAATTTTCATGGATTTTTAACTTTAAATGTACATATTTTTGGGAGGTGCTGAAAACTTGCTGCGGTCTGCTAAATGGCCACCAAAAAAAAACTACCATGCAAATAAAATTATACGGCGCAAAAAATAAACAGAGACAAACTAAACAAAAAGAAGGAAAAAAACGAATTGAAATTGATATCTGAATTTAAATGCAAACAAATAAAGTGTTTGGTAGAAAATTGAGCTGGCAAATAAATCGAACTAAAATCAACAAAATTTATATAAAATTAACTAAAATTAGCAACACAAAGAATTTAAATAGCAATTAGTTGGCACTACAGCTAATTATTCAGAATTACAAATGTGGAATGACGTCGAGGAGAAACCATTTATTAGCTTTGTGGGTATATATAATGGTAAAGTATATCTACTAAAAATAATAATAACTATTTATTATACGCTTGCAATTTGTATTGTTAAATGGAAGGATAATTCTTAATTAGCCTACTTAGAACAGCTGATATTCCTATGTATAACTACATCGATTTAATAATAATCCCCCATTGTCCAAAAAAAAAAACAAAAGAAAGCAATTTGACTCAACAATTGACATAAAGAATCTTTAAAGTTTATCCCAAATCAAATTGAAAGAGAAAACTAGAAAACAGATGAAAAACTTTCGATGCTATCAACTCGTATCCACATCTCACCTACTTAACTCACCTCAATCAAATTTGGTATCGATGCCATCTCGCAGTTACCATCAGCATCAACATAATGACCCAAAAAAAAAAAAAAGAAAAAATGTTTCTAATAATAGGCGCCTACAAAGTAAGGCGGTAAATTGTCAGTGTGACACCCGTTTCACCCCTCCCCGGACAGTCTACGCCCACTTTGTTGTAGAGCCAAAGTAAAACCCGTTGTTGTTGCAGTGCTGCTTGTTTCATAGCAATTTTCTGCTATCTGTATTGGATTTTTTCTAGCCCAAGTAGTCGAGCATCTTTCTTGGCTCTCTCTAGACAAGGTAAGCTCCGCCCCCCTCTTTCCCACCGCTTTGTCAACCACATCTTCTACTCTGTGCATGTGTGTGTGAGTGTGTGTGTGTGTGTCTATCAGTGTGTTGCTTTAGCGGCGTATGTCACCAAATGTCATTGACACGATTTGCTTTATGCTGCATTTCTTCTACCATCACCACAAAGCAATGGGGCGGCCACAACAGCAGCAGCAGCAACAACAAAAGCAATAGCAAAAACAACAACAACAACATGTGTAAGCATTATATATCTGGCTATATCTGTGCCGACGTTTTACACGCCGTTTACTTTGTGCTGGGCCACCTCAGCGTTTTTATTTCTCCGTGTTTGACTTTCGTGTGTTTTCCCCTATTCAAAGATAGCAACGAATGAAACGAAAGTAGGGAAGCTAGCAGACTGTAGCGGGGTTGAAGTGGGAACCTAAAGATCTGTATACATACCAGAAGATTGTTATCAGAGTTGAGGAAAATGCCGACATACGCAGACATTTACACACCAATTCACACCAATTCACACTAATGAACATGAAATGATAAACTGCGATAAAACGACAATTTTTTGCAAGTTTCGGTAAAATTATTTTACCGCATGTTCGATCAGAGAAAATGCACAGGTGCACTGGATAATTAGTAACAAATGCAGTAGCAACAAAGAGCAACAAATATGCCATAGGTAATATGCAAATTAAACACGCAATCAATCAATCAGTCAATCAATCGGTCAGGTCAGTCAGTCAGTTAGGCATTGAGTCATTTGGTCACTTCGGGTAAATTAAAACTAAATATTTGATTTGCATTTTACGGACTGTGCAGTTGTGTGTTGCCTGTGGCAAAGTTGATTCATTCATTTAATTTCAGCCTCGCACTTTGTTGACGCTGTCCCAGAGCTATTTAACAACTGCTAAAATGGGCAATAAATGTATTATACTATTTAAACATTGGTGTAAACACTTACCTATAGACACATTTACGCATAATGAATTTTATGCTTTAATCTTTTGAAAGTATATGTGCCACAAAACCTCAAAGAACCTCCTCAAGTTGGTGCTGTGAACCAAAAATACCACAAAATGTATTTCGAGTTGAAAACAATTATGCCATCAATCACATATGTATATGTAAGTGCAGATAATTTGTAGCTAAGAAGTTCATAGCAATTAGATAGATTTATATATATACATATGTAAATGTGGCTATCATAATCTGCTTTGTTATTGTTTTTATTTACATACAAGGGCTCTTACTTAATTAATGAAAATCTACTAAAATACATATTTATATATCATTAATACGATAATTGCTATCACAACAGTTTTCCATTCACTTTATTATTTTATTTAATGTAATTAATTATACAAAATTAATATGATTTACTTTAAAATGACGAAAGAAACACTGAGCTATAATAGTAAAAAAGTTAATTAGCCGTTATTAACAAATATATGATGAATATAGTATGCAAATATATACTATATTGACATTTCAAAAAAAGTTTCAGTTTTTATAACTTTCGATTATGCATCTAAGACTTTTTTCATTGTACTTTCCAGCTAAGTACAGAGTATCTAGTGATTGAAATTTTTGAATTTGGAATTTAAACCCTACAGCTTAAAATACTGAGCGTCAAATATGTGACTTGGGACATTGATTAAATTCATAAGGAAGTTTCTTCAAATTGAATGACATTTAATAGATGTATGCCACACAAGACTCTGAGATACTTTTAAAGGGAATGACTGTATAGGACTAAATTAACCGATTTCATCAAATAATTTTGTATGTTTTATTTAATCAAGCCATTGAAAAATGTATGGTATAACAGCAAAAGTAACACTTTATTTGTGTTTTCTACGTATCTTATTATAAAAAGCATTAATATACCGAGCATTTGTATAACAGTGCTCCTAATCACCGATCCTTTGCAGACTGTCAAAGCTAACCCGGTCTCCATCCATTTATGGTTTATTTAAAGAACCTATTCTATGGTCTTTGTATTATAAGCGTTTATATGGTGGCACAAGAAGAGCGCAGACAATCGCTAAACTCCACATATGTATACATAGGTACATAAGTATGTATCTATATATATGCACATATGTATATGTATGGTCTGTGAAATGTTTTGCATGTTTACTCATGTATTTGCATTCCGTGTGACATAAATCACGCATACGACACAACACAACACACAGCACGATGCAAGAAGGCCCAAGGCACTAAAGAGAAATGCCGAGCTACGGCAAGGGAATAGTGGTTGCCACCTACAGAGAATTCGAGTAAAGGAGAGAGAGAGAAAGATAGGGGGAGTGAATAGCGAAGCAAGAAAAGGGACGCCCACGCAACTCGCTCCCATTTTCATTTCAGGCAACAGTCGCAGTCACGACGGAAATGTCGCGTTGCATTTTTCAATGAATGCGTTGATTATTCCACCAACCTTTAACCCTCCTCTCTGCCTGCTTCTGGCAGTCATCCAGCAATACAGTCACCTTCAATTCCAAGTCAAGAAAACGTTAAATTTGCTGAGACAAAGCATCAGAAATTAATTAAGTTGCCAACAAAAGTTTTCATTTGCTTGAATTTAAAAGATTGTGTGGTAAAAAATAAATATATAGAAACGTAAATTTTGATTAGACATTTCAAAAATTTAAAAGTATCATCTTATATATAAATATAAGAACTTATAGGTAATTAAATTCATTTCTTGTATTTTATGATAACCATATTATATTACCTCACTTTTTTTGCCAAGCATAAGTTTCACCGATCTATAAGGATTCATCTTAATCTTCTCTTGTTTACATTTAACTAAAGAGCATTTAAATATCCACATTTTAGTAAGAACTCTTAGCAATTTCTTTGAATTTTTGATTCCAAGCTTATTTTGCTTCATTCTCGTTTAAGAGCTGTGTGTGTATTAATCTTGCATTTATTTCATTTAATACATGTCGCATAAGTGTATGTCTTCCATATTTTTGACATTGATTGATGTGGGTGTAAGAAACCATTGAAATTTACATTTACATTAACTGCCGCTTTTGGCATTTACTAGTACTTAAGGCGAACATTTTCCCATTACAATCCATAATCTGGTTTATTGGCAATGCAAGCCAAGGCAATTACCTGGAGGACATGGCCAGGTCAGATTGCGACAACTTATGACAGGGCTAATTTGAGACTTTGGCTTAGGCTTTCAACTGCAGCAGGCATCAAAACCATTTAATGAACAATTTCATGGAGCTTTGCCCTTATTAACTAGCTAAAGGATTGACCACTCAGTCAGCTTCCTGTCCACCCATCCGACCAGGCACTTCATCAGCTAATCCTGCCGCTGGCACTTTGAATTTAATTACATCCAAAGCTTAATTGAAGTAAGTAGTTCAGCATTAGGTGTAGGCCAACGGCATTTGTATTTGCTGGACCTCACTGAATCTCACATACGTATGTATGTATACGTGTATGTATGTGGACAAGCCCTATACAATCCTCATTGATCTATTGAAATTGCTGGCAAACAATGGGAGTGACGCACCTTTAGGTTAGAAGCTTTGGCGACAGCCTTTGTGTGGCAAATCTAATCATCAAATCACGACCGCAACCTCAAGAGATCGAGAGAGAAACTGAACCACCGCTAATTCAATTAGCGCCTCCAAATGTATCCCACACACAAAGTCGGTATTTTACTCCACGTTGTAACTGTCTGTGGCACTTTCCTCCATCCACCCAACACATCCGACGGCTCATGTAATTGGTTATAATGCGTGCATAAATCAAGGGCGTTAGGGGCTGTTATATTCTGCTACTGTACTTACCATGGCAAATATAACACTAGCATACAAAGTAGCGTAAGGGTATGAAAATAAACGAGATATTTGTGGAAGTGATTTCAAATTCGTATATGATAAATTAAAAGAGTAGGCAAAGGTTAAAGAAATTACTTTTCTAATAATAATTAACATTGCACTTTTAAAAATACAGAGAAATACGAGCTGTTTTTTTTTATGTCTGACTGTGGTTTATTTAAAGTCTATGAGTGTAATAAAGAAATTATGAAATAATTTTATGAGTTTAGGCATCAGGAAATTTATTTATTATAAAGCTGATCCAAGGTTCAAACCAAAATCTTGGGATCCAAATTTGCGATTCGTTCTTTGAACAGTAATACAAATGTTTATTTTGTGGCACAGTGTTATGAATCGTGTCTGCGAAATGCAAATTCAAATGCATGCAAATGCTTGCAACTGCTAATAATGGGCATTATCATTATGCTGATGGGGCATGGGGCATGGGACATGGGGCGGGTTGCGAGGAAAGCCCGATAACTATTTCAAACAGCCAGTCAGCTTGGTGGTTACAGACGAGTGTTGGGAGATTGCCAGTCACTTGGGCTTGGGTTTCGGTTACACTCACACACAGAGCGTGAGGGAGAGAGAAAGAGAGAGGGAGAGGGAGAGGGAGAGGGAGAGAGAGGGAGATACTCATATACAGAGACAAATCGGTTCGCAGCAACGCTCTGACATGAATTTCTCATGATGCGAAATTTTGTTCACTTGACATTTTGACATTTGGCAGCTGGCTTCAAATTAACGCGACATCAGCTTCTGGCAGCTGAATAGTGTGCGAGAGGAGTAATAGGGGAAGGGGTTAGTACTCTTACCACAGGATTTTGTGGGTTGTGTTAAATGCAACTGAACTAAGCTAAAAGAACGGATGTCTTTTCTAAAGAGGGGAGCTGCTAACTAACTGTCAGACACACTAATTCATCATGTTCGACAGTTGTTATTGCTGACAATTTAATATGCAGTGGGCGTGGCTAGATCTTAACAACAGGAGCAGCAGCAACCACATAAATTGACTTGCCACTCAGTCATGTGTTAAATTTTGTGACGTTGTCCAGACAAGAAGACTTAATTGAAAGATAGCCACACTACTTGTACTTCATCGGGCCATCGCAAGTGAGTGCTGAGCTAGCAATTTAAATGAATAAAATATGAATAAAGGATGTGAGCAGACAAGTCCTTGCTATGCATAGACATACTCAGAAAATCAATTTCTCGTCTCCACTTGGACAAGCTTTGCAATATTCGAATGGATTGATCGAAAACATGAACTCTTGATGAAATTGGAACGAAAATGATTTACAAGTGTGGTAGTATGTCAGGCCAAGGGGGTGGATCAAGAAGAGAGCTGCCAAAACCAGACCTAAATCCAGCATAAAGCTGAACATAACAATGCCGGCGAGAACAACAATAGATAATGCATGAGACATATGTACGGCAAAGGCAGAAATAGGCAACCCACAAACCACATGCAAACTACAACAAAAGATGGACACAGACAGACAAACAACAACAACAAAAACAGCAACAACTTAAAAATGAGAACGATTTATTGTTGCCAAGCTGAAGCAACAATATATCGAAGTCAAGCAAAGACTTTGTTCGCTTCTTTTGCTATTAAAGGATCAAAATCAAACCGGAAGCAAAGGAAAAAAAGCAACAGCAACAACAACAATGTGGAGCACACTTTCACGCGTCGAGAGGATTAATTCATTACCAGCTAATCAGAAGCTGATTAAAGTCATTGAAAAACTGCCTTAAATCGTTAAGCATCAGAAAAAATACCATAAGAGGCAACATGTTGATAAGCTAATAGAGGGAACCATAGAGAAAGAGAGAGAGAGAGTTAAGTGTATAAAATGTAAAAAATGTAGAGCAATTGAATTGGGTAAAAAGACAGGTATAAAAAACAGACTCAAGCGAATGTACAAAAGCCATTATATCCTGGTTCTACTTATATAGTTGAAGCACAAACTTGTTAAGACAAATACTTTGGCTCATCTATCGGTATATTGTCCTTTAAAGTATTTTATTCTACTCTATACAATAATGATAAGAGCTCGCCTTTCTTTTAGACAACCAACGGAATAGCATCTCATATGAGCAGTGTGTCACACTTGACACTTATACCACTTCAAAAAAAATGGAAGCAGACAACTCCGCAAAGTGTTTGTCGGGAAATCACGTTGAGTTGTGCCCTGCTCAAATAAACTGAATCTCTCTCAAGACAATTTGACTTGAACTTTACTGCACCTCTCTAAATCTTTGTCAGAAATGTTGAGTGCAACTTTATGCACATTTCAGTCGCTTATTCGCTTACTCTTGCACTCATAAATCTGCTGTCCAGTTGGAACTTCAACCACAAAAGTACTACAAGTATGCTGCCCGTCAACGTGACGTATGCGCAATGTGCCAGCACTTTGGCTAAGCACTTAATTTAAAGAAGCCTTCGGAAACAGGATGCAAACAAGTGGGGAGAAGGACTAATAGCCTCTCCTGTTGCTCTTCCTGTTGCTGTGTACGCATTTCAATTAAGCTGCTGCTTTTCGAAAAATTTTCAGATAATTAGTTCCGACCATGAATTATGACTTGGCTTTTATAAGTAAATCATGGTCAGTGCAGGTCATAAAATAATTTAAAATAATAGCACCAAAGCAGCCAGAACCAAAAACAAATGAAAAAAAATTAGCCAACAACTAAAAGAAGAAAGCAGCATCTAGTACACGCACACACAGAAACATTGTATGTGTGTGTGTGTGTGTAGTTAACTATTACGGCAATGCCCAGGGCCAGCTTATGCTATGAAACTTTTGTGCTTCATTTCCGTTTCCGGTTGCACACACAGTCAGACACACACACAATGGCATACATGCTGCCAGACTGCTAGCAAGTCAAAGGCTAAGAAGCACCAGACTATATGAGAATATGAAAGCATATGCATAATGGCAAACGTGCCGAAAGCCAAAACTTTATGTCTAAAGACAATGGATGGGAGCTGAAAAGGGTGTTGGAGAGGAGAGTCCTGTGCAATGGGCGTGGCAAACTGCAGCTCGTTTGTTTTGACTTTCAATTGGAGAGCTGTTGCTTCTGGCTGCTGACTGGCTGACTGGCTGACTGCCTGACTGCCTGCCTCTCTGCCTGCTTGCCTGTTTCCTGTATCCTTGGTCCTAGTTGCCCGGTGCCTGCTGTTAGCTGCCTGCTGCCAGCTCCTTTCTCAACTTTGGCCATTTGTTGTGTGCCTTTTGGAAATATAATAAAGACAGCACTGGGCACATAATGCATTTTGCTTGTTTACATAAATATTTGCACAATATGAAAAGGACGACAGGATACTCGCCCACAACGCAACAAAATTTCAACCATTTTTTTCGAAATGTTCATGTGTTTATACGAATATTCATCTTTTCTACTTTACTATTTACCACTTACTATGTTTTCTATAACTGATGTAATATTAACCAAGTTGCGAGTACATTGATGTCTTTTTCATTGTATTTCTGCTACTGTTCACTTCGCACATCTCTAATGCTTGCCACAGTTTCTATATTTTTTCTTTTATTGCTCATCTTCGTCTTTCTCCTCTGTTGCTTATCAATTGCAAGTGTCTTCTACCCTTTTATTTGTATTTCTGTGTGCAATTTCTATACATTGTTGTCTGGCCAAGATAAGTCCAAGTTGATTCCATCTGCAGCATATTATTTGTTTGCCCTAAAAGAGCCCTCGAGCTGAGAGAACTTTAACTGGGCAAATGTTGCTGGCCTTCAGATCGTAGGTTAGTTTGGATATTTATCACAATTTTTGTAAAGAACTTTTTTATGTGACAGCAACAACAATAACTATAAGCATTAAATGAGAAAAGTTTCATTTGCCTTGATTAGTCGGGTAAAAGGATGTTAGCCAGACAGACAGCTCTCCAGAGATTAGACAGATGACAGTTGAAGAAATAAATATACAAGCATAAATGGCAAAGTCAAACTGAAAGTTATATAAAATAAATTAGAAATGCAAATAACTTGATGACATTAATTGTTCAAAACTTTTAAATAATTTATAGACTGTAGGCAAAAATCAAATTAGAAATGATAACTGAAATGAAAAACTGAATTCCTTAGAAAGTTAAATAAATGTTTAAAGTATCAACTCATGATATGTTAAGGGTACAACTATTTAAACTAATCTATTTTTTTCATAATCTTTTTTATTATAGCACCTGCCCCAAAAGACGTTACTATCAAGGCAATACACTCAGTTTCTTCCACTGTCAATTCACATATTAAAAGTAAGTTAAGCAAGCTCCTTATATATCTAAAACTTTCGAAAAGTATTCAGCGATTGTCAATTGTCATCTTAATCTTAGCACTTTCCTTGAATCACGATGAGTTAAAAACTGGGTTATAGTGCTCGTATGTTTTAAATTTAATTTATTAAATCGCCTCTAGAGATAGCAATCTCAGTCTGAATACGTCCACTCTCAATTACCCAGTCCCTTCTGACTTACGCAATCCTGTCCAAGTCATGCACCACTCACGAACCAAACAGACAGAAGTGAAAAGAACAGACACAGAAAGGGAAAGGAAAGGAAAGGAAAAAAATAGATGGAAAAGTGCAGCTCAAAGTCAGTTGCACTATTTGGTTTCCACATCCTCAATTCCAATTACGTTTTGTGGTCGCGAAGTGTTCGCTGACTGTGAGATTGGTGAAGGAATCTGCTCATTACTTCAATCTGGCTTACATCCTCAGTCTGTCAGTTCTGAGGCTCAGCCTTCACCCACATTGCACACAAATAAAGCAAAGTCAGAGTCTCAATGATTTAATTACGCAAACATTCAGCCTGAACTGAGCGCAAACGGATTACGGAGTACACTACGAGGGGGAGGGGAGGAGAGGATAAAAGAGGCAACCAAGAGGGGGTAAGTTGGGAATAGTATGTCATAACAAACATAAAATTGCAAGTTGTAGCACTTGAGTGGAAAGTTGCTCATACGCCGCGTTGTCTGCCTGCAAGGCAAGGCATTCTTGGCAGCTGTTTGTATGTCTGTCTGTTTGTCTGACTGTCTGCTTGTCTTTCTGTCGTCCGCCAAGTGCCTCAGTGAATTCAGTCATCAGTCCCCCATGCATCCCTGCACCACTTCTACTCTGTTAGCCCCCTTTGCGACCCTTCATCAGTTGCCGTCTTGAACGAAAACTGCAATTCAAGCAATTTTCAATTTTCGTTGTAGCTGCAGACGCGAGACCAGTTCAAGGCACAAGCTGCACATAACTCCCGACAAATCCCCGCGCAACTGTCATCCCTTAATGCCCTTCGACCGCCCTTTCAGCCCGTGAGCCTGCTTTACATCAAATTGAAAAAGCAAACTTGTCGCGCTAAAAATTTTTATCATTCCGCAGGTCTACTGCCAATTTTTTGCTTACAATCCCTCAGCTTTTACCCCTGCAGCTCTAGGCAAATTGCAGTTGGCGTTGGCTCCCTTGTGACCTCCCTGGTGTACCCTCTCCGTTTCTATTTGCCCTTTCCCAAAGCAGCACTTTTATGGCTTAAGCAGCGCTTTGCAATGCGTTAAAATCGTGCGAAAACTTTTTGTGCAAGATTTTATACATTTTTTCTCTTTTTTGCTCTCAAAAGTTGCTTGTCAGCCCTTCTCTCTCTATCTCACTATCTTTTCTTCTTCATTTCTGCCTTACAGTTGCCCTTGCACGCTTACTACTTTCGCTGCTAAGCTCAAAATTAAGGCATTATTGCTGGTTTTATGGATCTCTCTGAATTGGTTTCTCTTCCCGTTGGCATTGCGCGAAGACTTTCAACTTGACAGCTAGTTAGGGGCTGGCAAAAGTATTTAAAGTCCAGCAAACAGTTGCCAATGAGCTTGCTGAGTTGCTAGTGCATTCAAATAACAGTAAACTTAATGTTAATCTCTCTCCCATTTTCTCTTTCTTTTCACTTCTCTATTTTTCGATTGAGCGCTTTTGTTCTTTGGCAGTTCTTTGTTTAATAGAATGGAACAATTCTGAAGAGGATTAGTTGAGTGATATATAGATATGAGCAGATTGAGCTGAATGAAATGAGTATTATCATATCAGAAATCAATTAGAAATTCGTTCCCTTTATCTTAGCGGACAAAAAAAAACATCACAATGGGAAATCTCATTAATTTAAGAGCAAAACTTTTTCACAAACTGCCAAGTTGCACTTCAGTTACACCCGAAGAGCATTTTGCATTTTATGCCACAATATTGATGTTGGTAAATGACAAAAAAATATAGAAGATGAGGAAACTTTTCATTGCTCACTCACCTGCATTAACACCTCTTTTGCTTCCTCTTCGCCGTACTTTGGTCTGTCCGAAGCCTTCGCCATTTTTCAAGCCCCAACACTTGTGAAACAAAAGCAATTTACAAAGAGAGACCTCGACGAGGATTACTTCTCTTCCACCCGCTGGAAATCCAATGCACAAATGCAATGCCAACGCATAGAATCATAAGAAAAACAACAACGATAACAAAAGTAATACAAATGACTGCAAATACTCGAAGCAAACAGCAAGTAACAACACAAAAACAATAACGAAAACGAAAACAACAACAACAGCGCAGAAAGCTCATAAAGAAATGAAAAAGATTTTCCAAAGTCGTTTGGCAAGAGTCGAGTAACGAGAAACAAGATGGCGTGTAACGAGTGTGAAGTAACGAGAAATAGCAAAAAAAAAAGGGGGGGGCAAACAATGAACAGGCATTTATAAAATTACTACAAAAGGTAAAGAATATGAGACAGAGAGCAAAATAGAAGCTCAAAAACTAATCTTTAAATCTGCATAGACTTTAAATGGCAAGTTGCAACTGCAGTGAAGTAATTATTATTTGAATGTGACCTCCATTATCTCTAGCACGCTTTTGACAAACAAAACTAATGTTAGATAGAAAGCAATGAACTCTTGGCGCCTTCGGTGCGCAATCAATCTTCCGACTAGTCCTGGCAATCGTTTTAACAGGCCAACTGGCAAACTAATCCAACAGCCTGAGCTCGACCATGTCCTTGTCCGTGTTCGTGTCCGTGTCCATGTCGATGTCCATGTCGTTATGCCGGCTGCCACTTCATCTTCATTCATTTTGGCAATTGTTCGGTCGTTGCCATTTTTTGTTGTATACCCTGTAATTATGATAATGATTAGAATGGGTATAATGAAAGAATGTTTTGTGCTACACTTATTTAAAAACAAAACATAAACTTCAATATGCTAAAATATTCTCTCAGTGGTGATCGAAATAAAGTAGACACTTTGTATATCTCAGTTCCATAGGGAATTCCCTGACAAACCCTCCGATTCTTATGTGTTTTCTTTCTTTGAGATGTGTGTATTTCGACTATGGCGACAATTGCAAATATTTTGCAATTTTCCTATTTTCGTTTGTTGGCCATTTCTCTCTTTCTTTGTAGTCTTCTTCTTATTCCTTTTGCATTCGCCTTTGCTTTAGACTTCGTGTTGAATGTATGGCATAAAGGGACAGGAAACTGCTTCCTTGTTGCTTGTTTGCTTCCGCAGACAAGGACATGCGAGTGCCTGAGGGCGAGTCATGCTTGAGTTCCGCTGCCTGCAGTGTCGAAAATATGCTGCAACTGACTATACATCCGTATATTTCCTCCTCTGCTTCCCCCATTCCTCCTACCCTACCCCACCTCCTTCCCTCCAACTGGTTGGTTCAACAATGAAGATTGATCACAGTTGGCGCAAGTTGAGCGCCGTTTTTACAGCCTCGACTGCAATTTTTATTTGTGCCACTTTCCGGCGACCTTCTGCTGGCCGTTTGCTCTGCTGCACCACCGCACTCCCTGAAATACCGCTGCCTGTCATTTAATATGAAAAATTGCGCCAAATATTTACGAAGTGTGGCACAAAAGAGTGGCAAATGTTAAAAGTGGCGCCTGCTCTAATTGTAAGAATTTGTCAGCATTGTTAAGAGGGTTAAATATTAATAATTCCGCCGGATGGCGTGCTTAAATAGCGCAGCAAAGCATGGCGGAATAATTTAAACTGTGGCACATAAATATTAGTAGTTATACGGAAAATGCTATCAAAATTTAACTCTAAGCTCCATTAAAATATATTTATTACGCAGTTTACCTAAAACTATTTACTTGCTAGTGTGTATATAATTTATTTAGTTTTATTTAATTGCTTCAAAAATCAACAAATTTCTGTTGCTTTAACAACTCCAGATATAATGTATACGCTGCGTACAACAGACACGCAGTCATAAAATGCCCAACAATTTTATGTACTTGCAACTAAATACATTTGTGCAGCTACTATAAATGCAACAATAAAACAAGAGAGCTTTGGCCTTTTTGTTCGTGTGCTACTAGCCTGGCCAAATTGCCGTGTCGCCGCGGTTGTCATTCTGTTGGACCCAAAAACCGAAATAAGTGTGCAACCAACTGTTGCGCCACCATTGACTAAACAACTGCCACACTGACCCCCAGTTTATATCCTCGTGTCTGGCATATCACTCTGTCCTCTGCCCTCTGTCCTCTCTTATGGCGCCCCTTGACCCACCCAATGCCCTGCTTTAACCTTAAGTGCCGTTGGCATAGTTTTAGCAACTGTCAGACGACGACGTTCCCAAGGCGTCTGCTACTATTTATAGCCATCTCACTTCTCCCATATTTTGTTATCTTATTGCAGTGGCGCTCAAAGGTATGCTTTTGTTTCGAGATACCCTACAGCAAAATAGAGTGTTATAAGTATGTTGAAGATCTCCATGTCACATTAAATTTGATTTAATAATAGGTTTACATAGGTTTTAATCGGAATTAAATGTCTGATTTATATAAGGAAATTATTTTTATTTATTCTATGGACAACATAGTTAGAAAAGAGTCTTTGATCATGCTTTTGATCTGCCATGCTGACATTGAATAAGCAGTCTTGAGATCTAATATTTAAATTCTGCTCGTATTATGAATTCTTCATTTGCTAGGTATTTTTTTTGTTTTTATCCTTCATATTCACTTGCTACCTTCTTGGAGCCACTTGTCAACTGTTGACGCGCCTTTGTTGATTCTACCTTCACTTCGTGCTCTACTTATAGTTATGGTTGTTGCCGTTGCTGTTGACTTTAATTGCCTCCTTACCCGATGCCCCATTGCTGGCCTCACTAGTGCTGTCCATTTATCTGTTGGACAAAGAGCAAAGGCGTACAGCAAACAGTAAAAGGAGCCTTGGACCCGCTACTCTGACAGAGTCATCCTCTCAAGAAGGCAGGGGCGAAGACGGGGCCAGAGACGAGGCATGCATTGCTATCCAATTATCATACGCCCCGTGGTAGACTTTCTAATTGGAAACAAACAGCTGAGAGTCAAAAGCCAAGAGCGCCAGCATAAAAAAACATTTGGCAGATTTACATTTCTCAAACAAGCGGCGAGTTTTGTACTTTTCATATTACTTTTCCTTCTTTTTTTCATTTTTTTGTTTTATCAGCAACGAGCTTAAAAGCAAACTCAGCAGCTGAAAGCGAAGCTCGAACTGCTGCACAAAATTTCAAATGCAAAATATGCCAAGTGAATATATATACAAAAAAAAATACTAAGATCCCTATGTACTAGTGCCTTTATCAGACACTCTTCTTGAATGCTTTTTATGCGCACTGGCATTTATTAAAAATTCATTCATTCCGAGTTTTTTTATAGCGGGCAAATTGACGCCCAAGCTTGGGCAGCCAAAACACAAAAACCCATTTCCTGTCAACGACGAAATCGAAAATATTGTATTTGAGTGGTGACCCCCAAAGTAACGCTGCAAAAAAAGAAGCACAGAATAGAGCAAAAAAAAATTGCCAAAACAGTTTATACATTTCTAGTGGTTTTTTAGGCAAAAAGAAAATGGAAAAATAAAAAAATAACGGAAAGAGTACAAAGTTTCCATTAGAAGCCACAACAGATGTGATGTTAGAGAGACGATAGAAGGTTTACAAGTTAGGCAGGGTTTGCTCTGTTATATTGAAAGTGTTGCAAATTGAATTGAAACGCACATTTTTAAACGTTTTTTGCCAATAGCAAATAAAATTCAAAGTAAAAGGCCAATGAAAAGCACTTAAATTAATATTGAAAATGTTCTGTATAAGACTTACCTAGTTTATTGACTTTATAAGACACTGGAAGCGAATTTTCCCAAAGATTTGCAATCTGAATATTTAAAAATGTTCTGAATATCTTCAGTCCAAATGTTTGGTTCATTAGCATAATTAGAGCAGGGACTCGGCAATTCTCATTTTAATTTATTATGTACATTTTTATATATATTGAAAACTTTTCGTCCATTTCAATCAAAATAGTTTTTATTCAACTTTATTGGTGGTTTTGTTCAGTTTACAAGCATTACAAAAGTTTTCTGATTTTCAATTTCATTCAAAGGCAATTCCCTCAGGGCACGAATGCCTGAAAATATGCAAACGAAAACATTTGTGGGCAGAGCAAGAGAGCAACAAAACAACAAAACAACAAAAACAAATAGTACAATATTCAGAGAGCTAAATGCGACCGACCCCCAAAGCGAATTCATGGCGCGAGTTTTTAATTCATCGTGGTCACTTTTAATGCAATTTGTAAGTGTCGCGCGTGTTGGGCGCGTTTCAGGCATAAATTTGCAAAACAAAAACCGAGACAGAGATATGATAGTTGAAGAGGAAGCGAGAGAGCTGTTGTTGGTGCAAGCGAGACAGTTGCAATGCAAATGCTCGTTGGCGCGTTTTGTTTCGATCTGGGAACGTTGTTTGGTCAGGCCAAGCAGTTTGAAATTGTCGCTCCCAACAGTTGCTATTCTCCGCATTCCCCTTGCATCCGCATACGCATCCGCATCCACATCCGCATCTGCATCCTCACCAGCATCACATTTTTGACAGCAATTCTCGCATAGCTGGAGTTGGAGTTTGGGAATACTCGTCATGGATCAGGGCTGACAGCTGTCTGCCGGCTTCAGCTATAAATGGTGTTCAAAAACGGATTGCGAATGGCGCTTTATTTTTGCTTTGCATTTTTTCATTTTTTTTTAACTTGGTGGGCAACACGTGCAATGCCACTCGCAGCACACACATGCATGTAGCGAATGTTACAACGTGTTTTTGGGTCTGGGTATGTGAATCTATAGAAGTATTGCCAGTTGTTCATGTATATGTGGGTATTGGCGCGAGATTCGTTGTTGCGCTTTATTCCAATTACCAATTGGAATTCGATTTACGCTTTAAAAGCGTAAGGCGTTTCATTGCATTGCCAGATGGGATAGGTTGGCCACTGGACAGTTGGCCAAATGGAAGGGTATTGGTTCGTAGTCGGGAGGACAGATGATTGGCAAGCAGTGGATATCGAGATATCGAGAATCAGGTGCAGATTGCTCGTGCACTTAAATGGCAACTAGCTCAATGTTCAGCATTTTGAAAGAAGTACTAAACGAATCTTTATGCCTCAATACGTTGCACGTATATTGCATGATTGGACTCGATACGAAAGCACTTGGTTTTCGATTGTATTGTTGAAGTTTATGGCTGCTAAAAGAGTTGACAACTCCTATTTAAAAGCACACTTTGCTTAAATATTTGACAGATTTTGTCACCTTTAAAATTTTATAGTTGCGTCATTGAAAGTATGGACAATTCTTAATTTCAAACTCGATAAATCTACATTTACATCTATTATTCTACATCATACAAATAATACATGATGCAAACTTATATTTGCAACCCACATAGCATCCACAGTCTCTAGCTCGTTAAATCTGACCCAAAACTTCGTAGTCACGTATCTTACCACGTCATAAACAACAAACTTCTGTCTTTTTCGCGTTGTGGCCAATTCTTTATAAGACCACAAGCCACACACATGCATACACACGCACGCACACACACACACATAATTTTTCAAAACTTCCGTGACGCGACTTGCGTGCGAAAACTTAGCAGACACAAAAAGAAAGGTAGCCCCAAAAGTACTTGGATACCCCAGTGGCAGACTGCCAAGCTCACAGTTACCAGTTACTTTTACTCCTCCATTCAAGTGCAATTAGCAGTCTGCTAATTAGTCTAAACGGACGAAGCTACGGTCGGTAGCCGGACCACGCCCTCAGCTACGTGAGCAACAACTTAACACCGGACTCCGGACAACAGACAACTCGGGGCGCGGTGTCTCGTAATTTTTGCTTCACGCGGTGCAGTCATAATGAAATTATGAAGCCAACGTGCACCAATTTGGTATTGTGGCCAGTACCGTGGGACACGGCTCCAAGCTGTTCACACTGAGAGGAGCATCCTGTACGTGTCGCTTGTGTTGCAGCTTCTGCCATTGCGCAACTTTACTAATTGAGTTTCGAGAGGCTCGGCAATTGCAGTCGCACTTAATTGCATATCAAAAGAGATGTCCTTATTGCATTTATTCTGGCACAACTAACAATTGTGTTGCCTGCTTTTGTGCCTTACACAGCCAATAAATTCATTGGGCATTCAACGAGACAGAGACGAAAAATTCAAACTTACTCATGCGTTGCCAACCTTAAACAGAGTCATAGAATGCGAGAGCCTAGAACCGCATAATTTATGGTTAGCCAACAATAGTTAGTTGCCACTTTTCCACTTCTCTACTTGCTACTTGCCACTTGGCACTTTCCACTTGCCACTTTCCACTTTCCACTTTGGTATTGCTGCAACTACCTAAACTCCATTTCATTCTTCTCGGGGCCAAAAAGCTTTTAAACTTTTTTGCTTAATGACTGCAGTGCCAAGACATTAAACGCTTGTTGGCCGCATTAGCATTTCCCTATTTCTGCCATTTCCGTAATGCAGTTGGCAACGCGATGCTGCCGCTGTTGCCAAAGCGGATTTTCTCAGCTCCACTTGCAAACGAAATTACTTTAATGCAATATGCAACACTGGCAGCAATGGCGACAGGCGTGACTTCGCCTCCGAGCAGTAAATGCCCAAAAGTAGGCAACATAAATGCTGTAACTCTTGGGCAAATTGTGTCAAATTAAGTTTTAAAGAATGAATGAAGAATTAAATATATCACATTCTCTGCAAACTACTATGAATTAATTGCATTTCTCTAATGCGGTGAAATGTAACTACAGACATATGTATGTATTCAGGTATTCCAGCTGCCACTGCTTAATGATGCAATTCGTTTGTGCCTTATCTACAAATGTTTTTCCTCTAGAGCCACCGCTTTAAGCACTCTTCGTTTATGCTCTAATTAGACCGCACACAGACTCACTTACACTTATGCAAAAAAGAAAAAAAACGCTCACATCGCGTGTTACAAATTGAGTGCCCACCTTTCATTAACCGTGTTCCGTTTCGTATTTGTCGTTTCCGACATCCTCATACCATCTGCCAGTGTACCTCAATCTGCAAGTCTCAATTCCATTCCCCACTTCCCACACTCTACACCGCTTTTCCATTTCAGATGCCACTTTGCGAATGCAACTGTTAAGTGCCCGCCACTTTACGTCTAACGAATTAAAAACCGGATATAAAAAAGGTACAAAATGCGAATGCAAAATACAAAACTCACTTTTATTATTACGCTTGTGCTTGTTATTATTATTATTTTACGCGCATGCATAAATTGGAGCCCCAAAAACAACACAGAACGAAACAAAATGTTCAACTTGACGAAGCTTAAATACCCTAGGAAAAAAAAAGAAGTTATTTCTGGATGTGAATTTAGAAAGTGAAGCACTTTTTTAGTAAAGCTTGGTGACAAATTACTAAATATTTTAATGAGTCTGGATATATAGACTGGAAAAAAAAGTACAAACAAGCTTATAATGTTTAAAAGACATTAACAAATTAGAAAATATTTACGTAAGCAGTAAAATATTTAAAAATCCGACGTGAGTAAGAAATGGAAAATATTTGTATGTTGTTTTTTTAGGAAGACGGAGGAATGGGGCCACAAAACAATAGAGTGGAATGAGTGGAAGTGGAATATTATTGCAACAGTTAACACACTCGCGCACACACGGACACACACAATCGCACAAACTGCAAAAGGAATAAAAGTAAGCACAAGCGAGTTACACACGTGTGTGTGTGTGTGCGTTTAAATGTGTGTGTGTGTGGGTCTTACTCTTAGTGTTTTGGCCGGTTATGCAGCCAAACAGGAAGTGACACACACTCGCAAGCACAAAATGAACGTTGAGTCTGAGTTCAAGTGCGCCGCCGTCCGCCATTTTGTTTGGCTTTACAAACTGTTTTTGCACTTTCTTTTGTTGCTTTGTTTTGGACATAAAATGGCGTTTATGCTTTGCTTGTTTCTCAACAGCAACAGCGCCAACTACAACAACAAACTGCAGGTGCATATAGTGTGAAAAGTGTACAAAGGCTTAAAATAAAAACCAGCAACGGCAGCTGCTTGTGTGTCCAGTACAGTGTTGGTTAACGTCAAATTGACACGCGTTCCTTCGTCCCCCACTTGCTTGCACTGTGCCATATTAAAGTGTCAATTGGTCATGGCCAATACCTGGAAAAGGTTTCGACCTACAACATATTCGACATTTGCCATAATTGAAAAGTGTAACGAGAGTTGGAGGCCATTAAATTGCCGTTAGCTTTCAATTTAGCGACAGATATTCGATGCGCTCATTAGCATTGGATGAGCCTTGGCAACAGCTGGACACAGACAAGAACAACAACAACAACAACAACAACAACAGGGGCAACCACCTAGGCATCAGGCATCAAGCTTCAATGACTAATTGAGCCACACAGCAGCTGCCACAGAACGTCGTTGTACATGGGAAAGAGAAGAAGATTTAAGCTTTATAGTTGGCAGGTTAATAGAAGGCACAAGTCAAAAGCATAAAGTCGGTAATACTTGAAAGCACGGATTTAGTGTATTAAGAGGACTTGGGTATTGATACTTACTGAGTTATTTATACATTCATTGCAACTGTGATTTTAATGAATATTAAAAATCTTTAATTAAATTGTACTTGTAATATTTATTTTTTAATATTTATCAGCTTTTCCACTCATTTAGAGTTGATTCCTTTATCTGTTGCTCTTTAAACATATCCTTTTTCAAACTTTTCAGTAATTTATGCATTGTTCTTTTGGGTTCTGTTTAAGGCCAGCATAATCTTTAAGATCCTCTCGTCTTTAAAACACTTTGAATTTGTTTTTTAACCTTTCAAAGTAGTATGGCCAAGTGCGTAGCCTGATTTCGTCTTCAGTCGATGCTAAACAAATAGCAATAAAAGCCGAGTAATAATAAGGTTCACAGCTGCGGTCGAACTCAGCTCAGAAATAGTAGGTGGCAGGTGGAGGGGGGAGAGATTGCGGCCGGGGGCATAACTTTATGTGGATACCTCGTCAGCTCGCTTGAGTGCCCTTTTGGCGTTTATTGTGGCTGGCACAGCCAAAAATAAAAAAATAAAACTTTGGCACTAAACAAAAATTACCCATACGCCGTGGGTGCCGTTGATTGGTCGCAGGGGGTAAAGAGACGATACAGACTTGGAAGTGGAGTCGAGATGAATACGCTGCGGTCTGGTTGAGGTGTGTACGCTTGCTGTTCTGTTCACCAATACTTAGCCTTTCATAAACTCATAAATCTGCAAGTTGGGCAGCATAAATTTGCTTCCATGAGGGCTGGCAAGCGACTGACTGCCTGGCAGAAGGCAGCAGACGGCAGGCGGCAGGCAACTGCATTTTGTGGCCGTGCTGGCTTTGGGTTAGTTTAAAATGCATTCGCAACTAATAAAACATTCTACTCTACTATTAATTGCAGGCATACCAGAGCCGGAGCCAGAGCCGGATCCATAGCTATAGCCGGAGCCATAGCACCAGCACCAGCCCCCAATCAGCAGTGAGATGGCCAACGAACCGCAGCAGCAACCGCAAATGCTGCTCGTGGCTCTGCTAGCCATTAGCGCAGCGCTGTCGATGGGCAACGCAGAGAACTCGTCCAGCTGTGGACCCTACTTCCCGGCGGTATGCTCCTGTGGCAAACTGAAGTACGAGAGTACGATTCAATACATTGTGAATTGCACCAATGCGGGATTGAACAACACCAGTGTGCTGGAGCACATGCCCGAACAGGTGGAAATACTCATATTTACGGGCAACTTTATAACCGAGTTGCCATGGAACGTATTTGGCAGCATTAACGACTACAAGCAGCTGAAGATCGTCGACATGAGCAGCAATCACATTCGGGAAATTCGCGGCAAGAGCTATCATCATGTGCCGCGGGTGGAGCGACTCATATTGAACCACAACAACTTGAGCATTTCTCGCAACGAGGACGATGTCAATCATCATCATCCGCGAGTCTTCTCCAATTTTGGCAACCTGCAGAGCCTTCATCTGACCGACGCCTTTGAGGATCACAGTTCGCCGCAGCTGAGCGAGGATCTGCATGACATCTTCGTGAACAGCCAGCTGGTGAAACTGCAGAAACTTCATCTGGAACAAAACGAGATTACCCACTTTAAGGATCGTAATGTCTTTTGTGATTTGCCCGCACTCCGGGATTTACATTTGGGCGATAATCTGCTAAAGGACATTAACTTTGAGGTGCGCTGTCTAAATAATCTCCGATTCCTCGATCTGGAGCGTAACAAGTTCGAATTTGTCAAACCCAGCGACATGCGTGTTCTCAACCAACTACAGGAACGTGAGAATCGTACCGTCGATCTGATCGTGGACTTTAATCTGAATCCTTTTGTGTGCGACTGCAAGATATCATCATTCCGCACGTGGTTGCAGGCAACAAAGGTAACTGTCCGCAACCAGGAGAGTCTGATGTGCTTCCATCAGATACAACACGTTGATCCGGCGCCATCGCACATCCTGCAACTGGATATGGGCGAATGCGCGGCGGAGATGGCAGCAGCTGCCTCGTTCCTTAATATTGCTGAAGACGAACAGTTATACGGGCAGTTGCAGCCTCACATTAGTGGACACACGGCCACACTGATCTTTCTACTAATTGTACTCAGCATGATTCTGCTCGGTCTTCTGGTCGCCCTCGTTTATGTCAGTCGTGACAAATTGAAGTATATGATGACTCCGGTGTTTGATAATGTGGCCAAGAAAGTACAGTACACATCAATCAAAGACGAGGACTGTCCGGAAGTTCATGTTTAAAGCTCTGTAGAAAATCCGTTAAAACTCGTACTACGTCCATATCGAACAGAGAAGAAGCAGACCTTAAAATCAGTTTCATTTTTGCCATTCGCATAGCGCAAAATGTGTGCCATTCACAAGGAACAAAGAGGAGATAGAAATCAGCAAGCGCATATCATTTGAAAAATCGTTTCAGTTAAATCTACTTACAGACACATTAACACACTCCCACAAACTTATTGTTTGATAGTAGATAAGCGAATTGTTGCATTTAAGAAAAAACAAAATAAATGTAGCAAAGTTGATTGCAAACCAACAACAAATGCAGCAATAATGTTAGCGATTTTCTAAGTAGCATTAAGTCAATCTTGTTATACGTTCTATGATTTCGAAAAAAAAAAACCCAATTACTTACACACGAATACGAATAAAACATAATTACATATACATATATTGTAACAAACACGTTAGTGTTATCTGTGATTTAAGTTTAGTAGCTTTAATTTTGTTAAAACTCTGCAAAAAAAAAACACGCAAACGAATATTGATGCATATGAAAACTTCACCGTGTATAACATATAACGTACTTACATACTTAATGCGTATACTTCAGCATACACTTACGTTAATATACTTATAAATGTTATTAATCATTTGTCAATTGTACTATTTAAATAAGTTCATTTTAATTTTGTGTAATTAACACAGTTTTTATAAATAAACCCTGAAATTTCATAGTGCGTTTTAGACTTGAAAAATATTCCCTTAAACAAAAATTTCGCAACACTGACAAAGGAATTTTAATAGATGTGAATGGCAAATTTCGACGAAGAAAATAAAATTCCCATTTAAAAATATGGAGTTTTTGTGAAAGCACTTCGTCATTTAGTGCATATTGTGGCTTCCTCTGCGACCGTTTCGGAATTTATCCATATAATGTAGAATTGATAAATTGCTTTAAATTGCGTAATCTATTGTAAGGGTAAATATGTCCCATTTTTGTATTTTGCAGTATTTTATTTTTTCATTTTAATATAGTGTTGAATGAATTCTGAAGACGAGAGAGCCCTACTGACATGTTATTGGATTGTGGTTGCTTATCGACGATGATGATGATGATGATGACGACTTTGAAGATAATAATGATGACATGATAATGAAGTTTATAATGATCTTGAAGGTGATAATATCGATGACTCGTACTCCCTCCTATGTTCAATAAATTAGTTTATTGAGCTGGGACTCTATAAGTAGTCACACATTACATACATTAATCTTGTTTATATAAGTAAAATTATTTATTTGGTTCGTGAGTAGCGCTTCTAACTTATTAGAGGGCCAAAGAAAAACTGTTTCTGGCTGAAAAGCATCTAAATTTGTTTTTACGTACACTTTTGCATAGCTTTAGAAAAAATATTAATAGCAAAAAAAAGATTGAAAATAGACAGATTTTCGGCCAATTCTCAAACATTTCAGCAGCACACAAAGACAGCTACAAAATAGCTAAGTTGGCAACAGTGGTCATCATTTTGTTTTGAGCAACACAAGTGCGCGCGAAATTGTGCTGAAAGTCGTTAGCCAACACTGCATATGTAACAGCTGTTTGACGATTGTGTTAATATTATGGAGCTAATGTTTTTGTGGTAAATTTAATTATAGTAGATTAATTAAGCTTATTTACGCTAACCACGTAGTTATTTGACTTCGCATTATCAGCCACCTAAAATGCATAAAAGCAGGGAGTGTGATAAGTCGCTCCACAGTTGCAAGAGAGCAAGGCTAATGAGAGCAACAGTTGTGTTTTAATTTAGTATGTTTGTATGTATTTGTGAGCGCTTAAACAAATTGTGTTTTCGTCTCAGCTTTTCCCTCTTGGTATTATTTCAATAGTTCCAATTATGCAACGTCACGCAGCTGCTAATTTCCAGAAGAATTTGAGAACTTAAAACCCTTTCTTAATAAACATTTGTGATAGCACCAATACCAAAACAAATACACGCATGGTACGCTTGTTTATGAACAAATTCATAATCGTTAACATAACTTGTCTCCTCTCATTTCTCATTTCAGATGCTCAAAACCTGCCGAAGTGTGTGTTCCTTCCAGCAACGCTTTAGTTGCTTATTAAACTCGTCGAGTCGACAGCAACAATATAATCGTACCCAGATCGCAGCTTTCACCACCAAGGGCATGGAAAAGTTCGATTTGCCAAAACGCCTTCAAGGCAGCACGCCCAGCGTGTGGAATGAATATATTGCTCTAGCCATGCAGTACAAGCCGCTGAATCTGGGCCAAGGATTTCCGGATGATGCTGCCCCCGAATATGTGACCAATTCACTGGCGGAGATTGCCAAGGACACCAATCCTCTTTTGCATCAGTACACCCGAGGCAATGTACATACAAGATGTTCGTGGGAAACTAGGGAAACTCAATTGATACCTGATTCTTTTTATGTAGGGTCATGTTCGCTTGGTGCAGGCTCTGTCCAAACTCTATAGCGGTCTTGTCGGACGTGAGGTTAATCCGCTGACAGATATTCTGATTACATCCGGTGCCTATGAGGCACTCTACTCCACCATAATGGGACATGTGGATGTTGGTGATGAGGTCATCATCATTGAACCCTTCTTCGACTGCTATGAACCGATGGTTAAAATGGCAAACGGTGTTCCACGTTTTATTCCTTTAAAATTGGTAAGTAATATTACAATAACTGCAAAAATAGTTGGCTAAAATATGTGTTTCCTTAGAGCGAGAAGGAAGGTCCCATTAGCTCTGCCGACTGGGTTCTGGACGAAGCGGAACTGGAGAAGCTGTTCAATGAGAAAACGAAAATGATCATACTGAACACTCCACATAATCCCACTGGCAAGGTCTTCAATCGCAAGGAGCTGGAGTTAATTGCCGATTTGTGCCGAAAGTGGAACGTGCTTTGTGTCTCGGATGAGGTCTACGAATGGCTCGTCTTCGATGGTGCCGAGCACATTCGTATCTGCACCCTACCTGGTATGTGGGATCGGACTATTACAATTGGCTCGGCGGGCAAGACGTTTTCGGTGACGGGCTGGAAAATCGGATGGACCTATGGACCACAGCAGCTGATTAGAAACTTACAAATGGTTCATCAGAATTGTGTATACACCTGCCCGACGCCCATGCAGGAGGGCGTGGCCAGAAGCTTTGAGCTCGAACTGGCACGTCTCGGTAAACCGGAGAGCTACTTCCTTAGCTTGCCGCGCGAGCTACAGCCAAAAAGGGATTTCATGGCCAAGTTTCTCAGTGAAGCTGGAATGCGTCCCACAATACCAGAAGGTGGTTATTTCATGGTAGCCGATTGGACGCCGCTGGCAGCAAAGCTCAACCTGGACTCGGAGCCAGACAAATACCGTGATTACAAGTTCACCAAGTGGATGACAAAGAACATGGGACTGCAGGGAATCCCGCCCAGCGCCTTCTACAGCGAACCCAACAAACACTTGGGAGAGGATTTTGTGCGTTACTGCTTCATCAAAAAGCAGGAAAATCTGAATAAGGCAGCTGAGCTACTCAAGAACTGGAAATAGAACTCTAGAGAGTTGACCATGTATAATCGCATTTATCTGTAGCGCCAATAAACGAATTTGTTTCAATTTGAATTTGAATTTGAAATGAGTGTCTCGCAACGTTCAAATGTGTGTCATGCAGGTTTGACCGTGTATGCAGAAACAGCATAACCTGAACTTACATAACCAACAAACAACAAACAAAATAAGGAAGACAATTAAGGGATTCTTTGTGTAGTAGCCTTACTCCAATCTCCTTTTATTTGCAATCCAATAACATGTTCATCCGCACCAAGTACATGGGATTTCTTTGTGTGTGTGTGTCTCTTGTATGTATATGTTAATTAAACTAAAGGAAAAGTAAACGCTTTAGATATCGAATACGGACTTCAGAGCCAATTCGGGCTTGTCGTAGCCCAATTCCTCAATGGTCGGCACACCCAGCTCCTTCAGGGTTGGTGAGATCTTCTCCAACAAGTAGGGGTACAGGGTAGCCTTCTGGTCACCACACTTGTCCTTGCAGCCCTCCAGCCACCTGATAGCCAGGGAAATGTCGTTCACACGACGGCAAGCACGCAGACCAGACTCGATCACCTTTGGGCTGGGCACCAGATCCATGCCAAGCAAATCGTTCATGCCCTTGCGCACCTCCCAGCCATCGATGCCCTCGCGAGAAAAGTATTTCTCGTAACGCTTATCGAACTCCTCGGCCGATTCCTCGGTGCCGTGCAGACAACGCACGGCGGCGACACGCGAGGAAGTGACTCCAACGGTGCCGCGCATGGCGGAGGCGAGTTTACCGGCAGTAACGCGAAACATGGCTAACAAAATAGAAACAGTTAAACAATCTTTAAGTTATGCCAAAATTTTGGTTAAGTAACAGCTTCGGACTCACTTTTTAGCTCTTGTTCTTGCTACTTTTTTCACACAGATGACAGAGCTGCCAGTGTTGGGCAACAGAACAGAAATGTATCGAATGAATACAATCGACATACTAGTACATGATGAAATTAACAAATTTTTATCGACAGTGCTGTGCAACTCATAAACTGTCAGTCGGTCGAACGAACGTTCTCGAACACTGTGTGTGAGTTATTAAGCAGTCATTCTCATTTTGTGTCCGACAAAGCGGCTGAAAATCGCATTTTCTGCTGAAAATAGACTTGCAATTAGTGATCGCGGCCTGAATAATTGATATATAGACAACGTATCAACAATAAAATGTCGGCAGCAGGGTAAGTGCACTGTTAACGCTGCTTAGAGCATTTAATTATAGTTGCCTCAGCTGTCGGCGACTCTTCTTTTAGTGGCTTCTTTGTGCGACGCGTGCTTTTCGCTGTGGGTTCATCGACGGCGTCTATTTTCCACAAAGGCCGCCGCACACAGTGCGTTAGTTTGTGATGATTGCATTGCACCAGACACGGGTTGGATGGAGTGTGCTGCTCCGCGGTTCTAACGGTGGGCGTGTCCTATGCGCAACAACAATTGTTGTATTTTTGGACAGTTCTCGTTGCCATTAAAAAAGTCACTGACATTTGAGGTTATGTTAAGGTTGGCGCTAATTTTGTTTAGTGTTGTTGCCCCACGGTCAAATTTTCACAGCATGGACTTTTGTTCCATGCAAATGAATCAACTACAATTCTGGCCATAGGTTTGAACTTTGGAACATGTTCTGGAAACAACGATGACTCTGTTGCTATGGGTATCATACTCATATGGTTATAATAATACTCGCAGTAATAAGAAGTCGTTTCCAAGCCGCGCTTCTTCACATTTTGTTTTGTTTGTTTGTTTATTTAACAAATTCTTTGGTTTCTCTTTCCATTTCAGTTCTATTCCGCCACCCGTTTCGTGGGCTCAGCGCAACGATTTGGTGTACGTAATCATCGATGTGGAATGCAAGGACATAGAGCAGAAGTAAGATCTACTGGGGAGAAGCTAAAAAATTTAAATATTTATACTTAATTGTGGTTTTCGCTTTACAGAGTGACAGATAACAGCTTCACTTTCAAGGGTGTGAATGTGCTGGATCCCTCGAAGAAATATGAAGTCACATTGAATTTCTTGCACTCGGTTGATCCGGAGAAAGTGACTAGCAAGAACATTGGACGTTGCCTTGAATTCACAATACCTAAGAAAGAGAGTGGACCCTATTGGCCAACATTGACCACGGATAAAACCAAATTGCACTTCCTTAAAGCCAACTTCGCCAAGTGGCGCGACGAGTCTGACGATGAAGAAGGTGAGTACATTTGGCTGAGACTCCATTATAACTAATAACATAACACATTATTTATCCATTCAGATCCCAAGGACAATGGCATGTTCGGCAACTTGCTCAACAGCCCTGGCGGAGATTGGAACGACAAGTTCGATGATTTCAATGTGGACGAAGATGACGACTCTGATGATAACATCCCCAGCCTGTCGCAAAACGATGAGGATGAGGACGAGGGCGGGGAGGGTGACAAAGAAAAGAAGGCTGCTGCTTAAGCAGCTGGTTTTCTGGGCATTTTTGGAGTACTAGAGTCGTAGCGTTAGCCAAGACCCTTATACAGTTAAGTCACACCACACACTCACACGTAACACCCCCCCATATGCACACAAACACACACACACACACAGACTCATGCGTTCATAAACACAATTCCAAAAAAGATTAACTTGAGCTGAAAATGCGCAATGTTAGCGAACACAACAACAACAAGAAAGGAACAAGAGATGCATCAATTTTTCGCTGGATTCTCGCCGCAACAACAACAACAGGAAGAAAGCTACAACCAATTCATTGCGAAGTTTCATTTGCAATTTATTAATTTTTTGTTTCCTGTAAATAAAGGAAATTAAAATAAAAACAAAACCTAAAAATATTTTCAATTAATTTTACTTAATTGGGGAAGATGGTTTTTGCAATATTTTAGAATTTTCTTGATTTTTTGATATAATTTTTTTATTTTTCTGAATTTAATTTTCTATCTTCTCTTCCCGGGTGCTGACGAACTTCAAATCTTCATTAAAATGTTTACCTCAATTATGTCCAATTTATAAATTTTAATTTTTATTGAGTTTTTTGGGTTTTTAAATTTGCAATTTTGATCAGTGATGAGAAGGCAAAACCGGCAGCTTCGTTCAAGACTGCCAACCCGTTTTTTGTTGCGACATCACTCTTCTTACAAGTTGGCAGCACTGCTACTGCATTTGTTAATCAGCTGTTTCGTTACGGTCTCTGCCTGTGCTGTGTCGCTAGGCAACGCGGGAAATAAGCAACCTTTTAAATTTTGTTGCCCAAACAAAACATGCAAAGTACTAAAAATCATTCAAAAACTATCGATAGCAACAAAAACACACAATTTAAGCAGAGATTACAATAAAATTAAAATAATGAGAGCCCAGATGCAGCCAACAAATACTGGCAGACTTGCATTTGTAGCCGAGTGGTTCCACGTCGAGGCTGGAATTACACACACTTATCTATTAACATTTCATTTAAGCGATGGCGCCGTCGAAGTGGTAAGTTTAAATTAAGTAGTAAAACCTGAAACCAAATTAAATACTTCAATTGTAGTTCGATCAGCGCAGCAAAAAGACATTTTTGCGACGTACTAAAATCCCAGAATTGACTCGACGCGATTTTTTTGTGGGCTCCAAGATTAATGTTTTTGGACGACAATTTGATATTGTCGACTATGCAGACGAAATAACCCGCAACACTTTGGCCAAATACCGTAAGCGGTGAGTATAACCGGAATGTATTAACTTAATTATTAATTAAATTGCCCACACAGAGCTTTTGTGCTGCTCAAGAGCAGCATGTGGCCAAAGAATCTGGGTGAATTTCTCACTACACTGATTGACAACAAGATCAATATAAACAATGCATTAATGGTTCAGTTTACACCAAAAACAGTTACACAGTTTCTGTCCAGCAAGCAGGATGACGATGTTCACACATCGTGAGTATATTCCATATCCGAATCCGATCCTAATGCTAATTACTAACATAATATCTGTTTGTCGTAGCGTATTAATGAACGAGTTACTGGCTGGACCCGCCATCAGCTTGGAACTGATCGGCGATAACGTGGCAGAAATAATATCAGCCTGCTCCAAGTACAACACGGAGAATGCCTCAACAACCATCGAATTGTCGAGCAGCATGCAACAGCTGTTTGAGCGGGAGGAAGTGCGCTATGGATTCTATTGCCCGGAGCGAGAAGAGAATGTGCCCAATGACTTGAAGTTCTTTTTTGAGGAACGACACAGCATCGCCAAGGATTGTCGTTTCAAGAATAGCACATTGGCCATTATTAAGCCACACTGCATCAAAGATGGCTATCTGGGACAGATTTTAAACGAAATCATAACATCTGGCTTCAAAATAGAAGCAATGCGCATGCTGCTCATGGCACGTGTCAACTGCGAGGAGTTCTACGAGGTCTATCGGGGCATCTTGCCCGAGTTTATACCCATGGTGGCTCAGTTGGCCAGCGGCGTATGCATGTGCCTGGAGATTGTCTGTGAGGATCCTAATAAGAACTCACATGAAGAATTTCGTAGTTTTTGCGGCCCTATGGATCCCGAAATTGCCAAGCTACTGCGTCCTCATACATTGCGATCTAAATTTGGCGTCTCCAAGGTGCTAAATGCCATACATTGCACGGATCTGCCGGACGATACCAATTTGGAATTGCAATACATGTTTAAGATCCTCGAATGATTTTAATTTTACCTTAATTCTGTTTTTTTTTTATCCATTCACTGTGTGTGTATGTGTATGTCTATAAATTACAAGTATATTTACTTACAGAAGTTTCTCAAATGTTCTCAATTTAAGTCACTTTTTATATGGCAAGCTCTTTATTTTAACAGATGCGTTGTCTTAATATTTTATAGTGCTTACAAAATAGCTTAAGTCTTAGTCTTAATTAATGTGCATTTAATTCCCTACTTTTGCATGATTTACTTTTAAAATTCATATTGATCTCAGTTTTATTGGTAACGGTAAAGCTGGGAATAGTTTGTTAATAACTGTCAATACTAAACCGGGAAACTACACGTATAACTAGACACTAACACTGCGACTGCTGGAAGTTGGCACATCGTCCGGATCATTGGGAAGGAGCACAACCAAGTCCTTTGCTTGAAAGTAATTTTTACGATCCTGCAGCGCATAGTCAAAGGCCAGCAGAGCAAATATAATGATGCATACCAGCATTAGCACCGCATAGAAGAAATACTCGGCCTTTTGAGAGCTCAGCACATTCAGTTGAGTGATAAGAACAACAATGAGATTGCCAAAGGCATTATTCAGAAACCAGGCGGCTGTCACCACCGATTTCATCGAGGAGGGAGCCTGGGTGAAGGCAAACTGTAGTCCAGGAATCGAGAGCAACAATTCGCCCAACATGAGCAGCAGAAACTGTGGAATTTGCCAGGCAACGTTGATGCTGTGACTAGGCGAATCCTATCATAAAAGGGAAGCATTTGTAATTAATTGAGTTAAGATACCCTTTGTTGACTAACCATAATTCGATCCTGCAATGCACCAGCACAGAAGAAGGCACCAGCCGAACAAATGCCGCCAATAGTGACGCTGTGCAGCGGCTGCAGCTCCCAGTGGAACAGTCTGCGCAGAAGTGGAGCGGTTATATATTGCCAGAGGGGAATGAGTATAAATAGCAGGATCGGTCCGACGGCTTTGGCCTGATCCGGTTGTATGGTGACACCCAGCACCGTAGTATTCATCATGGTCGCCTGAAACGTCCAACTGGAGTCCTGTTGTGCCAGCAGAGCAAAATAGAAGGGCAACGGAATGAAGAGCTTGCTAATCTGCAAAGATATTGGCATTAATAACTTCAATCTTTTAACTGATTACGGCAACTCACCCGCAACACTTTGGACACATCGCCTACAAAGTTCAGGTCATAGGGACCGATGGCATTGTGCAGCCAGTAAGTGTATCTTTTGTCCGACTTTCGACGTCGCCACTTGTTCAGGAGTGCCGTCTTGATGCAGCCACAGAAATTGAAGAGTATGTTATCGCCGGATATTTTCTCGGGTTTGTAGAAATATTTGCCAATGAGAAAGATGACTGCAAAATAAATTCATAATAATATCTGATACAGATCTCTTGTGAATACGAAAGATACTTACACCAGGCCATCATGAAGGAGCTACCCAATGTGCCAAATACAGCCGGATAGCATGTTGTCTTGTCAAAACACTGAGTGTTCGCTCGCACCAACGGAGGCAGAATTTTGCTCACGAATATACCAAAATAATAAACAAAATAATAGATGGAGAAGTATTCCGACAAATATAGGGCCTGCTCCGGCAGCTTAAATTGGAGTGCACCCAACGATGTGATGCACGCTCGAACGGATCCATTGCCCACAGCTATAAAGGAGATCGATACCAGCAAACTGTAGATAATGTGAGTAAGGTAAGTTAAGGTATACTAATATTATAATAATATTCCACTCACAATGCTGTCACTGGCATTCCCACAGATGGTAGCGATGTCAGTGTGAGGAGCAGCCATCCAAATGCATAGAGAAAACTAAATCCAGAGATGGTACGAACATTGCCCAAATAACTATCCGCCAGAACGGCTCCAATTATCGGACAGAATTGACCAAAGAAGTTGAAAATGTGCAGTATAATCGTTGAGAAGCTTTCCGAAAACTTAAGATCATCGCGCAAGAAAAGAACCAATATAGCTGTTGGAAAGAAAAATGTTATGAAAGAACTCTAATTCCGGATTACATTACATTTTGCTGAAGGAACTAAGTTATTCCCAAAAAAAGGAACGATTCTTATTTTCTAAATGCCAAGCACCAAATTAATTTACACAGTAAAGTTTTGGCTTTCTCAATTTTTGCAAAAATCATTAAGATTAATCTTTTTTGATTAAAAAAATTAAATTACATTTGGCTCATAACTTTGATTCTTGAACACCTAAGTATACCAGATAAATTTATGAAATTTTAATTCAATATAGAACAGAATATAACGAATATGTATTCTGAATCGTTTGATCACATATCGTGTTTTTAAGTTATGACAGTCAATGAGCGAATTCTAAGGCTATCAGACTGAAACTTGCTCAATTATATTGCCATGAATTTCTGACCAGAGATGATCTAAGATCCAAGTTATCAATGAGACCTGCCGTCGTGTGTATGCACTTCTATTTTCTGATTGCTGATAAGCATGACATCTAGAATATTTCGACAGTACAATGGAAGATTACTGTAAGAGCTAACTGCGCGCTAAGGGAATAACCGCATTGCTCTAGTATTCTATAAGTAGGTCAGCACATCTTGGCTGCCACCGTTGATTCCAGATTCCACTTACTGCGCATGCCATTTGCCGCAAATGCCTCAAAGAATTTGGTGGCCAGTATGAAGAAGACGGCACGTGGATACTTGTACTCGATGCGTATGCTGGGTATGGGAGCGAATCCATAGTTGGGCAGGGAGCTGCGGGGCTTCCTCAGCTCTGCCGTTTCTCCGGCATCGGCCGATGTCTGTGTGAGTTCCGCGAGAGCAGGCAAAGCTATGTAAACAGAGAGTAGAGATAGATAAAAGTAAATCTATCTTTATATCTCGTTTATCTGTAGGTCATAAAACCGAAACTCACTTTCTTCACTGCCAATTTCCGTAGCGCGAAACATTTTCCAGGTACTTCAATGTATAGGAATCGAGTCGTGACGACGAGCAACTTGTTTCTCTATGGTTTTTGAATGGAGATCAAGTTACCAGCCTTGTGGCTTTTGTGGGTCGACTGTGGTTTATGTATCTCACAATGTGACAAGCGTTCACCCACGCCAACGACCGTTGTGCAGCACGGCACTGAAGCTACTAACTAACAGTCTAGTCCAAGAGCCGGTGACAACGCTGTCTTGCTGCTTTGTTGTTGTTGTCGTTGTTGTGTTGACAGCGTGAGCTTGCTCAAGAGCAAACATCGAGATAAAAGCGAAAACAAAGCAAATGCATCTTGAGAGTGTCAGGTTATCTCGCTCCCTGAGTGTCATGTGCTTGGCCAACACACTGATAAGACAAAGTCGCGCTTAGTCAGGGAAATCAAGTCACGGGACTGGTGATAAAGATGCTGCAACTGCAACAGCAACAGTAGCAACAACAACTATGTTCGTTTACATTTTATATGTATTTTACAATGGATTTTTATTAAATTAGGCAGACAAATATTTAGTGCGGCAATCGAAACCAACTAGAAAATTAAAACTAACCACGGATCTGGATGATACATCGATGAAATTCGCGCTCGCCAAGAACGAGTTGAAGGCCAACAAGCAAACAGACATTGCCAGAAGCTCCAGCATGGCTCACACCAGCTTCTTGGCCTCGAAGAAGCTCTTCAGATGACGCATCTGCCAGAAGCCCATGCAGACAAGGACTACAGTCTGGGCCAGGGACCACCATAAGACACGGGAATTGGTGCTCTCGCTAGTGTGACGGAAACGCTCCTCACGATAGCGCTGATAGTTTTGCTCCTTGGTGATTTGCTCGACTTGACCGAGCAGCTGAAGAACACGCATCTGCAGCTCCGTTAGCTTCTCCTTCTGTGCCACATTGGCATAGTCGATGGCGTGCTCGCCCACCTGAATATCTAGATGCACACGCAGCTGAGCGCCATTGAACCACGCCGTGCTGTTCGAGTACATGCAGATCACATGCTCACCGGGAGTATGCGATGTAAATGAGATGCGTCCTTGTGAGCTGTATACGCGAGATAGAATCACCTTGTCGTCACTGTCGCGCACCTCAACATGCATGCCAATGCCGGGCGAGGATGGCATGAAGCCATTGGAACGGGGATCATATAGCTCCACCTTATAATTGACTGCAAGAGACAAAGTCACAGTGGGTTAATCGCTAATCATCAGCGTCTGTTTCGATGGAGCTGCTTACCAATCACAGTTGTCTCATCGGGCACCTCTTCAATGAAGCATTTGCGTTCCGTTTCCGATATGTGAAAGTACAGGCCGCAGGCACTGTGTAGGGTGCACAGCACCAATGCCAGGCAGATGATTTGGTTACGCATTTTTCAATTAATTCCACTTGAGCTTCGCTTATTTGTATAATAAAAAACTAAGCTCGCCGACACGTCATGAGAAAAAGGCAAAGTGGCTACATTGACAATTTCCCATTTGACAGCTGCGGGAGTTGCCACCTTGGTAACCGTACAAATACGCAAAAACAAACAATAATTTTATGGGGGTGGCAACGGTGACCATAACAGCTGTGAGATTTGTTGACGTTTAACTTTTTTTGGCATACCTGGAATAGTGCAATCTTAAATAAATAATGGACCTGATATTACTTATAGGCATTGCCACGGCCCTGCTTGTTGTGCTGCTTACACTTTACTTTTTGCAGAAAAAAAATGCAAAGACTGGTAAGACATTGAAGACAATTGGAACTTTCATTTGACCTTATCTTGGTGCACTTTATCAAATAGAAACAAAGGCAGCTGCTCAGCCACAACGTGGCGTCCCACAGCGCGCTCAGGAAGGAGTGCCTAGACGTGCCCAAATAGCCCGCAATCAGCGCAATCGACTACGTCAGAATCAAAATGCACCGGCAGCAGCTCCCGCGGCAGCTGCCCTTCCAGCAGATTCGGATGATGATGACGCCGTTGCTGGCGATGAGAATGCCCAGCGTGTGCCACAGGGCGCTGTACTGGACGAGAAGATGGGTGCCAAAAAACGCGCCAAAATGGAGGCTAAGGAGCAGAAACGCTTGCAGCGCGAGCAGGAACTGCACGATCGCGAACAGCGAAAGGTAAAAGAGGCACAGGAGGAGGCGGAACGTAAGCAACAGGATGAGCTCGAAGCGGAGGTTGAACGCAAGCGAGCGGAGTCTGAACGCTTGGCCAAGGAAGAGCGGGAGCGTAAGGAGCACGAGGAGTATCTGAAAATGAAAGCGGCCTTCAGCATCGAGGAGGAGGGCTATGAGGAGGGCGACGCCGATGAAAAAGAAAATCTGTTGGCTGACTTCATTCAGTACATCAAGGATAACAAGGTTGTTCTTCTAGAAGATTTGGCCACAGCATTCAAGCTCAAGACGCAGCAGGCAATCGAACGCATTCAGGAGCTTCAATCGAATGGCACAATAACCGGTGTCATTGATGATCGTGGAAAGTTCATCTACATCTCGGAGGCTGAACTGTCAGCCGTGGCAAAGTTCATCAAGCAGCGGGGTCGTGTTTCCATAGCCGAGTTGGCGGAGAGTAGCAATAACCTAATCAACTTGACGCCCGTTGCTGCGGGTGAAGGAAGCGTCTAATTCGTTTTGTTGGCCATTTGTAAATTACATATACATATAGTTAAAGTATGTTAATATATATTACACATAATATATGTGAATGAGGAAATCCAAGAATGTCAATTATTTATCGCCCCACCTGGGTGTCAATTTCCTTATTCCTTAAACATCTTCATCTCTTGAAAAGATTAGATAATTGCACTTTTAAATCATCGATTTATATGTACAAAATTACCCACATTCGAGGGTAAAGAATCAATATAACGAATAAAGTGAAAGCTAGTTTAAATTATTGCATGTCATCGTCATCATCGCAGTCGTCCATTTCATCATCATCCTCGTCCTCGTCGCTGGTAACATCGGGATCGCAGGATTGTGCTTTGCACTTTGAGCACTGGCAAACGAAGATGTAATTCTCACGCAATGTTTTATGCCGAGAGTGGCGACTTCGCTCCAGTTGGCACTCGTCCAGATAGGAAATGCATATTTCATCCCCTTGTTGAATGGGAGCCACAGCCTTGAGTACGACTATGTCGTTGGAGTAAGGGAACGTGGACTGAGCATTCGGCACACAGCTGTGGTTGATTTTACTCTGAAGAATGTACAAGCCGGAGCCCTCGTTGTTCAGAAATTCTCCAGCAACTTTGCAATGAATGGAAGGTTAGCAACAACTCGGATATAATACAAGTGAAGTCATCTTACAATCGCCAACTTTGGCATATAGCTCATCGATCACGGTGTCCAGTTGTTCCTTGTCTGCGTCAGGCAGCGGCAAGTCAGATACTTTGGTAACCCACTGGGCCAACACACTGGTGGCAATTCCCTGGCTATTGGTGCCCAATATGCCCATCAGTGTCTTGAATGCATCCGGTGTGGTGAACTGTAAAACAGAGGAACTTCTTAATGCTGTGTGTGATGTGTGACTGGACAGCACTTACCATAGCAAACTCCTCGCCTTTGAAGGCATTGCAGAAGGCGGCAAACAATTGCTCCATTTGCTGTTCAAAGTTCTCTCCCAACATCTTGTGGTAGATTTTCTGTTCACGATTCACAATCAATGCCTGAAATGTTTGAAGTTGCTCCAGAAATTCAGGCTTATTGTTGCTCTGTTGATACATGGCCATTAGGCGCACAATTAGCATTATTGTGCCCGTCTCTGGAGGATAGTGCATCTTCTTCCACGTCTCATTCAGCACATTGATGGGATGCGTATCGTCGGCACGAAAGGCTCCCATGCACGACACACGATGATATCTCTTTTGTGCCTCCACCAAACAGTCCTCGGAGCAGTAACGCACCTTGCAGCGTGAACACTGCGTGAATTGTGGTAACCACTGAGCTGTGGGATCGTGTTCCACCAGCGGCACGGCGACCGCGTTGTTGTTGGCAAGACGTCGCACGTTCTCCACCAATGTCTCTAGCTAAATTTAATGCAGGATGAGTATAAATGATGGACATATTGTCTCCCACTTACTAACCGGTCGCATACAATGATCACAGGCCGCATATCCATAGGCTGCATTCCATGAGAACTGATGGGACACAAACGGTTCCTCCTCAAAGATAATTTCACCCACTGCAAAGTTTTTACTGGCTATCATTGCCCGCCCCTTGCCAGGCAATTCCTGAATTTCAAAATGATTCATTTTGATCCTTCTTTGCACATAAACAAATTAAATGCGCTTTGAATATGCACGTGCGAGAGTGCCACTGTTGCCAACTTAGCTTTTCTATAGCTAGATCTGGCTATTTTCAGAGTTCGTTTACTAAAAAATTTTCAAAATTACTATTAGCTGGATATCTGGCTTTTTAAATATATATTCAGCTTAGTTTTGCTATTAATATTTGTGATAAAACTGTGCAAGTCTGCCCACAAGATAACAAATTGAATAGAATTTAACAGAAACAACTATTATTGTTCCCCCCAAAACTTGCCAGCACTGGTGAGGAAGACTGCCACCAGGTGCCAGCTTACAAAATTTCCCGATCTGGCAACTTGCTCTAAATTAGGGTCAAATATGGTTGCACCCAATAAAATTAAATTTTTTACATTTTTGCAGAGTTTTTGTTCGAATTTGGTTGATTTGCTTATATTTTTTTAGAATAAAAAGTGGAATGTTTTTCTCCGCTTGTGTTGACGAGCTTCAAACCTTTATTAAAATGCTTTCTTTAATTTTATCTAATTTCATATTTTTATCAAATATTAATTTATTTCAAAGTTATTGCATTTTGATCTAAACCTAAATTTAGCGGTGTGGCCACACACGATTCAGTATTTATAATTATAAACAGTGCTAGCAACGTCCGAGAAATAGCAAATTACCAGCCCTGAACCAAAATCGATAACAAATCGGGCGCAATATCGATACTACGAAACATTGCGGTAATTTTAAATTAAGCGACTACAGTAATACTTTCGATGCTAAGTTATATAAAATCTGCGCATATTAAATGTTGCTGCTCTCTTCTGGGATTGTCGTTTACATTTAAGCCAATATAGCTTTGCAGTAAAGGATGAGCTGACTCTTGGACATTTGTATGAAGCGTAGGTGGCCAATTGTCTAAAGTCAGGGACTACAAATAGAAACGACTTTGGTTTTTGACTTGTACTATACTATTATATAATAATCAATTACATAATTTAAAATTTAAAGACATGCTAATGTAATTTGTTGATTTTCTTTTTTTAAATATAATATATATAAACATTTGTTGTTAACAGGTGTGTGTATGTTGTGTGTTTTTAGTTGCTTTGTAAAATACATAATCATAATAATATTTTATAGTTGTAATCATATATAATAATAACTTTGCGCCTAACATCTAACAATATTCAAATATAATTTTGCTTTTCTTTAAGATTTTGTTTTTATTTATTATTATTGTTGTTTGTTTGTTTCTTTCTTTCTCTCATTATAATTATATTTTTGTTTTTCTTGATTTTGTATTTGGGTTTGTTTCTTGTTTATTTAAATTAAATAATTATTCACTAACCAGCGCCATCTCTCGCGCCGTGGGCGTGGCCAAAGTCTGGCCTAGTGCCGAGGCAGCTGAAACGGCGCTGCTTAGGCCACCGTCTTCCTCTTCCGTTCGCGCCGTCGTTGTAACTGCGACAGCGGCTGCCTTTTTGCGCTCCAATTCATCATCCTGATCGTGATCTTGATCTTGATCAGCATCATCCTCATCATCATCATCGTCATCACAATTACTACGCGCGACCTGATCGCCGGCATTCTCTTGGGCCTCATCGGCAAAGGACACTTCGGTTGGACTGTTATTGCTATCACCATTAGGTGTATTCAGCTCGTGCTGATTATTATTGGCTTTGTCTTCACTGGCGGATTTATTATTATCACTATCAGCATCACCCTTCGGCGACGACGGCGCTGGCGCTCCCGTGACTGTTGTCTCTTCCTCGGGTATGTCTTCGATAAGGCTACGATTGCCAGAGCTAGCAGCCGATGGGCTGCGCGGCGGCGCATCAGCCTCCATCTCAGCCACTTTGCGCAACAGCACGGGATCCGAGGCACGCAGCGAGCTCTCAGAGCCGCCGACGCCTTCACCACTTGGCCGAAGCACCAGGTAAAGCAATATATCCGACAGCGAAATGATGCCAATGACCTTTCGATGCTCATCGATGACAACCAGACGATGCACCTCGGCACGCACAATCCGCTCCATAATTGTATACAGCGATTCGTCCAAATTGCACTTTTGCACACCCTCGAACCACTCGTTGCGATGCTCGTTCGCCTTGCGCAGCGAGACATCGAGATCGTTGTAGGTCTTCTCAGCGGCGAGATTCTGTAAATTAAAAGTAGTCAGTGTTATTTCTCTTTCTCTCTTAAATTGCTCAGGATACTTACAATCACATCAAACTTGGCATAAATGTCAACGAGTCGTCCCTCTCCATCCACTAAGGGCAGCGCCGAGACGCGACGCTCCACAAACTTTTTGAGCGCTGTGATAATGCTTGTGGTCTCGTCGGCTGTCTCAATGTTATCGTAGGTGCCGATCTTTAGATCGCGCAAACTCTTTTGCATATATGCGGGCTTTGGTAATTCATTAATCTGATGGAAAACATAATAAATGTATAGAGTTATTGACGGGAATGCATTGTATAAAGATCTGTTTACTCACATATAAAAACAGGAACCTCAGTATGCGTTTATGTGTCAATATGTACAGGACATTTCCAGTCGCTGGATCGATCACCGGCAATCGATGGATGCGGCTGTGTATGAGAATTTTGATGGCATCATAGAGGGAAGCGTCTGGACCGATGCTGACCAATGGCATCACCTGGTTATGAAGCACGCCTAAGAGCAGCAAGAGATAAACAATTACAATTCAATTCATATTACGAACTATATAGAAAATACTTACTGCGCCATGTGTCCAGTTTGTGCTCCTCCAGCTGTTCCATGGACGCATTGGGTGACTTATAATACATTTGCAAGATCTTGATAAAGTCCGTGATAGTTAACATCCCCACGAACTGTTGCTTCTCCGAGTCCCAAAGGGGCGCAGCACGGACACCGTTATAGACCAATGCATAGAAGGCTTTCTTCACCAGCAGTTGGGTGTCAAATACGACCAGTTTGGCGGAGGTGGGTATCAGATCATAGCACTTGTGAAAACGAAAGAACTTCACAAAGATCTGTGAGTCGTCATCCTCTGTAAATAGAAATTAAAATGTGAATATTAGTAGACTTTTCACAATGATATTGGGAATAGGTTGGAGAGTAAATCTATTATGTCAGAGAGAGATATATACCGGGCCCAGAACCTTTATTGAGCAACTGGGCAAGCAGACGCTTCCATGCCTCCGAGATTTGCTCAAACTCCTTGATGCTCTCCAATGGATAGTAGAGCACATCGGTTGGTCGACCGCTGCCGCCGAGCACCAAGCGGCCCGCATGATTTGAATAAAAGTGCAGTTGTAACATGCGTTTGATTTAGCCAATTGGATTGGACTGGATCGGGGGACGCGTCGGGGGAATGTTTGAATCAGCCACAGAGTTGCACCATTAGCTCTGTCACTCAGATACCCAATGGATGCTGTCAATTAACTGGCGTACACTCGATATTCTATTTCACTTCACCAATTGAACAACTAATTTAAGCCAGTATCAAGGCTAACAGCGACATAACAGTGGCTTAACAGCGACGCCCTTCCACGCGCTTCTCACTGTTACGAGGCGATAAGCAAATGACAAGTGCACTAACTAAACATTTGTTCTATTTGTTATTAATTTGTTATTTAATTTAAAGTAATCAAAAAAACAACAAAATACAACAACAAAGTTTGGCATAAATTGTCTTTTGTTTTCTTTTTTTTTTGACGCGCGCTTTGTCTGCATTTCAATAAATTACATTTAGACATTTTAATTAACATAAATTTAGCGTAGAAATAAAAGTGTGTAGCGAGAATAGGCAAGAGCCAAACAAATAGATAGACGAACCGAAAATAGTTTATAAATTCATTCAGCCATAAATATAATCAAGAAAGAATATACCACAATTATCTTAAAACAAATTTGGCTAGCTGAGAATCACAGAGAAAGGCGACATTCTATGAAAACCAATTAATACTGAGGTGGTAAGGAAAGAGTGTTAATTCAAATGCTTGCCAAGTTACACCTATAGATTATATGCCCTCATCATCTGTCAACTATTGATAAATGCAAAACACACAATAATGTTTTGCATTGTCTGAGTGCCTACGATTAGCTAAATAATGTGCCAAAAAATTAATTAGTCCCCACAGACACGCGTTCAGCAGACTTTAGAAATCATATGGTAGGTGTTAGATACATTTTTATTTATGAGCTCAAATATTTTAAAAACTAAATGGTATTTAGAAAATTGAGAATATTTATAAAAGTAATAATTTAAACCATTTTGCAATTAAATAAATGAAATATTTTGGGTTGTATTTGATTTATTTGGATAATCTCGACCGAATAATTCATATATGACTTCTTACATTTTTGGAGAGTGTGCATTTAATATTCTTGATTTAATACATCAAAACATAATTCTAATACCCATCTAAACCTATGACTTCACAATTCCGAACAATATTATAATCCATTCTTTATAATTCCAAATATTTTACATGAGATTAAAAATTCATATGTATGCAATAAATTTGTTTCATGTTTTTTTTCTTTATAATTTCAGCTCCTACACATTTTTTTAAACAAATTATCCGCGCTGACAAAGCTGCCAAAAAATAAAGTGAAGGCTAAAATAAATATTTGAAATAGCACGTTTTTATATATAGTTGAAATAATAAAATAAAACAGCACACAAAATATATTTGTTTTGATTTAGAAAAAGTTGTGTACAACTCTTAAAGTTGTTGCCAGGGCAAATGGCAAAGGCAAGACTCTAATCGGTCAGATAAAAAATAAAAAACAAAAAAAAAACAATAAAGAAGCAGATTGAAAAAAGGTGAAGGTCCCCATAGACACACGCACACACACACACACACACCCACACAAAACTATTATAAATGTGTGTGTATAGATTTCTTAGGTGTTATTGTTTAGCGTTTGTTGTCTTTTTTTATTTGCTTTTTGTTGTTGTTGTTCTGTACAAGTTAATTAAAATGCTTTGAGCTTTTTCTTTCATTATGCTTTAGTTTTTGTTGTTGTTGTTGCTATTGTATTTGTTGTATTTGCTTTTATTTTGAACAATTGCAAAACAATTTTAATTGTGGTTTGTTGCAAATTGGCGTCGCGGCGCCTCGATCGACTATATATATAAATATATATGTTGTATGTATTTAGTTAGTGGACGAATACTCGTCTTCGTTTAAGTGATTCTTTATTTTGTTTCTTTGTTCTTTAAATATTTCACCAATGACTAATGTCTTCGATTTGGAAGACCTTCAACTGCACTTTGGATTGTCCGAGATATGGATACTCTTCTCGTTACAAGTTCGTTTCTTTTGGTAAGGGAGGAATTCTATTATTTTGGTTGTCGCGGCGCTTTTCTATATATTTTGTTTGTCGCCCGTCTAAACGTTTCGAGATTTTATCATAAACTGATCCTCTAGTCTGTTTCTGTTTTTGTATTTTCTGCTTTCCCACTCGGTCGGAAAAACGAAAAGTTTTTCGCCAAAGCGCAAAACAAATAACAAAAAATATATATATATATGTAGAATGAGAGAAACGCGTAGACGTATTTGAAATCAATTTCTAAATTACTCGTTTCGCGGCTGCCGAAATAAACAACTCAAAACAGCGGAACCTGAAAATCGGCCGATCAGGAAAACTATCATATTGAATATGACGCTAATGATGTTCATGAAATGCCTCAAATTGGCATCTAAATGCAACTGAAAAAGGCCAACAGAGAGAGCAAGAGAATTAAAGAGATTGAAAATTATAGACCATTTCGGTCGTAACTTATAATTAGCTTCAAAGAAATCAAAAACTGGGAGGTGTGTTCAATGTTTACGTCAACTAGTTACGCATCGTTGACAGTCCCTATTCCTAGTATACAAATAGAGGGGGGAAGGGAGGATTAAAAGGATGGAAAGAGAGAGGGTTTAATAGCAAACATACTATATATGTACATTGTTCTTGTCACTTGGCGCCTACGCAAGTTCTCAATACTTAATCCCTCTAATATATGATTTTGATTAAATTAAATGGCGACATCTGTATATATATTGCTTTTTGAGGTTTCTAAATAGATCCTAAATCGTCGTGTGCCTCTACAACCAGAATAAATAAGTGTCACCCTCTTGACAAGCTGCCAAAAAGGTGGCTGCTAATTTATTTGAAATATATTCGTATTTGTTTTTCGGAACGCCCCCCTTGGGAATAATGTTCACTTACCGAAATCAGACAGATTGACTTTCTCGAGGAAAGGATCGGCAACAGGTAACTGAAATGAGAAAACGTAAAAAATAAGATAAATACATAAATTACTAATCGTAACTTAACTCAAGACTTGAAATGTCTTACTAAGGCTTAAAATAGCTTATTATAACTTACGTAAATAAATGTAATCTTTGATAATAAACAGTGATATTTACAGTTACAATTGAATCATCTATTTGCTTTTAAAGTTGGTACAAAAATTAGATAAACTAGTTAAACAGAACTAACTTCTAATTACATTAGCAAATATCATAAAAATGTATCTTATCACACATTCTATATAGACTCTTCCGAGACATTTACAAGGTCCACTTGCAACCTAAAATGTATTTTAATACGTAGATTTAGGTCAAGCAACGTTTGTCACGTTTCCATTATATCAAGTATAATTTAGCTAATATGTGTATGTATTTATGTACATGACTATGAATATACTCGTATGTACGTAAGCAGTTCTCTAATCGCTTAATCATAAAGTGCCGACGCGATCACAGATAAAAGAATGCAAACTTCAATAAAATATTTATCTCTCTCTCTCACTTGCCTATGTACATATATAGTAAAAAAATAAAAGTTTCAAAATTAGCATTGAAATGTGCTATTGTGGAACAAGTGGCAGTAACAAATGCCATAGTCAAATAAACAATTGAATAATTGCAATCTCAGTAAACAATTACTCTGATAGAAAGACTGAGTGAGAGAGAGAGAGAGAGAGCGCTTATTGCTCTCTCTCTCTCTTTTGAACAAGCTCTCACATATTCGAAGTAGCAGCTGAAAATGACCAAATGGGACAGACGCGTCAAGGCAAATGAGTGCAAAAAAGCTGTTAGACAGCTGTAAGGTAAAAATGCAATATGAAATGTCTGAAATTGCATTTGCAAATAAGCAAAAGCTCTCTCTCTCTATCTCTGAGTTACACTCATTTACTCTCTCGACTTACGCTAATTTTACGACCAGCGTGCAGTTGTTGCAGCTGCTGCTGTTGACGCTTCCATTGCTCGATCTGCTCAACGCTGTAGTCGCTGCGTCGACGCAACAAAAGACACTGATGCACTGATGATGGTGACGAATGGCGGGGGGAATTGTGGGTGCTTTGGTTGTGGTTGTTGTTGCTGCTGCTGCTGCTGCTGCGTCGCTGATAGACAAGCGACTGTTGCAGTTGTCCAATTGAGCCCAGTTCCATGTGGGCTGTTGCCGGTGAATGACCTGCGGACAGACGTTTGCCAGGTACTAAGCCATTTGCAATTTTGTTGCTATTACTATTAACGCGCTGTTGTTGTTGTTGCTGTTGCTGCTGTTGTTGACTATTATTAGCAGTTGCTGTTGTCTTGCGACGCAACAGCACTGCCGGCATAGCAGCTGTTAATGTCGCTGACAGTTTTCTGCTATCCTTTTGTTTGGTTTTTGCTTTGCTGGAACTGATGCTGTCATCGCGTCTGCTTACGTGCTGCGAATGCTGTTGACCGTCAACAAAATCCGAGAGATTCGCGCTATTCAGCAGCTGATAGTTGGCACTGGCCGTGGGACCGTTACTTGACATTAGCGTGGGCAGATTACTGTAGCACTTCTTGCGATAGAGCGGTGAATTGCTGAGAGAGCGCGCTTTACGTGCAATTTTCGCATGCAAGCTGTCATAACTAATTTTGTTCTCTCTGTGTCTCTCATTTTTGCTGGCGCTCTTCTTGCTATTGTTATTGTTGTTGTGCTTGTTGTTGTTATTGCTGTCATTATCGGGTAGATTTGGGTCAAAGCGCACGCTTAATTTGTTATTGTTGCCATGTGGTAATTTTGAGGAAGCTGTCGTCGCCCGCTGCTGTTGTTGTTGTTGTTGTTGTGACACACCTGACGCAGCCGTCACTGCTGCTGCGGCCGCTGCTGCTGAGGGCAGAACGCCAATGCGCGGTGCGCTCGACTCGAAGGCGGAATAGCGACGACGATACATGTGCAAACACAAATACGCACGCACTTTTAATTTTATATATATATATGTATGTATAATATATATATAGCCACTTAAATAGGTGGTATATATATAGAAATGCAGTCACACACACACACACACGCACTTTCACTGATAAACACTCCCCGAACAATGCGTAGATGATGAAAAAAAATTTGCAATCGCCCGTTGCCTTTTGTGTCTGCTATTCTCTGCTGCTGTTGCTGTTGCTGTTTTGTTTCGGTCTCGGTTTCGGCTTCTGTTCCGGGCACGTCTGCGCGCTCCCAAATGTAAACGTAAACTGGTTAACAGATTGCTGAGCGTTGCCGCCACATGATCGTCACATGTGTGTGCGTGTGCGAGTGCGAGTGCTAAAGCTTAAGCAAACACACACACACACGGAAAAGAGAGACCAATAATCTATGGCGTATCGAAGTTCAAACACTCTAAGGAAAAAGTTTCCATGGCGTCGCATTCGAGTATAAATAGATAATAAATGTATAAATATGTTGATATACTTTTCATTTAGACGAATCTTTCATATCCAAACGAACGCAATTGCAAGTAGATACTCTTCTCTTTTGCAAGTGAATACGTTTGCTCGCATTCTTGAAGCTTCTTCATCAAGCATATCGAGTGTGTGAGAGAGCCGACAAAAAAATAAAACAAGAGAGCGAGAGTGCTGCTCAATGGTTACTCACCCACAAATAGGATAAGCTGTGGGTGACTGACGCTAACAGCGCCATTACATAGAGCGAGAGAGAGAGAGAGAGAGAGAGAGCGAGAGCACTTAATATTAAGTAAACACACTCACAGTGGAAAGCTTCTTTGTAAATTTACTTTGGGGGCTGATAAACAAAATAAACTATGCCATAGATTATAGAGGCCTCTAGTGAATGTCGAGTACCCGAAACAGAGCTGATTTTAAATTGAAATTGCTTCAGCATTAGGCAATGAAATATAGATTATGTGAAATATACGTGCTAATTAATCATCATCAGTAGCCAGAATTCATTCATTCATACATACACACTTATGCGTTGTACTTTGTCACTTAACATACATACTACGTTTGGTTCTACGGGGCTTTCACCGCAGCTGACGTCAGGAATAAGCCAACAGTTGCGAGTGGGAGAGGAGTAATAACAATTCTTGACATGAGCGTGAAATATTGTACTTACATAGTATTATATATACTCGTATGTATGTATGTATGCAGTAAACGTAGTAAAATGAACATAGTATTTAATAGTAATGATAAAAAAAAACCAGTTCCGCCTTAATGACCATATTGCGGAGTGTGAAAAAATTGTAAACAACATTGTAAGAACACTTTAGCCAATTAAGTTGACCTTGCGATTACGCCAACATAGCATACAACAACAAAGTGCTTATAGATAATGGTAAGGTTGATGACAATAAAAACAATTTGGGAGTTATCAGCTATTAGCTTTTTTATATGAACTCTGTATGACTAATTAAATTAACCAAGAAAAACCACAACAATCGTTAGTTGAAAAAAAAAACCAAAAATAAATTAAAGCTCTTGTACTTTTACAGCTAAAACGTAAATTAAAAAAGTGGTGCATACTCTTGGGCGGCGAGCATATATCGAAAACTGTAAGCTATTTAAAAAAAGCTTAGGGCAACAAGTGCAGCTGGCATTGAAGTGAAATTATGCTAACCGTATGTATTATATGATTAATGCGAAAAGCGACAAGAGATGGCAGAAAAAGAAGGATATACGGACGTAAGTGCATTCTGCTTAAAATCATTTATCAACGCTAAAGCTAATGCAAGGCTGAACTCAGGGGGTAGAATAAAGTTCTAGGAAGCTCTTAGAGCAGGGTACTGATGGCTGACTTTAAGTAATCGATATTATTATACACGTATATTATCATCATGAAGGTCAAACTTTGTGGGTAGAATAAAGTTCCCAGAATTTTTAAAACTTGAAAACTGATTCGTGTTTAGGTTCTTAAACATATATTATGGACTTGATTATACATATTTATTACGATTACAGGTCAAACTTGGAGGGTGAAGAGCAATTTAGGTAGCATTCTAGAATATTTTATATACGCTATCTTAAATACTTTAACAATACTTTCAGTTATAGAAGCAATATTACTTACCCCTCTGGAGTCTCTGAATAGAATAGCTGCATGATGTGGATCAAGGGTGCCATCCCCGCGAAAGCTTCGACCAGCAGCACCAACAGAAGCACGTCGTTTCTCCAAATCCGCTGAGGCCCGACGCATATGTGCACCTAACAAGGAAGAAAATGATAACAGATTTAATAAAAAGTGACAGAGTAATTGGAAGAATAAAGTCCTATCTTAATCAATTATAAGAAGCACAGCAAGTACCAGGTTAAGAAACGCATTTTACCTTCTTTAACAATGCGATCATAGATCTTATAGGTGGCACCGCAATCGTCCAAAATGCGATTGGGCCGACTGAGCGTGTTCACGTCCAAACTCTTGGATCGAGTACGGAAATTCTCTTGCGGATCATTCTGTGGCGAGGTGCAGACACTCTGAGCATCATGATGTTTTCGCGGCCAGACGTGAATCTTCTTGCCAAAATGCTTCAACATCTCTTGAATGGAGTGATGATGATGATGGTGGTGATGATGGTGCTTGTGCTTGTGTCCATCCTTATGCGGTGACTGTGCAGATTCATCAACGCTGAGACTCTTGGCAAAAGATGAGTTATCGAAACGATGCCGTACAAATGGACCGCCTCCAGGAACTGGAACTGGAACTGGAACTGGAATACAACCGCTGTCAGTGCTATTCACTGACTGACGAGATCCCCCGACGCTGTAATCATCCAGTGAGGTTGCAGCCGCATTAACTTTATTAAATATGGATATGGCGGTGGGTCGCTCGTTATTCCGCTGCTGTCCGCTGGCGCCCGTATGCGTGAAATACTGATGATCCGCCTGACTCTCGTAGATGTCGTCAAGATCGTGTGGAAAGAAGCCACCCGAAGGTTGCGGCGGCGGCGAACCAAAATCGGGAGCGCCTCGACGCATGCTCTGTAAGGAATTTGGGTGGTTAGGTGCGTTGCATGCGAGGACCGGTTGAACAGACCCCTAAAGGACACTACAGCACTACAGAAACCATCACAAATAATTAAACTAAAGGCAACATATCTTAACTAATTGATAACAAATAGATTTATAGAGATAGATGATGGGTTATGTGGAAAATTAATAAAATAAACGATCATCAGAATTAATTTATAGGGATAACATTTGATAGGTCGAATGTAAAGTCGTGTTAACGAGTGCTGTAGTGTAAAGGGGATCTTGGGCAACTGGTTAAATTGTTAGTTCCGCTGCTTACGCCATAAATAGCCGGACTGTGAGATCGTTCAAGGAAACTGCGCTTTGAGGATGGTGTGCGCTTTAGGCTGCCACTGATGCCAGATCCGTTGGTATAACAGCTGTCATAGGAGTTACGTGGACCACAGCTGGCAGCGCTCTGTCCTCCGTTGCCCGCCTGATGGGTTGGCGAGTTGTTGTAGTGATGATTGGCTAGCGACTTAACGGCATCCGGTACAGCCTGTGGCTGTGAGTGTCGGTCTGTCTGCCACTGGGCATACGAACTACCCGTCACTCCGCCCATTGCCGAGTTATTCGAGTTGCTGCTGGAGCTGCTCGACGAGTCCACACTGTACAGGTGATGGCCATGCAGCGAGGATGGATCATTGTTGCCGTAGCCACTGTAGACACTCCGTCCGCTGTTATGTTGGGTCCAGCTATCGGTGCTGCCGCCTCCGCTCAGTTGCTTCTCAACGGCATGTTGCCGATAGAGATGGGAAATTCCATGCATTGCGACGCCGTTGTTGTTACACTTTTATAACGCAGTGTAGAACAAGTGTTGTTTGTTTGTTGTCAGTTTGTGTTTATTGTCAATTGCAGCAACCGTGTTTGTCAATCTATATGTATATATATTTACTTATGTATATTGCGTATATTGTAGTTGTATTTTTTATTGTATGTAGACCACTGTCACAATCCTGTATCTCTTTCTTTCCCTTTCTTTCGGGGTTCTCTTTGCGAAAGTCACATAATCCTTGCACTGTAAATGAAAAGCACATCAGTTGATGTTGTTGTTGTTGTTGTTATTGTTATTGTTTATTTTATATTGTTGTTGTTGTTCATTTTGTTATTGTTGTTTGCACTTGCACTTGTCAAAGCTTTGTGCTTTTTGCTCTCTATCGCTTTGAAAATCGTCGCTGTAGTCGCTGCAAGTTGAATGCACTCAAATTAAGTCAAAGCTGCAGACGACGTCGCTGTCGCTGTCGCAGTTGACGTCGACGTCAACGTCAGCATTAACGCCTGTGCGTGTAGGTTTTTTGTTTTTTGTTTGTCAAAATATTTATTATTTTTTTATATGCAAGTACATGTGTATTGCATGTAATTTTAAACAATTTTTGTCATTATTTGTGCAAGTTCTTAGCATTCGTAAATTCTGTTTAAAGAAGCTATTGCAAAACGAACAGCAAGTACTAACATTTGCCTACACTGTTAAGTGACTTAACAGAGGGAATAAAGTCAACGTCATTGACAAGCGCAGCGACTGCGCGCCATTTGCACTTGAATAAGTTCACCACCCACATGGCCAAGTGTCAATGCGCGAGCAGCTTATATTTTTTATTATATTATTTTTTCCTATTTTATTTTATTTGTTTGTTATTGCTGATGCAGCTGCTCTGCTTTTGTGGTTGTTATTATTGATGCGGTCGCGCTCTGTTGTAAATTCTCTAGGTACACAAAAAAAAAAAAAAAAATTAAATCGATTGCAAACGATATTGCTTGTGACATTTTGGTCACCTGATCCTCAAACATTTGTATGTATGCATATGTGTTAACAATGCATATTTACACATGTTTTCTATAACTTGTGACAATTTGATCACCTGTGCATGTTCAAAACGATGTCAATAGCGACAAACTTTGTCGCCTGCACACAGTGGTCTATCTAGGCTCAAAGCACTGCTCAAAGTCCCACTTGGGCAATTAAATGATTGAATAATGCAATTACAATTGTATGTGCATAAGTATTTGATTTATTTGTAAACATGTCAAACAGTTGCTCTTTGTAAAAAGTTGATGGCTTCTTTATAAGACTGTAAATATACATATATGCAAATATTATGGTTGGATTTAAATAAACTTTATCGCCAATGTAATAAAGAAACAACGTGAACGAGAAGAGAGACAAGACTAAAATCAGCAAGAAGCACAAGCAAAGTTCTATTTATAATATTATAACGCCACTATGTTAAATATACGAAAGAGAAGAGTGAGAGCAAAAGAGTAGCCAAAGGCATTGATGGATAAAAATGATAAAAGAGAAATGTTGAGCCACAATATGAAATTACGACGTTTGTGAGACGCTCACAAAAGCTGATTAAATGTTTGCGCAATCGAGCTTAAGTTCAATTGAGGTTAAGTTGCACCTTCACCTAAGCAACCCCCTCCAATGGTTTTTCGTCCATAAACGTAATCAAAATTTGTGTAAATTAATGCGAAATATTGAGACACAAAGACACAAGAGCACACATATGCACACAAACACAACCGTTTGCCTAAAAATGCCAGCACAGACTGAGAATGAAAGGAAAAGGAAGACAAATATGCACGTGCAATGTGTAAACAAGTGACAGAGAGCATAAACAGCGAGAGCAAAAGAGAGTCACAGCGTGGGAGAGTAAAAGACTAACATACATACATATGCTTGTACTAGTTTGTGAGTGTGATGCTGCTGCTCTGTTAACAGTTCGCTGTTAACGGCTAACAGTGGATTGGCTAGAGGGTGTGAGTTACTGTTGTTGAGTGCCCCTCAGCGTAATGCAAAGCACTTCATTAGAGAAATGACCTTGGGCAGGGAATGCGGGCAAGCATATTGTAATTGAACAGCAATTTCGCAAGAGTTTTGCACTTTGAACACTCGGAACAACATTAACATTACTCGTTATGGAAACGAGGCGCATTAAATAAAATTTCTTTAGAAAGCCTTTGGGGGTTGCCATCCCCCAAAAAAAACAAAATATGATAACGACAGAAACGTGACCTGCTCCATCAAATTAATCAAATGCAAGTAAAAATTCTGAAAGAGTAGCATCAAAAGACGACGCATGCGTATATGAAAAGTGAAAGTATATAAACGGCAATATATACGCATCGTATGTACATATATGTATCTATATACCTACATTTGTATATATGTATAGCATATTGGCTGATATGATTGTGGCTCACATGGAAAAAAGTAATGAAAATCAAACTGCGCATTTAGGTCAAGTTTGTGAAATATTCCAAACTTGTCACAAATTATCAATGTGGCGCTGTTTGAAAATGCCAAATTATTGTTGGAGTTGATAAGCTTATCAAGCCGCAGTCGCCATGTCAGACCCCCACTAGACATATTCACTAGACGACAGATTTCAGACCCCAACAAACGGCGATAAGGGGCTAAGAAAGGTAGTCATTGTTATTATTTGGGCTCAACTTATCATTAAATTGATTGGAGCACACAAACTATAAATAACAGTTAAAAGTGTTTACGTACTTTATGTTTACCTCTAGAGTTATATTATCTTTGAATAATGCAGAGGTAAGCTAATTTTTGTATTGTTTTTGTTTGTTTTCTGGATATTTTGTGCCCGTAAATATGAAACCATTAAAATGCCGCTTAGTTGGCAGTTTGTAGTTTATGTGGCCAGCCAGCATTCACCTTGAACGTGATTGGGAATTGGATATGTAAAAGTGAATATTTCATATTTAGTTGGTGCTTTGGTTAGTTTTCCACCCAGCGTCATGCATTGAACATGCGACCAACCGTTGGGGACTTGGCTAAAAGTACTAAACGAGTCCAAGAAACTTGTTTAGGTTAGCAAATTGTTTTAGTTTCTTATGATTGAAGAACACTCCAATTACACTTTTTGTTGTGCTGACTTTTTATTTATTTTTTTGCATACACTCGTACGTACATATTTTATTATTATTGTCGAATTTAATATAATAATAATACATACATAGGTCCACGTTGTGAGTTCGATGACGCAGCGCTGAATATCAGAAATTCGATAACTTTTATTGAGTTTTGAGTGAAGTTCAATAACTGAAATTCTCACTTAAGTGTAACTTCGAAAGCTGACACTTAATATTAAAGAAAATCGATACTCGCAAAATTTAAACATACTTCATATTGATATAAATATATGACAGTGAGTTTTAAGGAAAGTCACTGACCTCTACCCACCAACTGGGCACATCTATTCCTAAGATTGGCCCACACTGAAGTGCAACCTTCATAGCAAACTTTGAACTTTCCACCCACTCAATTTCGACCATAGTATAGACTAGACAATAGGTGGCAGTGACCTTGGTCCGAGTGCGAGGTTTATCCTTGAGCATCTATAGACTAAAGGTTCCGACTAAAAGTGCAAGCCCATAAAAATGTCATTACAATCTTGAAATGAATACATTAATGATATATTAAGTAAGCTTGTCAGTTAGTCAGTCAGTTAATATGCTACTTGTTGTGGGCGTGTGTTTCTATCTCTTCCTCTCAACCCCTTTCTCCCAATAATTTCCCACACAAAGATACTGTCTCTGTCTCACTCTGTCTATCTCACTTTCAGTTGTTGTTTCCGCATCGTTGAAACGGTGCAATTAGACAAATGCACAATGCGGCCGGAAGTTAGTACAGAAAAGTTGAACAGACAGACTTTTTGGCGTATTTGTGGGCATTTTGTATTACGTTAATTAGTAGATGGTGGAGAGGGGCGACAGTAGAACAAAAGAAAGAAAAAAAAACCTTCAGGCAGCATCTTTGAAAATGCATTGAAAAGTCATTGAAGATGTTTTATGCAATAATTTTAATTGTTATTTGTTGTTGTGCAGTTTGAACTGTTGCCAATTTGTAATCCTCACGTTGGGCACTATGATTGATTATTCGATACATAAAACTGTTATACAAAAGTCATTACTATTCGATTGCTAATGGGCAAATGGGTTTTTTTTTTTAATTTGGTGTCAACTTGTAAACAGTAATTGTAAACTGTCATACAAATAAATATTAAAATAAATTATTTCATTGCAGTTATATAAAATACAAATTAGCCAAATAATATTAATGTTGTACTCGCAACTTTTATACACTTTACATTTTAGCAGTGTCTAACAAAAGATATTGATGTCAATCGTTCATTACCTTTAAGTCAACTTGAATTAAACGATTACACGATAAGCAATATAAATCAATATATAGATCACGCACCACTTTGCCATGTGGATAACTCATCGCATGATTCATTAGTGAATTTCACAAAGTGCTTCCCGAAAACCAAAGGCACAAAAGACTAGACCTTTGGGACCTCTATTGGATGTTTATTCAAAACAACAACTTTGCTACACAGGTTCCCCATCTTATATAACCGCTAAGACTATAGTCTCTATTTGCATTAGCAGTCGTACCGGCAACATTTGCATTCAAAATGAGCCGGGCTGTCTCTCTGTAAATACTCGATACTGTGGTAATTGGCTACTCAACTTGGCTACTCACTTAAGTTTAGCTTCCTCAAGGCGACAAGTGAGCGCCACGTTTGGTTTCAATTCAATTAATGGGTTCGCTTCATGTTGACCCCCTAATGGAACTGACATTTGACTTCAAATTTTGCTATTGTGACTTAAAAAAAAAAAACTTGTTAAAAGGGGCACGACTTTAACTTTATTTATTTATTATTGTCTGTTGTTTCCACAGCGGACACATCATTCTAAGCAACGACATATTTGACATAGTATTGTGATCTATATCTATCTATATCTATAACTTTATTCGTAGTATCATTGGTGCCATAATAAATGCGATTCACGCGCCGTTTCTTTTATATTTTTGCACCCGAAACTTATAGATATTGGCAACCTGCTGACAATAAGAAACGATTTATCAAAAAAATGTACAAGTTAGGAATATTTAGAAGAAGCAGACAATATTTATGTGCCTCCTCTTACGTATTTCGATTATATTCTAAATACCGCAAATATATTGCATTTGATTTTAGCCCCAACTTTACTATTTATGACCATACTTTAGAAAAGCCCTGTATTGATCTCTCGATTAAGCAGCTATCAAGAAAGCACAAGACGACATGATAATACAGTATATATAAACAATTTATTATTTTATTTGCATGTGTACTGGTGATATATAGTAAATATTATGCTCTAATGTCTTAAGTGCTCGGCATTGACGTCAATGGGAATTTATGTAAATGAGCGGTTGGTCCCTAAGTATTTTGCAATTTGTTTAAAGCCCAAATTAACGTTTTACGCGGGTGCTAATTAGATTTGATGAGTTTCCATTTGTATGGGGCGTAACTGAAAGTTATTGACTTGGGATTGCAATCACAACAAAGAAACGATACTAAATAAATGCATAATAAAGATAGTAGGAGGTACTAGCTATTAGCAAATTACTAAACAGACAATTTTCTATTTCTATATATTTGTGTTCCTTTTCATTTCAAGAACGCTGTCAACATATTCGTTAGAAACAAACAATAGTTGGCAGCAGTTGAGGGAAATGTAAATACACATTTTTCTTTCCACAAACTCATTAAAAAAATGTCAAATGAAAGAGACAGAGCAACCTTCATGAGTATAGTGATGGTGATATGTATGTCCAGAAGGCAAAATCAATAGGAACAGTAGGAATGCTGAGCAGTTAAATGGAAAACGTTAGAAAATTCATGAAATTCAACAAGCAAACGGCCTAAATTTAATATTAAATATTATTTACTGTAGACATCAATAGAATAATATACAAGTTTAGTTTTTCACTGAGCAAAAGTTCTATAGCTGTCGTCTAGATTCAAATTGTTTTTACTGGAGAGTGTTTTCTTAGGTTGACTGCTGTCACCTAATCTTCTGTTTTATGGCTAAGAACTATAAATAGTTACATAGTAAATAACAATAAAAAATCGTTTAATGTCTAACAAAATTTGAGTTAAATTCACCAACTTTCATTAAGCAAATCGTCAACAACTTTGTTCAGTGATTCAGCAAAGCAAAGTAACATCTATCAATTGCCCTTTTCCGGTTTTGAGGGCCCCACTCCCCAAGATTTTTTTTACATTCAGGTCCTATGTTTATTAATTTGTATTGTTGTTGTTGTTGTTATTAATATTATTGTTGTTGTTGCTGTTGTTGTTGTTAAACGAGTAAAACTTGTAGGCAAGTAGAATTTATTTGCTTGACGATAAACAAACAAATAAAGTCAACATTACTAGGCCCTAAGTATTATTAATGCTGTTGTTATCAAAAAACAACAACAATAGTAACATGAGCACGTGGCATTGCATCTGAAAATATAGGATATATGATATACAAATAGAATACTATGAAAATGTGTGCGTTATACTCGTATAATATTAGCCCAACAAGTGGCTCTGTGTAAATTAATGGCCCGACACTCTTCCGAGCAAATACGAGCACTTATATTATTTACGAGTACATCAACTCATACGAGTACACCAATGATGAATATATATATATATTCACATTCACATTCATATTGACATTAGAATTGGCAATCGCCGTTAGCTGCTCTCCCGGACTTTGCTTCATTCGTTCTTGTTTACCTATTCAAATGCGTCGTAAAATGGAGCAACAAATTCTGTGTTGACCAACCCCAACTGTTTCCACTGTGCGGACAGTCAAAAGCTACTCGATTTCCTACCATTTCCTATAGCCATACATATGTATCAAGGCTAAAAGCTATTAGATCTATCCACCCACACATGAGACATATCAAATCGTGCATGCTAATTAACGCCTCTGAAAATGGGTGTGTTTGTTTTGCACTGCTTCGTCCATTATATTTCATACATATGCCCATTTTTACATATATTTCTATACATATATAATTGGAAAAAAAAACCGTATCTTTTGACTGCGTGTCAAAATTTGCAAAGTGCACATTAAATGTATATATTTAGCATTGTTTTTGGTTTTAATTTATGGGCTAATTAGTTAAGAATCGACTAAAAGTCACGATCCCACGTTCAGTTGAAAAGATGGCGATAGAAAACAAAACCATACTTTCAGGATATACCTCTGTATAACTGAAATATAACACATTTTTGATTTATACAAAGATTTACATTCCTTCTTCTAGGTAAAATTCATTTGAATACAGTCATTAAATATATAAAAAAAAGTCAAACCTTTCGGGAAATAAATTTCCATAAGAAATTTTGAAGTACCCTAAAGATTTAATTTTATTTATATTTTCGAGCTGTAAAAAGTTTGTTATGTCTTTGGCTTCTTAAGAACTCAACTTGTCTAAAAGAGCTAAATGAGTTATTATATCCATCTATCGAACAGTGCACTTGTAATATTTTTAATCGTTAGCGTTTTTTATCGTCTGTAAGTATTTACTTTATGGGATGATTCTTGTTTTCTGGCTCTCATTTCCCTCCTCCGACAAACACTTATATGGCTCTTGCCACTGTCGTGGTTGTTCTTGATGTTGTTGTTGTTGTATTTGTATTGTGGCTTATTGCTCACTTAATCGCTGACAAAGTTTCAGATGTCTTCCGAGGCTGTCACATGATACAGGATTAAGTTGCGAAAGGCCTAAGAAGCTCAAGGACATTCGACTTTTCTTACTCGTTCGTGTGTGTTGTTTACGACTTTTAATTGGGCGTGGTCAGAGAGACAGAGAGACAGAGAGAGAGAGAGAGAGAGAGAGAATGAGAGAATGACAGAAGCTCGTTAAGAAATTGATGACTGAAGGAAAAAGAATACAAAAGCAGCTACGACGGGACCGCCTGGAGTGTTGTTACATTTGTGGCATGCGATGGTTAAAGAATGAAACAAAGAACCGAAGAAAACATGTGTATATGTACATAAAATAAGTACAGACAAAATACGAGAAGCTAATTACTAACTAAGTATGACATAATCTCGTATTCGCGTATGTAACATTCAAAATATACATGATATGCTTGGATTTTAAACCAATTAAAATTATGGATACTTTCAATGTTTGATATTATGTTCGGTATTTCGTATTTTATCAGCCTAAAAAATAATAGTTATAATAATTAATAATTTTTTTTTCCTAGTTGTTCAAGTACTAAACTTAAAAGCAAGTCACAGCACTCTTGTTTTTGCTAATTCCCAGCTCGAATCAAGAAAACTTGATACCCTGTTTGTTAAGTACAGTCGTAAATTTATGCAGTTAGCAACAACAATAAAGCGTGTTGCAATTAAGGCAATCATCTTGGTAACAAGATTATAAACAACAATAAAAACAACAACAAATATGAAAAAAATTTATGTTGTTCACAATATAATTGAACAGAAATTTAATTGCCATTTTTAGTGAGTTCCTTCACTTGACCCAATTCTCAGTCGACCCCAGAGACAAATAAACAAGCTGCGAGTTTTGTTTCTAATCTTTTAAAATAACAATCCGACAAACAACAATCGGAAAATTACAATCAAATAATGCAACGTCAAATGTTTCCCCAAATGAATGTGATTGATGATTTAAAAGCGTGTTGAATAAATTTATAATTTGAGATTTCCAATACTGGAATCTATAGAAATTACTAGATAAATATGACATAATTTCAAGAGCAGCTAAGGAAAATCTAAACAAAAAAAAACAACTTTCCAATGGAAAAAAGTTTAACGAACCCTATCAATACTGCAACAACAACAAGTTTACGATATTTGTATTGACCTTTTTCACCGTCACAAAACTGTTAGTAATAAAAAAGGTTGAATAGCTGCTTGAACAGGTTTTTCCCATGTGTATCTAATAGTATTTGTATCTATATCTAAATAAATCTGTGCTTTTACGCAGTCTTAAACTACAATTTAGCGGCAAGTGCTAAAATATTGTCAAGTCGTAAGTAAAATCAGCCAACAATAAAAAGTTGCATGCAACAAGAGTTGCGTTGCTAAAATAGAACGCATCAAGGTCACGTCTGTCTATATAAAACTGCAATCTGGTGCAGTATATTAAGTAGAAATATTTCAGAAAAAGTGCATAAATTCCATGTACATCAATATATCCATAAAATTTGTGGCATGCATAAAAACTTCAATTATAAGATTATAATAATTTCACATAACCATTAATAATGAAAGATAAAAATTGAAAGTGGAAGAACAAATATTTGTATTTATTTAAGCACCTTGTAAACTTTCAAACTCTAAACCAGGTCAGGAGTTCCAGAAACCAGCCAAAGTGAAATCAATATTTTGAAGAATTTGCTGAAAAGTTACAAACACTTCTACATGACTGATAAGCTCATTTGTGATAGATGATATGCTGCTCATTTCGCACCCCCTAGAATTTCATATGCCTCTTGCAGACTCTTGTACATACCAGCCCATATGACACTGTGTGTATCTCACACACATACATATCTACATACATATACAAAAGTGTCGAGCACATCGTCTTGGGGAGATTTTTTTTGCGTCGCAAACGAAATTTTTACCTCCAGCCGGCGATTATTTTCTGTTGTTGCCGCTGCACAGATTGCCAAAGGCTGTTGTTTTGATGTTCTTTTTATTTTTTTCGTTCTTCTATTGCCGGTCCGAAAAGTAACGTAACAAGCCCAAAAGAAAACGAAAATAAAGCACACGACCAAAACGAAATGCCGAGCAATAGGAACATTTTTTCGCTGCGCAATTTCTTTGACTTGTTTTTGTAATTGTTGTTTTCTCTTTTTCCGTTTTTCGGCATCCTCTACCAAATTGTATAATCTGTGAAACTGTTGTTGTTCTAATTCTCATACTCTGTATTCAGTGAAACTGGATAAAAGGGGGGGGGGGTGTATTAATGTTGTGGAAATTTTACATCTGTATACATCTGTATGGTGAGTATCTTCTAGTCAAGCATTGTACGGTTTGTCGGCTTGAGCAATTCATGAATTACGCAAACAAAAGCTACGCTCATGAACAATTGCCTAAAATCGGTGTGCATAAATTTTAATTAAATAAACTTGAAAATTTAATTACAGTTTATGTATAAATTTTGTTATAAAAATCTTTTTCAATCAGCGTAAATAACCCCTCCCAAATAACAAAAGTGAATCCAATATCAGTGCTATAATCTCATACTCATATTGTTTATAGATTTCTCGGGGTGTGATGTTGTAGTTTTTTGTGTATGCTTAAACTGACCTATTCCAAGCGAATTTCAATTGTCAGACATGTGTCCATAATATGGACACATATGAAAATGTCGTAATTTGTTTTGTATTTATAAAACGAATGTTTGTAATAATGTGCAAACCATATCAGTAGCCTATGCGGGATTCCATTTACTCTTTAGCAATTATTTTTAGTTTGCAAGATTATCACTGCCGCTCATTATAGAACTCAGTAAGCAATATAATCTACTGTGAAAATGAACAAACAACTGTTAAAGGGTCTTATCAGTTAGCGAGAGTTGCAGTTTATTAGCTATGGTTGACAAATAATTTGCAATATAATAAAAGGGTTCTTAAAAAGATGTGCGGCATATCTATATGATTACACAATACTTATTCATGTATCTGAGTGCTTATATAATTAAATATAAGGAAGAAATAAGTTTAGACTCTTGAATCTAAAGAATTTTGGCTGACCATGAATGGCTTAATCTTTATCTCAGATATTTACTGATCTGATGCAACTCGAAAAACTATTAATTTCAATGTTAAATTATAAAACAAGTCATATTAAATATAGATTTACATTAATGAAAGAAAGTCTGGTTTTCCGAATTCACTTAGAAAATGCTATAAATAAAACTGCATACAATACACTCTCCACCATAAGTGATTTGTCTAAATGTCTATTTAATATCTCTCTCGCTCGATCTTTGGTCAAATCAAAACAACAATTTGGCTCATGCCTTTGCGTCAGATTTGTTGAAAAAAAAAAAAACAAATGTCATAAATCAAATCAATTCTTTGCTTTTATTTCATTCTCTAATTATATAAGCAACAATAATAAAACGAAAATAAGTGAGGGCGCAACAACAAATATAACTGAATCTTTTGCCGGGTGTATTGGCGCAAAATGTGGATTTTATATTTATAAAAATTTTATCACATGCTCTCAGCGACTCGACTTGATTTTCAAAGCAAATGTTGAGCGAATTTATGTGTGTGCAATTTGAAAGAAATAATTAACGAAATTACATTTTGATTATTTTAAGACTTGCGCAATTGTTGTGGCTTTCAATGTTTATTGTTATCGAGTTTTGATATTATGAATTATTTATTATTTTTATGTGATTTTCACTGCTGCACTTTTCACAAACTTTCCATAAAATGTTTAATGGATTTTCCACTTCACGCACTCAACTATTTATTTTTTATATATTTATATTTCTTTTTTGGTTTGTTTATTAACAATAAAATGCCAGATTAATATGCTCGCTCATGCATATTTATAGCTAAAGATGAAATTGTATTATGTGTGTTTGTTCAAAAACCGCTTTAGAAAAATCCAGTTTGTACTTTAAACGTTTTCTTTGTTTTAAACACAAAACATTTAGCTAATTATGATTCAAATTCTTTTTATTATTATTATTATTATTATATTGCTTGCGGTATTGATTGATGAGTGTTAAACCTTTTGGAGAATGAATTAATTCTTCAACTTGAATTTCAAACTGTCTCGCAGTTTTCAAATAATTTCATTAATAATCCTCAATTCACGTGGCGCTGTTAACGTCTGTCGCGGCCGGCGCTTCAAATTTAACTGAAAGGCGACAACGTAGCCGCCATGTGGCCAACCCAGTCCGATATGAATTTGTGCGTCTGTGTGTGTGAATAGAGAGTGTGTGGGTATATATAAATGCATATATAAATACGTACGTGGTATATGCCGTATCTCACAGTTGTGTCTGCTGCTAAACCGGCAAGGCACATGCTCGAGTCTATATGTATGTATGTGTGTGTAACAGCAGAAAAAGGTGAGCACAACAAAAAATCAAGCGAGCAAAGCGAACGTAGAAAGCCAAGAAACGGTAGACGTTTTAATGTGTAATAACTAAACAGAGCACTGTTAGATAATAAGCATGGCAAAGTAGGCGTGGTCGCGTCTCTGTTAAGCGTCTTTAACCTCTTCTTCATGCTATATATTTAAATTTGGCTCTAGTTCTGCTCACTTGTGAACTTAAACGACCTTTGATGTTAACTATCAGCACGCTGTTGCCTTCTCTAGTTGCTATTTACATAGTTACTGTTAAATAACAGTGGACTGTATTCACGCACCTTCTAGAATGGGAAAAAAAGTGTTGTAATAAAAAAAGTGGAGCTCTTTAATAAAGCTATTGTTGTTTACAATGTCTATTTCATAGCTGCTTTGCATTCACTGTTAATTCTATTTACAATTGTGCGATTTTAATACTATTCTTGTTTGTGTGCGCTGCGTCACGTAGGCAGAAGCAGCAGCAACAGCAACAGCAGCAATGTTCTCTCTAAGGTGGTGGTGACCAAAAAAGCGCCCTTAACATTGTCTATGATCTGCCGCTGTTGTAGCTCCCGCTCCCGTTCTCGCTCTCGCTCTCAATTTCATGATGCTCTCTTTGCTACTGGGATATTCTAGTTTAACAGACTGTAATATGCTTGACTTGTGTATGTGTGGGCGGCTTAACAGACTTTCGCTTATGAATGAGCTATGACAATAGAAAACAAACAACAGCACACACATATGCACATATGTACATTTGAACACTTTCAACTACATCTTTGTCGTCAACATTGTCTGTTTGCCTTCAAAATCAATGTCGGTTAATTGTCGTGGGTTGCAAATTATGTACATACATGTATGTATTTTTGCAATTGCTTTTTCAAGTCAACAGACAATATGCGAGAGTGAATTACTCACTCACACACACGCACACACACATTTATACATTTGCACATACATCTGTAAGTAGACGCGCCTCTCATCATCCCCTTCCCCTACGAAATTATCCGCTCTGCACATGCTTCAAGATTACGTCATGGCCAGATACTTGATATGAAGCCGGCAACGAATAATAACAAAACAACAACAGACAAAACCAAAGGCTTAAAAAGTAAAAAAAAGTGCAAGACCAAAACAAAGCTCCAGAGGGAGGGAGATCGAGTCAGAGCGAGAGCGAGAATGTGAGAGAGAGGGCAAGTGCAACAGACCAGGTGCTTGTTTGTTTTTGTTATTCTTGCATGACATTGAAAACCCAAGCAGCAACAACATAAACAAACAGGAGCAACAATCATTGCAGTCTGTACATAAACACGTCTCGACTTTGCAAAATCAAAAAAAAAAAATAAAGTTTTCAAGGTCAGGCAAAGGGTAAACACGGGAAGACCCAAAATGCAGCAACAGTTAGTTCTGAAACGCACACGCTCATCATGCTTTTCACTCTCTCTCTCTTTCTTTTTTTTCTCTTGGAGTTAATGTTTTCATGAGTTCATATGTGTCTTTCTTGTTTTCTCTCTCTCTCTTTCATTCTTGTCATTGTTATGTTGTTTCTATGATCTCTTTTATGTTACTGGAATAAGAACTATTTTGAAGAATTAAAACAGTGGGGAATACTACCCCTTCTTCCCCTTCCCACTATATTTATGAGTTGTTTTCTTCATTCATCAAATTGTTGTTATTGTTTACACGATTGCGACTTGGCGCTCGTAATTGTTATGAGTGGCAGTTGCATGTTCTATATATGTATGTACATATTTATAGAGTTGTTGGTGTATCTACAGTGGCTCCCTGCTAATTTGCCACAATACATATGAAACATTTTAAATATAAATTTTTTTTTTCTTTATATAAATTACATAGTATTTTAACTAAGCAGAATTAATAAAACATTCAAAGATTTTGTGGCTCAAATAACTATGAGCCACTGTAAGTGTTATAAACTATATTAACATACAGGCATTTCTAGGTTCGCGAACGACGCATTAGTACAGATCTAATAAATAATTGTCTCAAGTGTACAATATTTTCATCAAAAAAGTAGCCAATAATTATTAAAGGTTTGAAATATATTAGCAATCTATAGATATGCTCATATCTGTCGATACATAGTAACAGACCTTCTAAACCACCCTACAAATATTTATACATTCCTAAAGATACTTAAAAGCTTTCAATCTACAGCTCGCACCCTTTCAAGCAAATAACTTCCAACTTCCATAATTTTGTCAAAGCTGAACAAAAAAAAAAAAAAAAAAACAAAACCAAAAATGCAAAACAATATCTCAATTATTTACACAGTTCGCATTTACATATGTAAAATGCATGACAAACAACCAGAACATAAAAACTGTTTATCTGCTGTTAACCAGCGCATGGGCCACCTTTGGATACTTCAACCCCTTTGTAGCCGGTACACCCCTCCTCACACCATCGCCATGACTATTAAAACTTCAGGTTTTACACATCGTTTAGTCATTACTTTTAGCATTCGTCTTTAGCGTATTTTCGTCGTTTGTTTGTTTGTTTTACTTTGCGCAGTTTGTTTTTATTTACATACATACGAATGTATACATATGTGTTTTGTTGTTTTAATTTTCAAAGTCAAGGTTGGTTTGGTTTTCATGATTTGCATAAGTCGCTCTTTAATACGAAATTTAAACAGTATAATAATATAAACGGCTGCAAGTTGATTTAAAATTTTTATTAAATATGTGATTAACATGTAACTGGTACTTGCTGTTAAACTTCTTTAATATCAAATTAATAAGGAATATGTAAATTGAATACTCACTTTGCACTGCCAACTGTTGCTGATGCGCCGCAACACGCTACAAATAAAAGAAAAAAAAATAATTTATTAATTAAAAACGTTTGTACTTTAGCTAACTTAAATTGTTATTTGAAAAGCCCGCAAACTGTTAGCAGAGCTAACAGCACACTGTACACAACTTAGCGAGTACACAAACCGAAACTTGTTTTTAACAGCATGCTGTTATGATTAACCCTTATGGTGTGTACTTAGATATTTCTTCTGATTGAATGTGACATGTGATTTTCCTTTAATATTATTATTTTATTTTTTTTTATTAATTTGCTTACATTTGCATTGGCTAACATGGTGCGTAGACCAGAGCTTTGCAGCGACTGTACATCCAGCGATTGGCTGCGACCGCGTTGAGTTTTTGTGGTCGGTGATGTGGGCGGTGCACCGCTGCTTGATGCATTCGTTGAGTGGGTGTGGCGATAAAGCCAACGTTTTACCGCAGACATTATATATTTTCTATTGTAGTTTAGTGTTGCTTAAGTATAATTTTAAGTATAGGTATTAAGGTAAGCACAGCCGTTTGAATGTTTTGAGGATCAGTCAAAATGCTTTTACATTGTACTGTACATTTAACAGCGGCTCCACTGTTACCGCTCCCGAGCGATAGATGGCGCCAGCAACAAGCAAAAGCTGTCGCTTTTTACGTTTTTTTTCCGTACTTAATTTTTTGCGTTTATTTCGGTTTTGATCATTTAGCACCTGATATTTTTAAATCTTATATGTTTAATTGGTTGTGCTACTCGAATTAAATTGCAAATTACAAATGTAAATTACTGTGTTCGGGCCATCAAAAATTTATGCATATTTCTTTTAATTGCACGCGCATATTATTCTCGTTTTTTGTTGTTGTCTTACACATTCGAGGAAGCGAAGAGTAAATGAAATAATTGCAACAAGGTGTATAATAAAAAAATACAAAATCCGTCGCCCTGACCATGAAAATGTCATCGTCTTTGTTTCGGCGCGACTGATTTACAAAAATGCTCAAGTGGAGCAGATACGAAACAGGTTCAATAATAATAATAAAAAAAGAATAGATATACACATTCAGACAACTCGCATATTATTGCATTGTTTGGGTCAAAGCGGCCCACAAATTAATCCTTGACCCTCCGGCAAGCTATTAATTGAGAGAGCAAAACAAGAACAGACTAAAGAGAAAGAGAAGCTGCTCAATGTGACGCATCAACGTTAAATGGGCGGATCTTCACTTAATGGGTGTGGCACTGTTTGTTGATTGCTTGTGGTGTGTGTCTTATAATTGAAATCGACATAAATAAAAAAAAAATTGATTGAAAGGTAGAAAAACTCTTTTTGACCCAATAAAAAGAATTCAACGAGCGAATGACAGAAAAAGTGAGAGAGTGCGCAGATCTGTTAAGCGTGCAGATAACTGTTACTAACAGCTTACTGTTATGAGATCAAGGAGAAGAGCGAAATTATGAATAATATTATGTAAGTTCATAAGAATTATTACACCATGAAGAGGGGTCAAGTGTGAAAAGTAACCGAAAGTTCAAGCTTTAACAATTTTCACATGAAAGAGAATTGAAAACATGAACAAAATTGAGTTAAAGTAGCTTAATTGCTGCTATTGTGCTTTAACACGGTCTATTCACTATTTTCTTTTTACAAACCCTACAATCTATAGTTTTAGTATAATGATAAATTATCGAATTAAATATATCTTGTATATTCCAACTTTAAACACAAATTTTGTGACTTTAAATCTCTTCTAATTGTAGCAGTAGGAATATTAAATTTAAAATAATTTAGAAATCCTTGTCTACACTCTAGAGTCCGTATATTAAAAGAAATACATTCAAGAGATGCTCATGACAATAAAAGATTTGTAATTTGGGCGCAAACACGTTTAATAAATTAAGTCAGCAAAAACAATTTGATATTTTTAGGCTTACGTTATTTGTCCATTTGGGAATTCTTGTTATTTAGTTTTCTTTTCTATTTTGTATTTTCTTTATTTATTTGTAATTTTTTTTCTTTTGGTTTCCTGAGACTGTCTGTCTGTTTTGTATTTACCCAGCGAACAAGTCAAGAGACAGCCTTTAGTTTATACTGTGTTATTCTTGTCAATATTGTTTCAACGTTCTTGACGGGAAATTTATAAAAGAAAAAACAAAATAAATAAATAAAAGAAAAGTAAGAGGAAAAAAAATTCCAAGAACAACAATGCAAAGCTAAACAATTGTAAAATTCATTTACGCTAATTAGACAAATGTAAAAACTGTCAGAATGTTGGTAGATTTTATAGCAACAAATTATTTAAAGTTATAAGAATCAGCCTTAAGTTTACTTAATGAGCTTTCAACGTCAATCAGATGCGTTCAGCCGATTGATGGGACAGCAATAAATATTTGAAATGTTAATACTAATCCTCTTGCTTGTTTGTTTAACCTGCTAATAGATAAGCTTTGAATAGTTTATTTCAATATTATTCTTGCCACACTTCGATTTAACACACGATTTCGTAATTGGCAATTAGAAAATTAAACTATAATATATAAATTGAGTCCAAAACTAACAAGAAAAGTTGCGTCAATTGCGATTTTATTATTATATTTAAAACCATATGAAGCCTATTAATATGAGAATCAACAAGTGAACGCACTGATCAACTAAAAGATACTCTGTATCAGACTTTGCAAATTTCCTTTTCTCTACTTTGTTCAATTAAAAAAATTTCCAAATAACTTTTTTCATTTAAACGAAAATTTGAATTTAGATTAGGAGAACCGACATTTATGATAATACCTTTTGACCGAATAGAGGGTATAATAATAAAACAAATATGTAGCTGAGATGAGGGAAAAACATCGTCAAGTGGTTGACCTTTAAACGTATGCAGTGAAAATAAATAAATAGATCTGTGAACAGAATCCGAATACTCATACTCATATATAGTAGAACATCGTTACAAACTTAGACGTGCTCAAAAATGTGGCAAAAACAACAATAACAGGCTGACAAATGATTAATTAACAAGCCAATTACAAAGAAAACAAAGAAAATTTTGCAAGCAACACTTATTTCTAATGCCCAAAAAAGTAATAAGAATGTTTTTGGGCAACAACAATTTCACTTCCTCTATAACTATAAAAAAAATAAAGAGGCGTCAACAAAATAAAGTGGGCATGACCAAACAGCAAAGCCCGCAGATATCCTAGAACGTTTTTTTATCAAAATAGATTAATTAAATGAAAAATTTAAATAGATTATATTTTACTGGGAAAAAACTAGACTACTCAGAATTTAATTTGTTTGTTTACAGCAGCTTTTACTGTAAAAGCAACACTTTCCGGATAGTTTAAAGGGTGTTTTATTCGTTCTTTTCCTTAGTGTAATCTTTCAATTAATTATTATAGTATATTACTGCTCGTATAAATAGATTTGATTTATTTGAAGTGATAATAACGGAAAGATGGCCAGATAGTGATATTGTATGAACTTGTCAATATTAAATACTAATTTATAATAGGAATTACTTCAAGTCAATCGATCAGCGCAAGGCTTTATACCCTCTGAAGAACCCATTTATTATGCGTGCTATTTTAATTAAAATCAAATTTGATTCGGGTCTGGTAAATATAAATATAGTCAGAGAATAAGTTGACTACCTTTATTTATTTTTTGTCTATTGTATAGCATTAGCTAGCCGTATCTTATCGGGTTTTGGGCCGATGTACTCTAAATTAAATTTCTTCTTTTCAAGTATTTTTATTTGCCGAAAGATAAAAAACTCTAAATTGATAACAATTTGCGAATGTGAACAATACTGAAATACTGGAAATAGTTGGATAGACTAGAAGGTCCCAAGTTCATTGAGTTTGTCAGTTTGGTCAGCTTTTCTTTTGGGGAATTTTCCAAACAGCTGCGTGTCTTCAAAGTGTGTCGAAGTATTTTGACATTTTGCCACTCAACGAGATAATTAAGTAAATACATCGGAAAAACTTTGAAATAAGCGATCATAATATAAAATAATACTAAAATCCAATAGATAAAAGAAACGACAAGTTTCAGTTCATCATCTTTGACAACATAAAATTTACGGATAAGACACAAAACAAATGACAAAATAAAGTTCTCTGTTGAGAGCAAGTCTTTAATCAACACATCATATGAAGCATATATCAAATCTTAGCTATGGATCATATAAACTGAATTTTTCATAAATTTGGCTAATTAAATTAACACCAAGTTGATTTAGACAATCATTCTAAATATTTTACACACTTATGGAAATTTATTAAAAAAAAACCACAATAATAAATAAGCGAATACATTCAGAACTTGATTGATTTTGATATGAATTGTGGAAGTGGGTGAACTGATTTCAGTAGATTGATTATAAAACCGCGTAGAAGAAGTACAAACAGAATACGAGCCCAGTTAGACACTTGACAAATTAGCAACTAAGAAAATAGCTTAGAATATTAACAAACCAAAAGAAGAACAAAACAAAAAATATTTAACAAATTTCACAAATACGATAATAGGTAGGGAACAACAACAAACATACACACAGGCACACACACACAGGCACACACACACTTAAAAGTGACACATCACATGTTTGCCATTTGTTTTGCTGACAGCATTTTTTTTTTGTATTTTGTTTTTGGGTTTAGCTCATTTCCATGCGCCGCTTCAAGTGCTTAAAATTTTCAATTAAACAAATAGAAATGCAGATTAGAAGCACACATTAATATATTTAAGCATATCGCGTGGGTTTTAGACGCCGTCAATGAACTTGAAAATTAAAAAAAAATATAATAAATATGTAAATAAAATTAAAATGCGCACACGCGGAAAAGATTCAAAAATAAACCGGAATAATTAATGAAAATAGGCACAATTAGCATTTGAATTACATTTGATTTTAAATTGAACACAAAAATGCAAATTCAATTGAACATAATAATGTTTATTGACACGTTTTGATTAGTAGATCTTTTAAAAGATTTGTTAAATTGACCAAATGAATTGCATGAATTGGTTTATTGAGTTATCTAATATATTTTAACTTTACAAAGATTTTATTGAATTTGAGCTTTGAATTATTACAAAATCTATTTTATTTTTGATTTTCATTTTTAAATTAAATTCAATTTCCGTTTAAACACAAAACAAAGCAATAAATTAATTTTATTGTGTTTTTTCATTACTTATTTAATTTCTATCTCACACGCGCACTGTTCTCGTTTGAGGTTTATTAAAATTGAAAATATTATTATTATTTTTATCCTTAAATAAATTTATAATTTTAAAAATGTTATTGTTTATTTTGTTTATGTGGCTGTTGTTGTTGTTTATCAATTTGGACAAGAAAGACGCGCGCGTCGGCTCTATCAGCTGCCGTCCAATTGGAAATGCAATTGAAAATAAAACACACAAAACGCAGCGTGCGAAAGAAGAAAACAGCAAAATTGAAATGACGGCGACGCCATCAACGCCGACAACGACAACGCCGACGTATACGTAATATGTACAAACGTAGTGTGTGTATCTTCGAGTGTTCCTCTGTGTGTGTGTGTGTGTGTCTGTGGCACTTTTCCGCAAAGCCCAAAAACTGTCAGACAAGTGAGAACGCCAAAAGAGAGAAAGTTGAACTGGTATGAGCTTTTGCTTGAAAGAGCGACGCGACGCGACGCACAGCTGTTAAAGCGATCACCTGTTGTCGCACTTATTGCTGAGCTTTCTCTCTACCTCTCTCTCTCTCTGACTCTCTAAATCTCTTTTAAGGATTTAATCAAGTTTTGATTACAATGACGTGAGATGTTCTGTATGATAAATTGCAAACACGATTTTATTCTGTTGTGTTATTAAAGGCTGATTGTTGAATTGTACTGATAAGCGCCGTTGATTGCGCAATTGTGAAATGTATAAGTCTTATCAATCAAATCGATTTAGGCCTTTTTCGCTTATCACACAAAAATTGCTCATGCATTTATTTATAATGAAATTGTCAGACGAATGTTGTTTACAAATGACGCTCTAAAACTGCTGATAATCTGGCAAATTTGCTAAGTTTTGCAGACTGTTCGGCTTTTTCGTTCGATAATCTATTATAGATTCATTTAGTGATAATGATTAATGTATGTAACTATAATCTTTTTTTGCTCTTAGGTCAATTTTTGCAATCTCTTATTAAGTATCTGATAATTATTTAGAAGTTAATCTATCAGATAAGAGATACATTTTATTTTCATCCAAATTAAAGCTTATCACATTTCAATTAAATGTTATTGAATTCGGTAATTCCGCGCCTTCTTTTTTTTATTTCACACTTAACAGTTGCCTGGCACTGTTAATTAACAGCAAACTGCTAAACAACATAGGTGGCTGGTTTGTGTACTCGCTAAGCTGTTTAATTGAATTCACCACACGGCAGCAGTTAACTTAGCTAAGACACTTACCGCTTTGCGTTTGTCCGCTTCGCTGACCGCCGAATTGGAACGATGGCGAAACAGATCCATAACTTTGGTCATCGGCGATCGCTGATTGGCATTTGCATGAGGTCGCACTGCAGTCACCGTGTGGTAATACTGTAGAGTATAAAATATAGTTTATCAGATGTACGGCAAAGTTTGAGGGGAGTTTCAAGTCTTGTACCTGCGCATCGCTGCCCTGATGCAAATGAGCGCTGCCATCTTTGTACTTGTTCTTGGCGGAGACGGTGCCATCGGCATTGGTTATCGTTACGGCGGGATGCTGTCGATGGCCAAAGTGTTGCATGGCCACTTTCATGGAATTCATGATGCCACCAGTTGCTGCACTGCCAGCTGTTGTTGTTGTTGTTGTCGTCGCTGTTGTTGCTCCCGCTGCTGCCGCTGTTGTTGTTGTTGCTGCGGGCACTCCGCCGGATACGGAATATGTGCTGCTGGTGGCGCTACTATCCGCGGAAGATGGATCCAATAGATGTTTATCCTTATGTCGCTTGGCATCCGATTTGGCGCGCGGTCTAAACACATCAAAGATTGTGGGTCGTCGATTCGGTGAGGCAATACCATGAACCGTCGACTGATTGAGCACAGGTGAATCCTCCCCACTGCGTCGTCGCTCCAGCGATCCGGAACGCGATCCACCACTGCCCACCATCCGCTCTGTGCTACGTGAGATCTTCTCGCTGTGCCGATTAAGCTTCTCCAGCTTCGCCGCCTCGCGTTCAATGCGACGCGCCGTTTCTCTTTCCATTTTGCGTGCCTCCTTCTCGCGACGCGTCTGCTCCTTTTCCTGACGCCTGTAGGAATGAGAGGGGAAATGGAATTAGTTATGTGATAAGCCAATTAATTGAGATCTACTTGCCGCTGCTCCTTTTCCATCTTCTTGAAGGCTTTCTTGGCCGCCTTGGCATTGGGCTCCGCCGGCGCACTTGACGGTCGGGAGCCGGGCACACGTGGTAGTCCATCTTGTTCCTGAAAGCGAACATGACGTTTTTGAGTTGGATTCGGTTTACAATTGGACTTTAAATTCGAATCGAATGTAATATTGTGATCTTGTGCTTTCTGCATGTTTTTGGCAGCGCTACCAAAGACAAACTAAACACAGAACTAGAACCGAAAGCTCGAAGGACAAGCGACAGTTATTATCCTGCCTGTTTGTGCTGTGTACTGTGCTGCAATTATGCCGAATTGTCTACAAATATAATTTGTAAGTCAGCACCACCAAATCAACCACACACCCAACCACAACGTTCTATCAATACAAGACGCAATTTGCAATGGCGCAACAAGAGACAAATATAACAACAACTACAATAACTGGAACTAGAACTAGAACATATTAAGTATCGAATGTGTTTTATTAATTGAACGGCCACTCGGCGATTCCTGCGGCGACCTTTAATCGAAGTTAATCAATTTATTTTTGGAATTACGCAAAAACCTAACAGTGGGAGAAAGGTTTCCAAACTTGCTATATGCAAGGTTTGTGTATTGGCTAAGAGAGTGTTAAGCCAAGCAGAGCAGAGAAAAAGAGAACTAGCTAATTGAAGAGAACAGCACACACTGGTCGGTGCCATAGGCCAAAAATCAAAAAGTTGATTTTGAGCTATTCCAGCGAAAACCGGTTTTTCGATCAGCTGATTGTCCAAACTTTACGATGCAAACATTTTTTTTTGACATTTCTAACGGGACTTTGCAGAAATTGACAGCAAAGAGCGAGCACGTGTTTATGCATTTGCAAGTTGCCAGCAGTGCAGTGCAACACACTGAATTTAAAAAATCAAAAAAATATATAAAACAGTGTTAAATCAAAAATAATTGAAATGGATATTGTACATAATGGTATATACTTTATTTAAACATATAAATATATTTATAATTTGTGCTGTGTTTTGTGTACATCGTAGTTAAAGAAGTGCGTCTTTTTCAGTTCGTATATGTTGTGCATTACAATGTTTAGTTAAAGTTTTAACTGTTTACCCCCGCTTACCCCCCAACGAAATGTATATCATCTTATTTATCAATATTTCAAGATTCTAAAACTGTTTAGTTCAGCTGCGGAAACTTGCGGATTTGGATGTGACATTAAAAAATGCAACCTAACCTTTTAAGCTCTGATCCTTTTATTACTGGATGATGTAGGAAACCGATCTGAACCAAATTTGGCCAGGATATATATCATCAACTTAAATGCATACTCTATGAGTTTGGTTACGATATCTCGTAAAACAAGAAAGTTTTTCATACTAGAACTTAATTTTGGACCGATCGGTCCTATGACCTATATGATATAGGGGTCAGATTTGAACAAAATTTGGTCAGGATGTATAGTAACAGCCCAGATGTATATTGTGTGAGATTGGTTAAGATATCTAAAAAAATCAAGAAGTTTTTCATACTAAAACTTTATTTTCGATGTTTCGTTCCTATGAAAGCTATAGGATATAGTGGTACGATCTGGCCAATTTTTATATAATATAGTTATAATATTTTTTTTGATTTTTGGTGAAAGTTTCATAGCGATAGCTCATCTAGAAGTATTAATGGCCGCGGCTCCATACAAGCCCGACCAGTGTGCAGCAGAGAGAACGAGATCAAGTTACAGTTATGATGTCAATGGGCTCAGCTGACTAAGCAGGCAACGAAAAATAAACAAAATCTCAGCTTTTAGAAACTATAAAGGAACTATAGAAACTCTCACGTAAGTAGATGTTAATTGTAAAACACATTATTCAAATAGTACAGAAATAATTTTAAAATATATCAATTTTACACCCATTTTAATATAAATGATTTTTCCGAATGAGGTATTCTGGAAATATTTGTTAAAGAATTATATCAAGCGCTATGTTTTGATTTTGATTTTAATCTTTACAGTACCTGCTATATAAGGTATACTGTAGAAAGACCATACAGCACATTCCATTACAGATTTAAGGATATTGAGGTTGACAGAGTATCTCTTAGCTTTTGTTTTGAATTCTTAATTCCTACGTCATTCTTTTTTTTTTCTATAAATGTATCAACATCTTGACTGTACGTATCTAAATTTAAGACAATTAAATTCCAGTACCCTTCGTAGATCTGTTTAAGATACTAACTCGTTTTTATTTTTTCAATTAATTTTATTTGTAATTAAATATTTTCAGTAGTTCGCCCAACAAGCTAATGGGTTAGCCCCTTAAATTGAAAGACCTTTCCGACAACTTTCACAATCATCTCAAAACTTCACTCCGATCCGCAGACACCTGTATTTGTATTTTCGGATCTATTTTTAGAAAAAATTGTGCGAAAGCAGTTTCACAGTCAACAGGTCAACAAATTTATTTTGTTTTTTTCTCAACTATTTTTTTGCACTTTACCGGAATGCCAAGTCACGTGCCCCGGGGTCTGTCAATATTCAATTGTTGCTGCTGTGCGATGAGCTAACAACAGCGTCGAATTAATGGACGCATTAAAAAAGTATTCAAGTAATCGAGTATTCCGATGATTCCGTTGATTCCAATGTGCAAAGTGGGTTAAATGGGCGAGGCGAGTGTGGAAAACAACAACAAAATGGAAAATCTATATCAAGACTTAAAGAAGTTTGAATACTCTTTGAATTTATTAAAATTTTTTAATTATATGATTATTTTATTTAATTGAGATTAACGTGGAAATATCTATGCACCTTTGTTGGCCCAGCATCTAATCATTTATTCATCTTGAATGTCACAACTAATATAGACTTCCTGGAAAAAGTATAATCCCCTACATTACAGATAGAGTATGATAACAAAAACCAGAAGCTCTTCACGCTGTTGTTAGTGTATCGCGGAAATGGAACTGTGGACGGAGAAGTGTTTGGCATCAGATGTTGGACATTGTGTACGGGTAGTTCAATATTTGCACCGATTAATACGAGAGTAACAAAGAGAGATAGAGAGAGAGGGTAGAGTTAGTATTTAAGTGATTTGCATGGCAGGGAAATCAACTACAACAGCAACAATAGATATATATCTGTATAAATGTGCATCCAAGTAAGTATCTATCTATATTTGGGTGTGGTGAGTGCCTCATTGACGTAATTGTTTGCCCAGACACAAACATGCATATAGTAGATATAGAAACAACAGCCTATGTAAATAGAACAGTATATGGAAATATTCGATATGAACTAGATCTTATACATACAAGTATACGAGTATATGATACTGTTAATTTTGTTTGTATGACGATTGTTCAGGTTTCGTGAAAAATAAATATAAAGTGTCCGTTGAACGGCTTGTTGACAAATTGTGTCATTTGTCAGTTGATAAGGTTGGTCCCTCCCCGAAGTCAACACACGATACTACACGAATTGCACTCGCAAATTGATAAAAATGAAGGAAAACCGGGCATAAAGTCCCCTATACGAAATATTGTCAATATATATATATATATATGCGACTACACAAAGGTTTTTCATCTTTTCTCTTTGCCCAACATTCTGTTTACATTTTGGGGCAAAACAAACGGCAGCAAAGGAAACATGGAAATAAAGTCACACGTTTTTGGGGAGTGATATAAATAGCATAGGCTGGATAGCAACGAATTATGAATACTCTCTGAATAGATCTACACCTCATATGTGAAGATGATAGAGGTTTTCTAAAATAAGCTCAAATTAAAGAAATTTAAATGGAATAGTATACAATAGCATTTGTCTGCAGATCCGGGAATAATACCAAAAACCGGAACACTAACCAAAATAAATTTAATTCCAAAAACTGAAAACCAAAACATTGGTACGGTACATGTTTATAAAAATTATTTATAATTTCATTATTATAAATATAAATAAAAAAATATATTTGTGCACGTTGTTTGTTTAAAACTTTGCAGTGGTTTCTACATTGAAGATTCATTTATTTATATGAAATTATCGCGAAATTCTGATTGTAGAAATGACGTCAGTTGACGATGTGTTAATTTAATGATAATAATCAAATCTTTGGTCGGTGTCTTTCAACGTTTGACGACACTTTTTCAATTCTCGTTAAACTTGTCGATATTTTCCTTTTTTCTGGGCGTAAATTAAAGTTTACATAAACTGATAATTAAATTTATGGGGTTTTTGTGCTACTTTTAGCAGGTACATATGCTAGTCGATAAGAGATTGACAAAGGTTACAGAGACACATCATAATAGTTAAGTAAAATCAAGGTACCCGGGAATTCCATATAGAGCTATTATCAGATATAACCGTGATCTGAAAGTAGTGCACCAGTGTATTAGTTAGAACCCTCTATATGGGAGTTTAGTTAAGAATTAAAAATGGTCACTTTGTTAAAACTGCTAATTTCATTAAAGTTTAACACATTTTGTCAATATTTGTTGGAGAAAATTAATTAATTGGGAAGCGTTCAAAAGGATAATGTCGATCAAATAGATATTCAATGTGATCTGGCTGATATTTAGTACTAAAAGATATTTTAAATTTAATATTTTATGTACTTTTTTCCCCAAAAGTAAAATCCAACTATATTCCCCATGTTTAGAACCAAACTTACATCTTCCGATACGGAGACGGAAACGGAACCAGAGGCAGTCAATTGTCTGGATGGACTCGTTGCCGAATGGCTGCTCTCATTGCGCTGTAGAAGGCGTGGCATTGTGGAGACGCCACCTAAGGAGACGGGTCGCACGTGTGGAGGAGTTGGTGATGCAGCATCGTGGCCATCCAAATGACTGGGCAATGCTGGGGCACGACGTATCCAAATCTCGTCCAGTTCACGTTCACTGGGCGTACGCGGCTTGTTGGCTAAGCTGCTGCTGTTGGTATCACAATTGAGACTTTGGCTTTGCTGGCTGTTGGCATTGAGGGAGACATTACTCTGGGATGGTGCACGTATCTCGACCAACGATGAGTCAAAGAACTGCTTGGAGAGATGTGGTGCTGCAACGGGAAAGCGATTGCTGCCATATCGCTGCGAGAACAATCCCTGCACAGAGGAGTAGCCGCCAAAGCTGGACGGGAAACTGATTGTTTGTGCATTGTCGCTAGGCCTCAGCTGCCGCAGCTGTTGCGCCTCCATGCGCAGCTCGGGCGTCTCCTGGGCCCGGGACACCGTAAACTTGCCCTTGATTATGATCGGCGCTTCAGCGGCATGTGGCAGCTGCAATGGAGGAATCACTGATACTGCTCCCGCTGCTGTTGTTGCTGACGACTGCTTCTGTTGCTCCGGAACTGTCACTGCAGCTGGCGGCTTGGGTGCAGCTGCTGGAGCTGCAGGTTCACTCGACTGCAGCAGCTCCTTCAGGGCCTTAGGCAATATTGTGGCCGGAATGGGAGGTGGTGGTGGCGGCGGCGGTGGTGGCAGCGATGTGTACTGCTCCTCAATGTTACGGGTATTAATGCGGTCGATTTTGTGCATGAATTGTTGACGCAAACGTTCCAGATCCTTGAATTTCTCCTTGGAGGCCGCATCCTGTGGCGTCGGCGGACGCGGCGGTGCCTTAGATGCTCGCTCGAATCGTGGCGCCTCACCGCCGTTACCACTCACAGGTGGCGACTTGTCGCCATCGTCCTCGTCATCCTCCTCCTTGCACTGGGACAGGCGACGTCGCTCGATAAATGGAGGCAACAGGTACGTCGGCCTTTGATGATAGAGATCGTAACGTGCATCGCTGGCTTTGGTAAATTTGGCGCTCAAATTGAGTGCTCCCACCACGCCCATATCCTCGACATCGTCATTGGCATCATCATCGTTCTCATCATCGCTGCTGCTGCCGCTGCTGCTCTGGAAGTCAAAGGAATTGACACGTGGCAGCGATTGCAGTTGCATTTCCAATTGCGGTGTCAACTGTTGGCTGTACTGCAGACCGCCAATCCCGGCCAGCTGGCTCAGACTCGAGGCCGAAGATTCGCCGGTGGCTTGACCGTTGGCACTTGCCTCGGAATCGGACTCGTAGCCATCGGCCACCGCCTGCTCCAGGTCATCCATGGTGGACTCGAAGGCGCACTCAAAGCTATCCATTTGATTGTTGTGGCACAGCATCTGCATTTGTTCCCGATCCCGTCCCATTTCCTTATCCTTATCTTTCTCCCTCCTGCCATCATGCTTCTCATTGTGCTCGCTCATCGATGATGTTGATGCATTGGAGCCGTCGCTCGATCTGGTTGCTGTTGCTGCTCCTGACTTTGTGATCTGCTGCTGTTTCACATTATCCTCAATGTAGTCGCAGTTTGTGGCCATTTGCAGTTTGCTATTTGGTTGGCTCTTAAGATAGTTTTACTGTTCTATTTTGATGATAAATATTGGAATTCTTATGATGCACTCAGTTCTCCAGTTCGCTATGCAAATGATCTTCTAGGGAGCGACATTGGATTCGCGTGAAATATGTTTGTTTTTATAATCTGCAAAAGAATTTCATGTGGTTTTGTTGTTGGCAGTTTCTACAGCGTTCAGTTGTAGCTTTCATTTGTGTTGATATGATAGAGAGCGCAGAGAGACCGAAAAAGGGATAGAGTTAAACCTTTTTCGGATCTCTTCAAAGTTAAAGACATCTTTTGATTATCTTTTAAATTATTGACAAGAGCATTTAAAAAAAATTACCATGCTATATTTTATTCTATGAGCTTATCACAAGTGGTTGCAGCAAATACAATTCAATGAGTCAGTTTCAGTAAATACCAGATAATAAATCATGTTCAACTTACAGAGAAACAACAAGAAATTCTAGCGCAACATTTAAATAAACATTTGTGTGAAACGTCAAGTAATTCAGTCAAAATAACTTGAAGCGTTTTAAAAACCCTCACGTCTGAGCAGACAAACCACAAAGTAAGCAACATTAACATGTTGTCAGTCTTCAGATACTTATGTAGCTGCCAAAGCAGTCAGAATTCCAAAATAAAAAAAAAAACCAAAAAAAAAAACGAATTTGTAGCACGAGGTGAAGGTCGACAAACAACGCCGTAAAGCATTTAGAAAACGGCATTTTCTGTTTCTGTATTTTGTATTTTCGAACTGGCCGAACTGAGCAATCGTCATTCATCCAAAACAGAAGCAGATAAAAGAAAATACACAAAAATAAAAAATACAACAGCAAATTTGTGTGAGTATCTATGTATGAGCACAGTGAACAAAACAAACCGCTAACAAAGCTAATTTAATTATTTACGCGTCGTCAAAACAAAACAAAATTGGTTATTATGGGATATTGAGATAGACTAGCAGATACCCTGCACTGTAATTATTAGAAAATTATCAGAATTCGAACAAAAAAGTTGAAGAGTAAAGGGAATTATCCAACATTTGAATTAAAATTGAATTGCAAATTTTTTGTAGTATTTATAATACACTTTAAAGTTTCGTAAGTATTCATACCCTGTGATATTGTAATTTTACAATCCTGTGAACATAATTTAGTTTTCAAAACAATATTAAAAAAAATGAAACATATCCTCCTTTAGTTGTAATTTAATATAAGGACACTCAACCATTATTTTATATCATTTTTAAATAACTGAAATAACGCAGCCAGTAAAAAAGTGGAATCATCTTTCTGCTTTTGCATCTTATTGCTACAATTCTTTGGAATGATCTGACTCTCTAAAAAATATGAAACATATCCTCCTTAAGTTGTAATTTAATATAAGGACACTCAACCATTATTTTATATCATTTTTAAATAACTGAAATAACGCAGCCAGTAAAAAAGTGGAATCATCTTTCTGCTTTTGCATCTTATTGCTACAATTCTTTGGAATGATCTGACTCTCTCACTAAATCTCTCCATTAATAAACTCTTTCGTTGTGTTGGGGTCTGGATCGCATAAACCATGTTTGCGGGATTTAAGAGATACGCTGAATATACTCTTCTATAACAATCTTTATGGTTAAAGGGTATAAAAAGCCAAACAATCGCCCTAAGAAAGCAATGAAGGGGAATGAAAAAGCAAACATATGGCGACCACGCATATTCCACAAATTAACACACACATATATTCCTCAAAATCACCCCTACCGCAAAAAAAAAATGAGTCAGAAGTTGGCACTAAGAGCTGGAATATTTTGGGCTCGCGGTTAGAGAGCTTCTCAAAAAAAAATTGATTATAGTGCACAATAAAAATGATAACAAACATTTTAAATAAACATTAAACTTTACTTTAACTTGCCGCCTTGTTTGATTCTAATTTTTATAATTATTCGAAATTTTACTAAACAACTAAAACTTTAACAGTTTTACAAAATATTTATTGTTTTAAATATTTTGGGATAGAAAAAATAATGACCTTTAATTGGAATATATATATACATATGTTCAACAAACATTGAATACAAATGTAATCATCGGCTGTAAACACAATTTAATAAATTGGTGTAGATGAAAAAAGCATTTTATTTAATATTAAAAAATGTTTTTATATTTTGTGCAAATTACAAAAAAAAAAAAACATATTAAACAAATTTACCTATCTACCTGTAGATATCTGGTTGAAGACAGTTTATGACCGCAGAGGCGTTGTATTTCGTATAGCTTGAAAGCAAACCGCAATTGAGAAAAATAATTGCAAACGATACACCCAGCAATTAATAACAATTAGATATGTACATATGAGTACATATCTCTCGTATATCCGCTCATTATGGTGCGAGGGGTTGGAGGGTCTTTTAGAGTGTTCAAGTTTGCGGTTTTCCACAAAGTTTTTGCAGTCACGCGGGAAGGCAGAGTGAGTCAGGCCAAGTGAAATGAATAATTAAAGCATAACTTTTGAACTGGCAGCACAGCTATGCGTCAGATACTTTTCTGACATTAATTACACACACAAATAAACAGGGGTACTGTAAATACAACTCTGTAACACAATTGTTAAATTGCAACAATATAAATATATACATATCCATTTATGTGTTAGAATTTCCGTGCAGTATTCGCGACAGCTGCGGTTGTCTTTTAATTATAAGCCATTAAGAATTACAACTGCAACAACCACAAATAATTGCTGGCAAATCGAACGTCATGCAGTTGAGTTGTACCTATTAATCAATGACGAGTATCTATTACAGTCTAAAATTCGTATATACGAACAAAGTCTGAGTATAAGGCTCCAGGCTAGACAAACTGGCGTCTAAGCTTAATTCAAGTAAACTTGATTGAATATTATATGCGGTTTCCAAGCTGCACTTTTCCATTCTGAGAATGTAGTAAATTAACTAAATTGAAATGCAACTTTAGAGCTGTAATTAATCTGTAAATGGCAAAATATTCTTTAAATATATTTCTAATGGTTTTACAGATTTGTTTTATGTTAACTTATCCCGAAGCATCACTGAGAAACTTTATGTACAAGTCATTCGAGTTTTAGTATTATCTCCCTATATATTCTACATCAATAAACTTCTCAAAGATACTCACTACAAGTTTCAAAAAGTATAAATAAAATTTGTATATTGCTTGCAGTTTTAGGTATGTATAAAATAGCTTAGCATTCATTAAACAAATCAAATAAAAAATTATATTAATTGAGCACTATAAAAAGCTGTACGTGTTTTATGACCTTAATAAATTTCCTTAATTTTGTTTTGCAAACAAATTTAACTTGATCTAAAGGCTATGCATAATTATACGAATTCTATACGTTTTGATAGATTGAACGGCTGACAAATTAATTATTGCAGTCACGTAGTTAAAATATTTCTCCAATTGTGAAAATATATTCGAAAGTAAACAAAATATTGAAATATAAAATTGGCACACAAACAATTTGAATAATTTCATAAAATATTCATCAATTATAAAACAAACATTTTTCTACAGAGAGCGGAAAGGAAAAATGAATACTCAGCTCGAAAGGCATTCGCAATCGGTTTCATTACTATAAGTAATAAATTATTACCAGTTAAATTAGGAACACATGTAAATGATAATAAATTACAAATGAGAAAGTCAATTGTTGTTGGCTTTGAATAGCTGACTATAAGTATGAGATGAATAATCTACTTGGATACTAAGGATTATGCAACTGTACCGATGGGAACACACAAAAATATTCACGTGAACTGATATCAGAATCTAGCGCATTAAATGTGCCACGAGTGAAAATAATCAATTAATGTCTGTCACACGATATGTGCCACGAAAAATCAACCAATTAATTCCAACAACAAAGTGTGGGAAATCAAGGGGAAGGGTTCTAAAGGCAATAGTGTTTTAGCCAGAAGCGTTTTGTCTAGATTAAAGATACTAGCAACAAAGAGTTGTCTTTGTTTTGTAATAAATTAATATAGAAATTAACGTTGCAGTGCTGAAATTAGTGGGCGGAGATCTAGGAATTCGCTAGACGATCGCTAATTGACATAAAAGTACCGACATCTAGCTAAGATCTCCAGACTCTAGTGTAGGCGAATAGGTAAATTAAATGCATACAAAATGGCAAGTTTTTATCAGGTTAACAGACTAATACAATACCCCAAATATGACATTTAGGTTAAAATAATGTAAAGCAATTCATAAGAATTAAATTCAATTCAGAAGAGAATTAAAAGTATAATTAGAAAGAAAAAATTGATCATATTTACTTAAATCTTTAATTAATCTTTTAAATTTAAATTGTATGATACTATTAGTAGCATGGTTTAATCCAGTTCCTGAAATCATCTATATTATGTAATTGCCTTAAGACGAATTTAAGAATATATATAAATAAATGCAATGCAATGTGCGGGTCGTATACGAAATGCCAGTGACTGGTACTCAGTTTGCACCTCAATAATCGACTGTAAATAATCATTTGCTCAGCAGAAAACTGAATGAATTTAGAGGCCGGCTCTCTGGCTGAAACTTGGCATTATTAACACTGGGTCTGTTGTCAAGCGAATTTGCGAATATGTATTTATTTAAATATTGCTGTGTTTCTTACTCAACTCGTTTTTCTGTGTCACTTTGTAAGTTATGCGTCCCTCAATTGCTCAGCTGTTCAGTTGCTCAATTGTTCAATATTTCAGTTGAATCGCATCGACGTTAAAGTCACGTGTCTGTGTTTTATCATTTTCTTAACGTTCGTTTTTGTCTTTTGCTTCAATGTTTTATGCAGTTTCGATTTCTGTTTTTTCTGTTTATTTTGACGGGCGACAATTTAACGACTACTGTGTTTCCCCGCTTGATTCTTTTCTTTCACCATTTTTCAATGCCCCGGGTAAACGACGGCCAAGGTGCAAAAAATCTATGATATAATATGTTGACAGACATTGATGGAAAAGAAAAACATTTTATTATGGTACATTGAAAATTGCTACAATATAATTTTCGACTCTTTACATTGAAATAATAAAACTAGCTCTTAAAACAATTAAATTTGCTATATACAAATTCAAAATGAATAGAATATTTTTATTGATTTAATGTCCATCAATATACGACTTAAGGTTTTTCGTCAGAAACGGGGTTGCAATTGAAATGCAGTTAAATTGATACAAATGTAGGTGTCCGGTCAAGACTAAGTGTTATAATGATGGAATCTTCAGCAGGTGTAGCAGTTTTCCAGAAGGCAAAGTTTACTTTTGTTTATGCGTGTATCTTAACCTTGGACTTGTAAGTGTAAATGGTGAGTGTAAAATCATGAAAACACAGTGTCAGTCCATCAAATAGACAGTATAAATATTTATTTATATATATAATACGTCGTACAGCCTATAGATAATAATAGCACCCGTTACACACGAATGAATCTCGATTATTGCCTAGTAGTTGCCACTTTAGGACCAATGTCATTAGTGTTAACACTACTGTTACTGACGTTGCCAAATATCGCAACTTATATTCATAAAGTGTTGTATCGACTTTATTTATAGCCGATCACAGATGAGCAGTTCATTCAACTGGTTTGCAACAGCAAAAACATTTATACATCTATTTCTTTATCGTTATTTTATTCTGCATCTTCTAGCGATTTTAATAGAGTTTCTTATATACTATTTTTTCCAGAGCCATTTGGACCAGTTGAGCTGGCCAAAAATACAAAACCGTCGAATCACAAATATATTGGCCAATCAAAAGCTTTGGCGACACGTATTTAAAACCCAATCAGTCAAATGCAATTAAAGGCATTATTCGACTGAGAAATTACCTGTAGATTAATTCAATTTTTTTATTTATTAAATATTTATTCTTATTTTAATAAGATGAAGAGTTCACAAGTACCATTTTCGTATAAAAGAAGATTTTGTTTAAGATTTTTGATGAAGAGTGGAAAGCGAATTTAAAATATGATTATATTTGCATTGAACGTAACATAAAATAAGATTTTAAATAAGAATATCTGAAATCCTATTAAATATACGTGTTCTCAAGTCTCAGATTGTATCAGTTACAATAACGAATAAGTTGTATGTCACCGAAGTCGAGGGCAGATGCTGTAGGTATCTTCTAGTCGATCATTATACCCGTTACTTATAAAAAATAAGTATAAGGGTATATTGTGTTCGTTGGAATGTGCGTAACAGGCAGAAGGAGGCATCTCCGACCCTATAAAGTATATATATTCTTGATCAGCATCAATAGCCGAGTCGATATAGCCATGTCCGTCTGTCCGTCTGTCCGTCTGTCCGTCTGTCCGTCTGTATGAACAAAAGGATCTCAGAGACCATAAGAGATAGAGATACCAAACTTTCACTAAAAGACTTCTATATACCCCACGCAGATCAAGTTTGTTTCAAATTTAAGCCACGCCCCCCTCCGCCCCCGCAAATAGCGAAAAACAGTCTGAACAAAAAAATCTCAGAAACTAAAAGAGATAGAGTAACCAAATTTGGCACACAGATTTATATATACCTCACGCAGATCAAGTATGTTTCAAATTTAATCCACGCCCCCATCCGCCCCCGCAAATCGCGAAAAACCACCACACCCACAGTTTTTAAGATAATACGTTTTTTGTGATTATTACCGTTATCTATTAGCATTATCTATTATCCCACTAAATCGCATCAAGATCGGACATGTAGAACGACAGTTATGGCGAATTAAAGTTTTCAGAGCAAAACAAGTATTTTCTTTAAAGTACTTTTCAATATATTTAAGTAAGTAACGGGTATCATATAGTCGGGATCTCGACTATAGCCTTTCCCGCTTGTTTTAGAATAGAACCGTCTTACCCGTTTCTCGACAGAATTGAGAACACAGCCTGTACTATTCTCACACGCTTGATTCTCCGATTGTTTTGAAGTACTATCAGGGTGGGATGGGAGTATACATAAGGCAGCTTGCAATATTCTCACATGGGCCGTATATAAAATGTATTTGATTCTCCAATTGTTTTGCAATGCCAAGCATATAAAAATATAATTAAATTGGTGGAAGGAGAGGGCGGGATTTTTCGATTTATAACGACATTTGCCATATGCGTTGAGAGCGAATTTAGCACGTAAGCCTTTCAATCCGACTTCAGACCTCAGCCGGACGTTGGACGATTCAAATCGGTTTTCAGTATCGCGGCAACTAACTACAAATCTTTAAAGATAATTCTCTTGATAAAAAAATCTTAAGCTAGTCATAAAAATGCAGGTGCATCGTTTGAAATTGCTTATTGCATCTGCTGGAACTTTAATATTCGGTATTCTTTTTGGCTGGGTTTTATTTCCCAGCATTCTTAAGTTTATGATATCGAAGGTGTGTTGTGATCGTGAGTTCTACAAATTATTGGAACTTAAAACCTTATCAAATCACTTCACAGCAAGTCACACTCAAACCGGGCACGGATATTCGCGATCTTTGGTCGGCCACGCCTTTTCCTTTGCATTTCTACATTTACGTTTTCAACGTAACCAATCCGGATGAAGTGAGCCAGGGCGGTAAACCGCGTGTGCAGGAGGTCGGACCCTTTGTCTTCGAGTGCGTATTATAAATATATCTCAAATATCTAGAAATCTTGACGCTGTTATCTAACATTTTATTTACCGCCAGCGAGTGGAAGGATAAATATGATTTGGTGGACGATGTCGTTGAAGATACGGTTAGTTATAATATGAGGAACACTTTCATCTTCAATGAGAAGGCTTCAAGTCCTCTCACTGGCGAGGAAATAATCAACTTTCCGCATCCAATTATACAGGTAAGTAGGAAAGTTACAAATTTAATGAAGAAAAAGGAGGTTACGAACAGAGGCAGAAAATGGAGAAGCTTCAGTTTTTGGTGTCTGAAGGTAGGCACTAGTAGTTTAGGTTACAACGATTATACAGAATACTGTAGTAAGAATGAGTTTTTAACTTACTAGGCGAAAGTCTCGCAATTAAGAACGGTAGCACTCTTACTTTTTAATTATATTTGGAGCTACACTTTTCTTACAATACTTTCATTTTAATGAAAATTCAATTCAATTTGGTTCGTTCGTTTATTTTACATAAAAACAACAAGCTAAGACGTCATATTTCATAACAATGCCTACAATAAATAACTAAAAAATACTTGGAAGACCCGTAATCTATTGTTAAAGTACAAAAGCCTTGTAAATTATGCAAATCACTTAACTTAAGTTCCCAGTGACTTAAAATAATCTATCGTTGTAAAAAAAAACCAACTCAATTTAGACAGCAGTTTGCAAAAACAGGGAGCAAAAACGACGAAAAAACTTGGAGAAATAAACCAATCATACGTCGTAGTCAGAATACATTCGAGTTTTTTTTACTTATTACCCACCGTTCGGTTTAGCCGAATCCATTTGCCTTTGTGAATAGTAAATGAGATTAAATTAACCCGCCATTTATCATAAACGTAGAACTGACTCGGCGGGCCCGTCCCAAACGGGGATGGAGAGGGAGACTGAGTCGGACTCGGACAATGAATATGCGAATGGGTTAGGTGCATTTCACTCAAAGCCCTTTACTCACTTCAGTTGTCTTTTAATCTAATTTGACAGTCCGCCGGCATAACCGTACAACGTGAACGGGCGCCAATGATAGAGCTTATAGCCAAGGCATTGACGATTGTCTTTCCAACTGGTAAGGCCTTTATAACAGCCAAGTTTATGGATTTGTTTTTCCGGGGCATCGATGTCGACTGCTCCTCGGAGGAGTTTGCTGCCAAGGCGCTGTGTACGGTTTTCTACACAGGCGAGGTTAAGCAAGCCAAGCAGGTCAACCAGACGCATTTTCTGTTCTCTTTCCTGGGTCAGGTAAGCGATGCACTAAACATATTAAATTACACAATCTCCAGTTGAAAGTGAAAGCTTCTTCTTTAAGTTAATAATGAATAATTAAAACATTTTATTTGATAATAAATATTGTTTGGAAAGTGTTAATCCTCTTTACTTAACCTTGGTTTGGTTTTCTCTCACTGTAATTCTTCTGATTATTACGCAGTCCAATCATTCGGATGCTGGACGATTTACGGCTTGTCGAGGCGTGAAGAATAATAAGAAACTGGGATTGGTCATAAAGTTTGCCGGTGAACCAGAAATGGACGTATGGCCGGGCGATGAATGCAATCGTTTTATTGGCACAGATTCTACAGTCTTTCCTCCAGGCCTAAAACGTGATGATGGCTTGTGGGCCTTTACGCCGGACATTTGTCGTTCTCTGGGCGCCGTTTATCAACGCAAATCGTCATATCATGGCATGCCCTCATTTAGATATACCCTAGATCTTGGCGATGTGCGAAAGGATGAGAAGCTGCATTGTTTCTGTGATGATCCTGAGGATTTGGAAACATGCCCACCCAAGGGCACTATGCATCTGAGTCCATGTGTAGGCGGTCCACTGATGGCATCAATGCCACATTTCTATAACGCAGATGAGAAACTTTTGGAGGATGTGGATGGTTTACATCCCAATGAAAAGGATCATGCTGTCTACATAGACTTTGAAACCGTGAGTTTTGAGTATTAACCAACACAGTACAGCTATTTAAGATATTTTATCTTTTGATCTCTTCCCTTATATTTATCTTGATAGATGTCGGGCACGCCTTTTCAGGCAGCAAAACGACTGCAGTTTAATATGGACGTGGAGCCTGTGGAGGGTATCGAATCATTGAAGCATATGCGAAAACTCGTAATGCCCTTGTTTTGGATAGAGGAAGGCGTTCATTTGAATAAAACCTACACCAATATGGTCAAGTATACTTTATTTCTGTGAGTTTTTCCAATTTAGACCTACTATCAGACATTTAACTGATTTTCTTTTTCCTAAAAGTGGTCTTAAATTTAACTTGGGTCTGCGTTGGATTCTAATCACGCTGTCGCTGGTTGGTCTAATGTCGACTGCATATCTATTCTATCAGAAATCGGATAGTCTGGACATAACCGTGCCACCCAAGATCATCAAGGATCAGAATAAGGTGGCCAATATAACGCCAGTCGAAAAGGAACGGCCTGTTGCACATCAAAACCTGCCAATACCAGGCCTTGATTTGTCGAATCCTAAAGTCGAACACAGGGAGCGGTTTTAGATTCGGATACGGATCGTTGTTGCTGTCTTTGTTGTTGTTATTGTGTAGTTGAAAGCACTTGTAGTCGAAGCACGCGCTAATAAAGTGGCCACAGTATAAAGTTGGCAAGCTTATCAGCTGTTTAGTCGAGTCGTCTAACTGGTTTAGGCCTAGATCGATGCACTTGACAAGCATCTCTAATAATCGCCAATGATCGGTCGGTGATCACTAAACCCAGACAAGAGTTGAATGACAAGATCTCTGTGTTCTCATGACACCAATAATAATGTGCAATGATCGTTGATGGATGATCAAAGATCGATGATCGTTGACAGTAACTGCACATAAACTTAGGAGATCGTCCGTTGCTATGATCACAGTTAACTGATCAACCATGAAATAGATTGAGTATAAACTGACTTTATTTTAACATCATTTATTTCTCAACATAATTAATCTATGATATTTTTTCAAACCCATCTCCAGTCCACAACAATTCATCCGCTTCACCCACCTCTACGGTTGGACATCCCTGTTTGTCATCGCACAACCAATCGTTATCATCTATGTGTTCATCGCTATCCACATCTTTAATAAATATCTCACGCTCATCATTTTGTAAGACTTCCAGATATTCGAGTTGTGGCATTTGTGATATCATTTTTTCAGGCCAATCGCCAGGTTTATTTCGCGATATACTTAGACGTTCCAGTTGCTTAGCTGGCCAAGAAGTTGGCAATGCTGGCAGTTCTTCCAGACCCGATAAATCCAATTCAAGCAGATTATTGGCATTACGAAGAAAGTCCAAGCTGCGTAGCTTAGAGTTACTGAGCAGCAATTGTTTCAGGTGCTGAGGTTGATCAAGCTTTAGACTCTTTAATTCGCAATTGTTTGCCTGCAGCTGTTGAATGTTTCCCGTAAAATGGAGTGTGTGAAGTTGAGGATTGTCGGAGAGAATGAGACGTTGCACAGTTGAAAAGGCATTGTCTGCAATTTGCTGTAAGTAATTGCCACGAGCTGAAAAGTCCTCTAACTCTTGTTGAGCCCCACACAAGTTGGCAGGCAGCTTTGTCAACTGATTGTAGTCCAAGTTGAGATAACGTAAATGCTTCAATTGAGTAAATGCATCCGCCGGCAGAATTTGCAGTCGATTACCTTGCAGCGAAAGTTTCCTGAGCTTTTTCAGGCCAGAAAACAGTTTGGCCGGCAACTGCTGAAGTTCATTGTCGGCTAATCCCAATTCCTCCAGTTGTGTGGCTAATGCAAAGGTATCCACATCGAGTTTGCTTATTAAATTGCCACCCAACTGTAATTTTTTAAGATTTGCAGCTGCCTGAAAGCATTCCCGTGCCACATGTTGCACTTGACAGCCATAAACATCAAAGTTCTCCAATTGTTTTAGCGTTCTAAACACATTTAAAGGCAAATGAGTCAACTGTGAATTGTGTAACACCAAAGTCGTATAATTGCCCAGTTTTTTTGTGATTTCACTTTTAAAATATGCCACTTGCGAGTCGAGCGGATAGTTCAATTCTGCGCACAGATTCTCATTACATTCGAGGCTATACACTGACTCTGGCTTAGGGCTGGCCTCACAACAGTCAAGCCTCATCGTCAACAGTATCATCCATATTAGATATAGAATATAACACACTGATGACATCTCAACACTAGACTATTGCTTCCGCAACTGAAATGTGTCACTGGTTAGATCAGCCTTTTTAAAGCAAACAAAATTCGGAATCAATCGGCATCTATCAAAGCGGATTCTCGATGTTTTAAAGCAAACCTACCAAGAACTGGTATTCTAACTTTATGGAACTAAATCCAAAGATGAGTATAACCAATTCATAATCAAGCTTGTTATGCTTTGCATTAAAAACAATGCTCATGAGAATTATGGATAAATAACACTATTCAGACTAATGTACACTACCATTATATCATCTGAATGACCGAACTTAGCTTTAGTTCCATCAAATTATTAAAGGTTTTGTTTACAATTAAATCCCTTTGGTGAGTAGAGTGTTCAAGTCTCGTTTTAATTAATTTTACGTTGTATTGCCTTTACCGGTCGCTTTATGTCACAAGTTGAAACGTCTAAAAAAAATAAAATAAACCGATTGCCTGTTGTTGAAAAGCGAAATGCTAATAAAAAGATATTTTAAATATGTGCACACTGAATATTCGACAAGTTTCTGTTCGTATAATAATTTTTGGACACAGACCGCAGCGATAAGCACGTTCTGAATACAGAACCCGGAGCATGCATAAAATATTCTTATGGAGCTGTTAGGCAACAGTTGTATATGTATGTACATATATCAGCTGTTAGATATGAGTATCATACATTATGATATCGTGTCTGTGTATGTGTGTTTTATGAGTATGTGGGCCAAGTTCACTGGTCAACATGGCTACTGTTGCTGATAAGACGGGAGATTTGTACGTAAGAGCTGCCCTTTATACCTACTTTATTGTAAATCCAATTTAAACGGACTTGTTATTTATAATTGATAGTCAACTAGAAGATCAAGTCAAGCATTGTTTGCAATATAATATACAAACTGAGAAATACACTTAAATCGAAAGTCGTTCGAGTATCGATAGTTCCTATTGAAAGATTCTAAAAGTAACCGATAGAAGTATCAACATTGACGATACTACTGTACTGTAGTAATGACATTTCGATATTGTCTGTCCACATTGGATCTTAATTACGATATATTCCAAATTAGATTTTGCCACATGATGATAGACTTGGTGGGGAGTCCAATAAAATATTTAATGTCTCCATATATATAGGCGCCATAAAACGTCACGATAGGAACACAAACTGACTGACTGATTGTTTGTCATACGACTATATAGGCTATATAAATAAACAAATATGTACTATATAGACATTTGTTTGCACAGCAAAACTATTGAGGAAAATTTGATTTAAATTAAACGCAACAAACAATTTTCACTGCGAAGATTGACAACAATACGAGCACAAAGTCCCGACTGAACAGCGTTTATATTGAAGAGAGGTTTCTGTACAGTGCACGGGGGAAAGAAAGAGAAAAAGGGGCTTCTGCTGGTATGCAAAGTAATTGGCGGCAAATTGAATTGAAAGAACGACGACGAGAAATTATCGCTAAACGAAGTCATGCCGTTTCAATTGACTGACAACGAAAGGGCAAACAACAACAATCGCATCAGTCGCTATATCTTTATCTATATCTTATCTGTATATGAACATGCATAGATACAACTACAAAAATAAGCAATTCAAGAATGTGATCAGTAATTGCCAATAAATAGATCGATCGATAATTATGAGTCTAAAACAAATATTAGCTTTTTTTGGGTTTTATTTTTTTAAATGCAAATTAAATTATTTTTTTATTTGTTTATTCGTTTGTTGTGCTTATCACTTGGCCAGGAAACTGTTGCCGAAACTTAATTGGATCCGGCCACTGAAATGTTATTTGTTTGCATAAAAATTAGTTGTGTTTTCCTTAGCATTTTGTGAAGTTTGTCTAACTTTTGTTAAGCACTGTAAAAGCCCAAATTGATTGGCCTAAACTAAACTAGAAAGCAGGTTGAACTTGTTTCTAAAAGCCATAATAATTCTTATTTATTTGTTTACTTCTTGTATAAAAATTATAATATCTTATAATGAATTAATGTCTTAGTGCCAACAAATTTCTATATGTTTGGAAAATTTTCATCGTTTATCGCACCTGTAGCCCCACACAATAACAACAACTTGTGGCTGATGTTAGGAGGGCCAAGACGCTTTCAATTTGGCCAACTGTCGCTCATCACTTGTTGAACAAATGCCAAACTACTGCACACATACGTACACACTTATAAATAAATAATATATTCGTACATAAATTCGTTAACAATATTTACATACGCAAACAGGGCGTGAAATTGTTTAATTTTAAACTTTTCAGCTAAACGCACTTCAAATGCTCTACAAATAAATTAATAAAAATTAATATTCACATTAAGACATATACTTATCAAAGACAAACTTATTTCTAAATAATTTTATAGTTTTGAACAATAAAAATATAAATATAAAATTATATTGTTTTTATTTAATTTTCACTTGAATGGGAATGGTTATAAAACAGATTTGACAGAAAGTTTACAACTTGGATTGTTAACAAACTTATGTTGTATTCTGATTTGAACAGAAAATTATTTAATCATTAAAGAAGAGTATTATTTATTCGTCAATTCATATATAATTAGATATTCTTTCTCATTTCATATTAATGCCCAAAAGTGTCACAATTTTGTTTATGTCTGCGTTTGATTTAATTGGTCATTTATCTTAAAACATTTTTTAAGTACATTAAAAGGCAACTAACTAAACTGAACGGAACTGTAATTATATGGCATTTTATAGATCAAGTCCAAAGGAAGTTAAATTTAATATAAATGAGTTCTACCTATAATAAGATAGTTTCGAATTCGAGGTAATTATTTTAGCTAACTGTGACACACACACTATATAGTATACACATATGATTCCTCCTAAGCAAATTTTTACTCAGACTGTTTCAAAGTTTTGTTTCTGAACGCCCCGCTGTCTGATAGAAAATCAGCGCTATCAGCTAAAAATTATTTATTTCCCTCACAAAGCACAAGGTAAACACATGTGGAGAGTACATGGCAGAGTAAACAACTCTATAACCAAACTATACGAGAACTGTGACTCTGATAAGCCGACAACGTTGCGTATTATACAAGTCAACGATAATAACATTTAGGTTTACCGTATTACTCGAAATTGTTGACCAGCAACAACAAAGTGTTACCAGCTTTCCCATTAGCATATGAAAAGCTGACTAAGCGCAATGAAAACCAAAGGGAAAAAAATTAATATTAACAAAGTCACAGACTGTGCAAATATTTCATTGACATTATATAAAAAACCGTGTTAAAGGTATCTCGAGTCAGTGCGGATGTGTGGCTTCAATTAGCTAGCAACAACAAAGCAACAACAATAACAACAAAATTATTATAGATATGTCAAAATGATGACAACAAAAAATAAAATTAAACACATTATACGTATAGCTTATATATATAATCAGAATAATAAAGCTTTTCCTATATATTTATGCCCTTCGTTAAAAATGGCATTTGTAATGAGTCATAAAGTTTGTATCATTAGCTTATACAAAATAAAGTAAATCATTTGGTTCGTGTGTGTATTGAAAATCATTTTTAGATATATTCCTAATAGAATTTGTATTTAGACTACAATTTAATTTAAATGGGAAAAGTAAGGGTTGTCTTTTTGAAGGAAAACGGTTGTTATTTTTCTGTTTAATAAGTTCAGCGAATACCTTTCAATTTTTAAAGTTTTCTTTCAGTATTTCTGAAAAGTCTGTTAGAAGTATAAAACAGTATAAACAAAGAAAATCCACAGCCATATGCTGGCAACTTATTGGAAACAACAAAACAAAGGCAAGAATGTCTAATATTATACAAGTACATTGAATAAGCTATGTATGTGCATTTATATAACTTAGTTTATGTAGCGAGTATTTACATTTATATAATTTGCAAATCAAATTATGTTTTGTTTTCAATTAGAAGTCTGAAATATAGAATCAGAGTTCTTTTAATGGAATGCTCCAGCTAAGAAAGAGTATTGCAACGGGTACTTAGGTATGTCGAGTTCGATTTATTTTTGTAGCAATTTGTGTTTTTCATTATTTTCCTTTTTTTTTTTTGCAAAATCAAAACACCATGAATAGAACAAATGATTATATAGAACTGATGAGAGCATGATGAGAGCTATACAAAATAATTTGCTCGCATGTGAATCGATGGTGATCGCATTTTCAGTTGCCAGTGAAACGCGTAACCCGAAACACGCATACGCCATGAGAACCCGTGAATCAGTCCATCTACTCATCGGGATACTGCTCGTTGTTTCAAATGCCGCAGGCAGAACGGAAGATGAGGATGGGGAGGAATTAGATGAGGATACAACAATTGTAGCATCAACAGAGACAACAACAGAGAACAGTAGCAAAAAGCGATTGGTGAATATTGAAAGTCTGCAGGAAAATTGTAAATTCGAGATGACAAGAATTGATGCGTTCTGTCGCTGTAGCGGCTTCAACTTTGATCGACCGGAGGAGATGGCATTCTTTGAGCTGCCCACAAAGGTGCACATAGCACCAGATGGCGCCACCTATGAGCTGGGCGAAGAGGAACGCCTTGTTACATTGATAATGGAAAATTCGTCGTTTGTGAATTTTCCACTGCATCTATTCTATGAACTGCAGCAGCTGAGTGAGCTGGACATGCGTCATTGCAACATGCGTTACGTTAGCTGGGAATGCTTTCTCGAAGCGAATAAGTTGAAAATTCTATTGCTCTCTGATAACGAAATCGCTAAGCTGGACGAGAGTAGTTTTTCCTATGCGAGCGAGCTTGAATACTTGTTTATCAGCAACAACAAACTGTCCAGCTTACATCCGGATGCGTTCAAGGGACTGCGACAGTTGCGTCATCTTGATCTCAGTGATAATCAGTTGGAGCTGCTGCCCGAACGACTTTTCGAGGAACTGTCCGCACTGCAGGAGGTCATACTGGCTGAGAATAAGTTACGCTATATCAGCAGTGAGCTATTGTCACATAATACACGCCTTCAAACTGTTATATTGCACACAAATCAGTTGCAAAATCTAGGCGAGTATGCATTCCATTCAGCTCCTCATCTGCTGTTCGTGGACCTGTCACACAATCCTGAACTGGAAGTGCTTCTTCTTAGCCTCAATGCGGGACACTTGCTGGCCAGAAATTGCTCTTTGAGCCGTGTCAATCTATTTGGTGCTGTCTCGAATGTTGATCTGGATAATAATCATCTGCAGGAACTGTACTTTTCAACGTCGGAGTCATTGCAGCATCTGGTGTTGCGTAATAACTCGCTACAGCAACTTGCAACATTGTCGCATGTGCCACGCCTACGTCATCTTAATGTTGCCGATAATCCGCAATTGGGAGATCTGCCAAACGATTGGCAGACGCCGGAATTGGAGCGACTGGACTTGAGCAATACGGGTTTGCTCCAATTGCCACTGGAGGCACTTCGTGGCATGCCACAGTTGCGAAAACTCAATGTGTCGGCCAATAATATAAGCGAAATTGATCCACAGGCAAGTATTTCCAACTACCAATAATATTACTGCAAAATTGATAATAATAATATTGGGTGGACAAGAAAGTCTTATCGGTTATTTTAAAAGTTGCTTTTTAACTATGTATTCTTCGATTGCTTAAAGTCTAAGCCAATCTTTGTCAAAAGTTGAACGCTATTTTTTAATATTTGTAGAAGTCAAAGGTTTTAAAAAACTCCTTGAAAAGATCCACGATCGCTTAATTAACAGTTATTTAAAAATAGTTTTTTTTTAATATAAAAAAAAATTAGTTTAAAAATTATAGAAAAAATCCGATATCACTTTCTGCCAACTAGAATGGTATTTTCTAGAACTATTTTAAATATACATTTTTTCCGATATTTATTCAATAATATTAGGGCTTTGAGCAGCTGACACAATTGACGCACTTCTACATACATGCAAACAACTGGAACTGCTTTAATCTTAGGATGGTAATGGATATGGTCATTTTGGAGCATAGTATTAGCTACACCGTTGACAATTTCAATGCTGACTTCCCGGGTACGTATCTCAATGGCATTGCCTGCATGTATCGACTGCCCGAGCAAGAGCAGAAGTCATCGGATATCCAACAAGAGGTGGACTCGTCATCGGCCTCCTCGGCGACCATCGAGTACTCGCAGCTTGTCGAGCCGAATGAGGTGGAAAAACTGCGACAAGAGCTCAAGTCTGTGGTTCAACATTTTGAGACGAGACTCGATATAGTCTTCGGACAACTAAATACTCTCAACGCCAAAATGCAGTCTCTGGAGCACATGAACAGCTCTTTGTGGAATCAAGTGTCCATCAGAATTTGAACGTAATGCTAACTAAACAAGAGGATTTTTCCTGTAATGTCTAAAAAGATTTCCTTTGAAATGTCAATTTAGTTTCGTTTAAATGTTTTTATAATAAAGTAATTAGTGGCAATTAACAAGAATAATCCTTTTCGAAATATATTTTCAACATGAAGTTTTATTGTTATGTTTTATATAAAGATTTTAAGCTGTTAATAAGAAGCGGGCAATATCGATAAAGTTGGAAATACATTGTGTGTTTGATAAACACATGAAGGGTGTAATAGGGGTAGAGTCCAGATATATGTTGGCAATGCTAAAATTAAAATCGGTTGGCAATACGATTGACAATTTTTGCTTGCCTTTAAACAAGTTTAGTCACATTGTGACCCAAGTTGTTATACAAAAACAAAACAGCTGCCAGAATGCTCGACTACGAGATACCCTAAGACAAGAATGTAAAATTTTGGGTATTATATTTTGGGAATAAGTTTATTCCAGGTTGCTTCAGCTTAGTATCCGGGATGCTAGCATCTTACAGTGGGTATAGGGTATACAAATAAATCAACTGAGACATAATTTGCGGTTTCACACAATATTTACAGTAAAAATATTGATTTACGAGATAAGCAAAGAAGTCGAAAAATGAGTTTATTCAACTTTTCGACTCGAAACTCGAAGAAAAGAGAACAACAACTAACTTCAAAAGTGGCCTCAAAATGAACTTAAGTGCAGTATACGAATAATTACGTTATTACTGAGGAATGCCTGACAAACAATACTGAATATTTTTTTACAGCTAAGAAAATTATTCTTTGAAATTCCCTGTAACGTTTATGATACATTTAACAGCATCTTTGATTTTAGGATATCTAACAGGGTAACTTTTAGCCGATTATACTTATTTTATATTATTTAAAAAATTACTTGTATTTGTTTTATTATGGGATTTTTTTTAGAAATAAGAAATTTTACATTAATTTATGACCCACTAATTGCTCATATACAGAATCGGAGAAACAATACAAAAGGAGAAACAAAAATACACGAAATATTATTGGGGGTCACTTATTCCGAGCACTTTGAGATCGACAAATCAGATCTGATCAGATTGGCAGTTCGTGTCGGTTCGTGGGTTTTTGTATAAACATGTGACTGAAATATACGATCTATATACACATATACATTTGTGTTTATATATAGTAAATACATATATATATGTCTATAGATTTCTATTTAACGGTAATTGGCGCACTCAACTCGTGCCGAATGCGCAAACGTTAAATGTAAACATTTCGTATTTTCATAAAGCATTTAAAATCTGGTTTGTACTACGAAATACAAAAAGAAAAAAAACGAAGAATCTGAGAACTGAACGTAACACAGAAGTCTGTGTAAATAGTAAGTAAAATAAGATATTTTATGGTGTGTTCACTGATAAAAATGAAGCTGATAAGTTAGAAATCTAATGTGACAACTGCATCACATTCAGAGAAGTACCAAAAAATGTAAATAAACTTTATAGATGTTTGTACTACGCCAGAATATTAATTTTGATTATAAAACAAAGGGGAAAAAAATGTTATATTATTGGTTCCTTAAGATTGATTTAAGCATTTTTTTTGTTAAGTTTCACACAAAATTCAGTCTTTTTCTTAGCTTTGTATATTTTTAAATAGATTTTTGTACTGAAAGGCATAAAACAAAGAGGAACACGCTCTCTCATATCAACACAAGGAAAGTATGGCAAAAAATAAATATAAATAAATCAGTTTTAAAATTACAAATTGAAGAAATGAAGTGGAAACCAACCTGAGATTAATCAATAACTGGAAATATTAATTTTTTGTTTGTTTTAATTTATTGTATTGTTGTTATAACAATTACTTTATCATATGCAAAATCAAACTTAATTGAAATTGTGCACACACTCACACACACGCACACATCTATATATGTGTATACACTTGACGAACTTTTGTAAGCAATTTAAGATTACACTGAAATAAAAAGCACAAATTTGTTGTTAAACTATTGCTCAGCCATAATACATATAAAGATTAAAATTAAATTATTATTGTGTTTGCTTTTATTTCTTTTGCTTTTGTGGTTGTTGTTGTTGTCGTTGTTTGCAACACTTGAAGTGTTGACGTCTGATTAGATTAATTTATAACAAACAGCATTTAACTAATGGCACAAGCTGTGGCTCTTTGTTGTTGCTGCAATTGTTGTTAACAATTATCAGCCATTTTGTTCGACAACCAAATAAATCACACACGCACCAACAACAAAGCAGGAACAACAATCAATTTAATGCAGACGCGCGCACTTCCACTTTGGACTTTCCAATTGGAACACGCATCAGAAACTGATCAGCAAAACCAACAACAAAAACACAATGCAAAGAGAGCGAGGGCGAGAGCGCGAGAGAGCCTGCCTGATGCCTGCATGACGGGCACAATTAATTTCACAGTGCAATTGTATTACAACAGACTCGCTGCTATGGGAAATTTCCATTAGTTGTTGTTGTTTCTGTTGTTGTCTTTGCTGTATGCGTATAACAGCTGATCATAGCACGCAGTAATCAATGCAGCTGATGCCGCTTATTGATTTTTTTTTTTTTATTATTTTATTTTTTGTTTCGTATTCTTATTTTTTTGTTGAGTGATTTTGTAATCGTTTTGCGCATTACACTTTAAGACCAGCAACTTTAAGTGATTGTTGCTATAATTGCTTTTGTTTGGTAATAATTTCTTTGCGCAGTCAACAGCAACGTTAACGCTAGCAGCGACGTCGACGTCGGCGCAGTAAGACACGAACACACAATTAAATGCTTTATCACAGAATTTTTACACAAAATTCAATTGACGTTGCGCTTTTTTACAACTTTGACAAACATTTTTGGTTTTGCTGTGTGTTTTCTGGTTTTTTCTTTCCTTTTTATTTGCCAAAAAGGCGCAACAGGTAAACACACGCACACACACACACGCAAATACACATGCACACACACACATACAATTACAGGCAGCGTTGGCGCGCGCGCGTTGCTTGCAGCTTTGATGTGGCCACAGATTTATTTGAGATTTACGCACAATTGCTGCATTTAACTTGATGCTGCTAATTGCAAAAACACAGTTAATAAAACAATTGAGCGAAGGGACCGATAAAAACGTAACGTTTGTGACAAAATAAAACGACACAGAGGAAAAACAACTTAACACGACAAAAATTTATTGGGTACTAAATTGTTTTTGTTCGCAGTGTGACCAGCCGCGGCAAGCGACAAAATGTGCAAATATTAAAATATACTGGATCCGGTAAAAGTTTCCGATCTGGTTTGATTTGATTATTCGGTATTTTTCATTTTTATACCCATTTTCGGACTTTTTTCAGTTGGCTTCTGTGAAGCTGGAATTTTTAAAATGTCAAATTTTTCGTTGGAATTTTGTCGAATTTTGTAATAAATTAAATAATAAAATTAAATTAAATTAAGCTATACAACTTATTTTCCCAAGGTGTGACGAGCTCTCAGCATTCATAAAAAAATCATGTTTATTTTATCTAATTTCGAATTAAAATGTTTTGTCATTTTATTGTTTTTGTAAACAAATTTTGTTTAAATTACGCGCCGTTTGCTTTGCTTGGCCATGGTGCTGCCAGATGTGCGCACAAGTCACATAGCAGCTAGCTTTTAAGCCATATGACAAGAGTTGCGGCAATTTCAAAATAGAAAAACTATTGATTTGTTTTTGTTGATTAATTTGCCACAGATATTTTCATAGTTTTCTATAATAAGCTATAAAAATTAATATATTACTTTTATTAAAACAACAAGAGTGAAACAATTTTCGCGCCTACTAAAATTTGGCTGATGTTGTTGTTTGTGTAACGACACGCCATTTGGCGTCGTGACGCCCGTGGAGTCGCATACAGAAGAGAATTCCATGAGAACAATGTAAGCTCAGTCGAATCAATAAAAATGGCGCATTGCAATGACGACATTGGCAAATCCTTTCCCCCCCCCCCCCCCCCCCCCCCCCAACAACCAACTGAATGACGGCATATTTTGGGTTGAGATGATAATGAAGAAAGAACAGAACTGACTGCTCACCTGCTCAATGTCAAAATCCCATTCCGGTGAGGGTGAACGTCTTTCCGATTGCCCACCAGGGGGTGGGGTGCTCAGTGCCGGAGAGCCCGCCTGTGGCTCCTCCGGGATGACGGCGAATCTTCCGCGCTGCAGAATAGGTGAAATGGCGCCATAATTAGCTGCAAACGAGGGAACAAAAGAAAAAATCAGTTGGCTAGTCGGAAAACGTGGGGTTGGATGTATAGATTCACAACTTACATGTGGGCATAAGACGAAAGCGTCCAAGCGTCGTCTCTGGCGGACCCGCCGGCGTCGATGACGTGACACGAAAGCGACCGCGGCGAGCGGCGGTCACTTCCTCATAGTCCCCTCCGCTGGCAGCGGCTCCTCCAGCGCCGCTGTGCATTTTCTATTTAAAGCTCACGGATGCTCCAACTACTAAAAAAAAAAACAAGAAAGAGAGAGAAAGAGAGTTAATGACGGCGAAAGAGTGCGAGCTAAAATCGATAGGTCAACTTCAGTTTGCATTTATGACCATGCTACATGCTACATGTTGACCAAAGAAGTGCCAAGAAAGAGAGAAAAAGAGGGGAAAAAGAGGAAGAGAGTAAAACTTCTTGAGCGCCACAAAGTATGCTGCAATTTTAACATGTATAGCATTTATCGGAAAATGCCGACTGACTAACGGAAAATTATATGTTAATCCCTGAAGAGGTGTGTGTGTGTGTGTTATACAATTGCCCCCCTGGGAGTAATAGACCGCTAGAAAGAGTGTGAGAAAAGTCAGCGAGAGAGAGAGAGAATGAGAATGAAAGCAAATTGGTTATGCCGGCAGACAACGCGTCGTATGTGTAATATGTATATTTATATTTATTACAAGCAATTCACAGGGTATGAGAACTTTGATTGAATGCAAATGAGAATAAAGAACTGCATCGTATGGAGACATAAAACTCACTAAATGTTATTTAAACCATATTGAGAATTAAATTAAAATCATAAGATTCAATGGGAGTAAATTAATACATAATACAAATATACGAAAATTGATCGACTGCAAATCAAACGTTTTATTCCATAAAAGGGTATTTTACCGTCGAATATCTACAAACCAAAGACCGCTGCATTTTCTTATTATCCAATTATTCTATTTTATTTTATTTTCCGCGAAACGTTTTAAACAATTTAAGCTCGGTGAGAAATTCAATTAAGAAAAATTTAGCTTGAAATATTTGTGCTGCGTCATCACTTGAATTTTTTTTTTTTAATTATAAACATTTATTTTCATGTTGCCAAGTTCGTGTGAGGCTTAATTTAGTTAGTGACTAACATGTCATAATTTTTACTCGAGCTTGTGAAATGATTGACAAGAAAATGAAATAGAAAAAATTTGATGAAATTCAAAGTTTTTGTCAACCAAAATATTATTGTGAATAATTGCGAAAAAAAAAGGACAAATTGATTGATTGACAGTTGAGACGGTTATCGACTAGAAGATACCCTTTACACTAAGTTATTAAATTAATTTTAAGAGTTTACAGGGTGTATTAGGAAATATACGTGCATTATACACACTATAATTGATTTAATTACCTAATTAAATTGATTATTGCAGCCAGTAATAAAAGCTTTTTTATGTTTCGAAGTAAAGAATTATTTCAATAATAATATTTATGTTTATTATCGTATTTAAATGTTATATGTAGCATTTATGTTAATTAGACACAATTTTGAATATATTTAAGAATCATTTTTTTGGTGCTGTATTTTATTTTTAGCACTCCACATTTTTGTTTATATATGTAAATAATAAAATAAAACACTTTTAGCTTTTTACTTTAAGCACTTTTCGCCATCTTTACGCGCTCTTTGGCGTTATTTGTTTTTTGTTTTCTTCTTTTCCCTTTTCTGGTTGTTGTTCACTTTCGAGACGAATTCGAATTCGTTTCATTTTCAATTCGAAATGTTTGCATAACACGCACAAACAAACAAATCAATTCTTTTATATATATATTGAATACAGTTCACTTTTAATTTGTTTACAGCAACAAATAAATTAATTAACATTTATTTTTATTGTTGTTATCAAGATGAATAAACTATTAATTAAATATGTTTGAAAATTGAGGCAGTCGCAGGCGAATTTCAAATGCGATTTCGCGATGTTGTTTTATGCAACTGAGCAGCTGCACACTGCAATTGACATGGCCAGTAATAATAACAGCAACAACAACAACAACAACATCGAAAAAGCCGAAAATGCGGCCAAAAAGAATGCAGCACCAAAATAAACCGAAGCCAACGCGACAACAAAACCGAAACGAGTCACAAGCCAAATGCAGTCGACACAGCTCGCAACTTTAAGCACTAATTGGCAGCAGAGAGAAGACAGGGAGAAGAGAGAGAGAGAGGCAGTGAGAGTGTTGAAAATTGAGAGAAAAGAGTGGTGGACGGACAAACAATAAAGGAATGAGAGCGAATGGGCAAAAGCGTGCCATAGTTGGGGTTCATTTACTTGTACAATTGCAAACAAATTCACAAAAACAATGAAGATGAACGAAAGAGAGAGTCGCTCTCTCGCGCGAGAGAGGAAGCCTGAGCGCTTACATACATACATATGCAATTTTAGTTCATAGAGTGTTGTTATTATTGTTAATGAGCTTTTGAGATATTGGCACAAAATAAAACAGAAAATTTAGAAAAGCTTTTACAACTACAACAAAATAAAAATGTCAGTCAGCTGTTTCGCTCGCTATTCGCAGCGTATGCTTAATTTTTCTTTGATATTTAACAAAATGTCGTCGTAGAAAGAATTAAAGCAACAATAAAACAAGCACGTGACCAACCAGTTAGCTCGTAGATATATTAAAAGACGATTTCTTTGTTAATGTTGCATTTATTATAAAGATAAAGACTTTTATTTAATTTTATTTATTTATTTAAATATTTTACATTTTAATTAAAAAGAAATACAGATTGGAAACTATTGTTAGATAATATGCTATTATTTTCTATGTACACATTCAACAAATTTTTGGGGCTCACAGCAATAAGTGAAGCCAAGTTTAGCAGAATCTTCCAGCTTTAGTGGACAAGAAACTGATGTGCAGCATTCATGTGCCTTCGGTTTTGTTGGGTTAAAGATATTATTATATGTCAGAAATACATGAAGCAGTCGATTATTTGCATCTCGTACTACTTTGTACATCCACTCAGGCACAGGATTCTGTTTTCTACTGGGAATTAGAAAAACTGGTTGCATAGTGGGTTTCGATTTAGTATCTAAAAGACTCAGTAAACCAAAAGCACCAGTTCGAACGTGCACCATAGATTTCTCAGGTATATTATTGCCAACCCAGTGTTCAATTTGCATCCAATTGCCGCTATTGATGCTCTCGAACTGAGGCACAACATTCAGATACTTGAAAGTGCTTGTCATTTGATCAGCGAAGAGCATGTCACTCGAGGCGGTTAGATGTCCACGATTTATCAATAGCAAGGGTCTGCCATTCTCGTCTTTCCTCATATACTTTTGATCAGTACCAAAGATGCTAACGAAGGTCTTATAAATATTTTTGGTTTGAAAGGAGGCTTCCTGTGCGGGTGAGATGAGTTCATCAGTTGAGAAACGGGGACGTGCTCTCAATTTGGAATCTAATAAACACAATTCAAAAAGTTCACTTAACTTTTCTTTAGTTACTTTACAACTCACGGATTTTTTTCCTGTAGATTGTAGCTTCCGAGAAATATGATCGAACATTCTCCTTATCATAGCAGGCGCGATACAACTCCAAGAATTCATTTTGAATTTCAATTCCAATACGATACATAGTCGCCGGGCAGGATTTATCCTTGTCTGTCCAATGAACTTTGGCTACAATTGTCTCCTCACAATGTATTGGATCAATCGGATTAAGACTGCCACGCCGACAACCAATGTTGTGAGTTACAATTTTACCACCATCTTCACGGCAGTACACTCCCAAAATTGTCCCCTCATCAACAGAACCAAATCGGAGTAGTTGTAATTTGCCATGGACATCGTTCGTTGTAAAGGTTCCCAGTGAGTTTTGAATATAGTCATGGCTAAAGCGACACTCCCCGAGCACTTTACCTGAAAACTCTATACACGAGATTAGCTCCCACGTTCTTCAAATAAATTCTTTGTATATTTACCAAGTAGTACTAGGAGCAAAAGTACACTCACTTCTTTATACATCTCGCAAGCGATACAAACTGAGTTTAGAGAACTCGTACTGCGCTTTTATAAAGCGGGTTTCGAATAAACACAGACCGATAACAGACTTATCTTATGTTCTGTAACCACAAAAATGGGTTTATAAGGGTACATAAAATTTGCGAAAACGAATGTAGCATTCAAAGTAAATAGTTTGATAATCCAAAACATTGCTATGGCGTTTTTTTACCCCCATAAAATTGGAAAAAAAATAATTATAATCACAATTGTATATTGTAATAATGTTCTAATTTAAATGGTATGACCAATTTTAAAGCAGAAATAAAAGATTATTAAACTAATAGTTTTGCTGCTGGATGATCTTGAAGTTATTCAAAATGTTTTCATTAATTCCATACCTAATTTCTCTGTGCATTATTTTGAACTATTCGAAATACATTTGCTTAATGTACTTACATATTTGTTTGCCGAACTATTTGTGTGATCTGATCACGATAAAGAGTTGATTTCGCATTAATTTATGCAACTGAAAAGCTGCACACTCCAATTGAACAAAATAAACTGAAGCTAAAACGGAAACAAAACGAGTCACAAGCCTAATGCAGTCGACTGGCAAACAGAGAGGAGAGAGAGTGTGTGAGAGTGTGAAAAAAGAGAGAGGAAAGAGTGGTACACCGACAAATACTGAAGAAACGAGAGCGAATGACCGAAAACGTGCCGTAGTTTGGGTTCCTTAACTTGTGAAATTGAACACAAATTTACAAAAGCAATATTAATGCATTGGCATCCAACGAGAGAGGGAGAGTGCGTCATTTACTTGCCAAAGGCACAATTGTTCTCTTGCGGGAGAGAGGAAGCGTGAGAGCATACCTACAACTGCAATTTCAATTCATAAAGCACATGCAGATGAAAACAAATACAGCGACAGGGACAGAATCAAGAAGAGAGAGAGAGAGAGAGTGAAAGAAAGAGCAAAACAGTAAAACAGAGAAAGAGTGTCGTTATTATTGTTGATGTGCTTTGAGATGTTGTCACAAAACAAAACCGAAAATTTAGAAAAGCTTATACAACAACAACAAAATCAAAATGTCAGTCAGCTGTTTCGCTCGCTATATGCGGCGTATGTTTAATTTTTCTTTGATATTTAACAAAATGTCGTCCGAGAGAGAATTCAAAGCAATTAGATCTACATATGTGTTAATAATGAAAAATTCAAAAAACATATAAAGAAACCTTCTTTTAGAACTTTAATTTATTTTATAAAACAAAGATTTTATATATTTCGCTTTAATAATAAACAGTTTGTAAGGTAGCATAAATATTATTAATTGGGAGGCCTTTTAAAATAATATGCTAATATCTGTTCTTTATCCAAAAAAAATAATTTAATTAAATTCAATAAATATTACATTTTGTCAAATTGTTCATGGTTACTTGTTTTCAGGAACAGCGACAATTGCTTTTAAGTTGCTTTGGCGTTATTAGAGATTTGTAAAACACCTCTGATTATTTTTTATGTACACATTCAACAAATTTTTGGGGCTCACAGCAATAAGTGAAGCCAAGTGTAGGGGAATCATCCAGCTTTAGTGGGCATGAAACTGTTTTGCAGCACTCATGTGCCTTCGGCTTGGTTGGGTTAAAAATATTATTATAAGTTAGAAACACATGAAGGAGGCGATTATTCGCATTCCGCACTATTTTGTACATCCACTCAGGCACAGGATTCTGTTGATTATCGGGAATAAGAAAAGCTGGTTTCAGAGTGCGTTTCGGTTTTCTAAAATCTAAAAGACTTAGTAAACCAAAAGCACCAGTTCGAACGTGCACCATAGATTTCTCAGGTATATTATTGCCAACCCAGTGTTCAATTTTCAACCAATTGCCGCTATTGATGCTCTCGAATTGAGGCACAACGTTCAGATACTTAAAAGTGCTTGTCATTTGATCAGCGAAGAGCATGTCACTCGAGGCAGTTAGATGTCCACGATTAAGGAATATCACAAGTTTGCCGTTCTTATCTTTTGTCGCATACGTTTGATCATTACCATAGATCTTATTGAAAGTATCGTAAATTTTATTTGTTTGAAAGGAGGCGGCTTGTGCTCCTGTGATGAGTTCATCAGTCGAGAAAAGGGGACGTGGATCCAGTCTGGGATCTAATCAAGACGATTAAATAAGATTGTTCAACTTTTTTTTTTTGTCAATTTCCTACTCACGGATTTTTTTCCAATAGATTGTAGTCTCCGAGAAATATGACTGAACATTCTCTTTGTTGTAGCAAGCGCGATACAGCTCGAAGAATTCGTTTTGAATTTCAATTCCAATATAGTACATGGTTGCCGGGCAGTCTTTCCAATGTGCGTTGCCTACGAGTGTCTTTCCACAAGGTATTGGATTTATCGGAGAGAGTCTGCTATTCTGACACGCAATTTTGTGAGTTACTATTTTACCATCACCTCCAAGACATTGAAGGCCTAAATTTGTGCCGTCGGCAACAGAATTGAATCGCAGTAGTTGTAACTTTCCACGGGCATCCTTGGTGGTTAATGTACCGTGTGACTTCTCAATATAATTTTGGTCAATAATACAGTCCCCGAGCACTTGACCAGAAAACTCTATACAAGAGATTAGTTTCCACGTTCTTAAAGTAAGTTCTTTAAATATTTACCAAGTAGTACTAGGAGCAAAAGGACACCCACTTCTTTATACATCTTGCAAGTGTTATAAACTGAATTAAGGGAACTCGGGCAGAGCTTTTATATGGCGGATTTCGACTTAACATATACCGATTTACAAAGAGGGTTAATAAGGGTAGATAAAATTTTTAGCATTCAATGAAATGTAAACCCATAACCCCACAGTTTGTTCAACTCTTTTGGTTACCCACATTTAATTAAAAAAAAGAAAATCTTGTAATTCTTATCTTGAATTAAAGCAATATTTGTATTAATCATTTTATAAAAATAAGTAAGATAAAGATTGGCGAAATTAAAAGGGTATGGCCAATTTTAAAGGGGAATCAGCTCACTCAGTTCAGGCATTACACAGAAGATGATAATTAACTAATTCACCTATTATAAGCTACCTTCCAAGTATTTGCCAAACTTATTAATTAATTCGACAACACAATCAATAGCCAAATTTCAGAAGATGTGCAATTCTCTTTTCACCATCACAATGTTCGATGAATGGAAAATCTTTGCGGGCACAAAGCGGATTTATTTTTTTGGGCGTTAGTCCAAACATGTGACCGACTCGTGGATGACATCATTGGTGTGGGTGAGAAGTGCGAATGGGATGCGATGATGCCAATGAACGTGGAAAGTGGACGGTTTTAACAAAAGAAAGCCCAAAGAAATTCACAGACCCAAGCAGGCAGACAGTTGGGCACACAAAAAGTGAAATATGAAAAATAGTCTTGTGTTTAAAAATAGTAAAAACAATCGCTCGATATTTGAATGCCCCACAATTTTCATTATGTATGTACAGTAAAAGTTCTAGAAATGGATCAGAAGCTCTTCGTTGGGGTTTTCAGAAATGCATATGGACAATATATTTAATTTACTTTTATACAAATCTTATGTCAGAAGAATAAGTACTTTTTTAATACTTTTAGCTATTTTAGATGTGTTTTTATTTTGTATTAGTTGATCACTTTAGGGAGCTTTCACTGTTAATCTGTTCTGTAAATGTCAAAAGCGATAATTGGCCTCAGTTGAACCGTAGAATTCGACGTCAACTTGGAACACGTGCATTTTCTAAGTGAAGAAAAATCCCAAAACTTGTCAGTAGTTGAAATTTTAGGCAACTTGTTGATTGCTTGCCCAATGTTTTCAAATATCAATATTATATTATTAATTATAGTATTATATCATATTGTTATAAAGATTAGTGCCCTTAGATCAGTGATGTCGAAAGTTGGATAAAAAAGTATTTTACAGCCTACCTTTCTTACATTTTTGGACATCACTGTCTTAGATTATTCTTAGTTTGTCGAATTTGCAAAAATATTCGGAATTATCTATGTCAACATTTTTGTTTGAAGCGTAAATCGAACGATTGGCGTTGCTAATTATTGTTTATTTTTTGTTCTTCAATGCTTTTTATACATTCATAATAATCAGCGTGAAAAAACATTCATACATACATATACATAGATACAGAAATTCAAATGTGTTCGTGAGTGACGAGAAAAATACTTTGTTTTGCTTTTAAAATCATATGTACATGCATAAGTATTTTATAGCTGCTTGATAAGAGGGAACAACAAATGCGTATTGTTGCTATCTGTGACCAATAAAAGCGAACGCCTAAGCATAAATCAGTTCAACAAACATGTTCACTGGAGAAAATAAGTTAAAATGTACATGAAAAAATAATTAATAATTAACATAATGCAGAAAGATTTCTGTTAAATTTCGGGAAAAGGCTAGAATATATGTTTACGTCACACATAATAACAATGGCAACCGGCAAAATGTTAACGGTAACAACCACCATATTGGCTGGGCGAGTGCAGGAGAGCGAGAGCGAGAGCGAGAGCGAGAGAACGCAACTGTCATTCACGTGTGAATCTCTACATGTATGTGAGTGTGTGTGTGTGTGTGTGTAAGTGTTGTGAGGGTGCCAATTTTGTCATTTGATTTGGCAGAATATGTCCTCACAACCAGCTTAAAAACTGAAAATCGTCACAAACAAATGATTATTTTTAAATAACACTGCTTATGCTATCGCTTGTGCCAATCACTTTCCATTTATTTGGCTGCTAAAATTAATCTCTCACACTGAAACAAACACACACACACACACACACACACAAAGTTTCGGCGACCCTTGCAATACACACAAACAAACAGCTGGCAGCAACAACAACAAAAACTTACCGAATAAGAGTATAAATTTGTATTGTAGAAAATGTGTAGTATTTGGCACTGTTTTTAATTAACGACACTTTTAAACACTATATTCACCACAGTTGACACACATTTTTGTAGTTGAATTGCATTAATCTATAAATTCTACACTTGTTTGCAATTCGTTCGTTTTACGTATTGTAAATTGCTCTCGAATCCTTATTATGCAGTCACCACGCGCGTTGCTGCTACTAAGGAACACAAATTTATGGTTTAAAACACTCAATTTAATTTTAAACAGTGTCTAAAATAATAATAATCCAAACCGCGAGAGATTAACGCTAACTGTGCATAGCGAACAATTCGTTAACTCACACACATTCACACATATGAAGCAATACCAACGGGAAATTCCTCGGCGGCGTCGGAAACCGAAGGGTGGCAACCTTCCCCAGAAAAACTAACCTTTCTGGCAAGTCGTACCATTTTAAAATGTCATAAATTTTAACATGCAAAAATTTCTTTTATTTTTAAATTATTTATTTTAAAGCTAGAATATTTTTTTTTTTAATTTTGTGGATATTTTGTTGAATTTGTAGCTGACGAACCTTAAATTAAATTAATATATACACTTTTATTTTAATTAATATCATATTTCTAATTTTCTTCAAACTATTTTTTTATTGCAACATTTTACAATTTGGATTACCTTAAATTTAAATTCACAATCTACTTTTGAAACTAAACCATTGATGGCGTATTTATGCTCGCAAACAGACTAAATGTGCTGCCACATTTTGAAAGAGCAGCCTTGGGCAGCTTTCCCTAAAAAAGAGGAAACCGCTTTTTAAGTTTCTTAAAAATTATATTTTTTTTTTGCTAATTTTACCCAAAATTCCTTGAAATGATCACTTATATGTTACTTAATATAAGTTTTTTTCCTGCTTAGATCATATTTAGCTCCGCAGTGACCAACACTAATTCGTGCTGCCATTTTTATCGCAATGGCAACGTGAGCGCAAAATTCAAGTGAAAACCCATTTTTTGATATCTATCAAAACTAAATATTTTATAATTAAAATAGTTTTCAGATCAAAATCAAATGAAATGTGGTTCTTAAAAGTATAGAAATTAGCTTTTGTACGAGTTACAGCACAAACTAAATTAAGCTACAGGTGATTTGTATTGCATTTACAAATATGACAAAAACGACTACATGGTAATAAATTCTATGAAATCAATTTCTTCTGCTCTTCCTTCAGTTTTCCCTCGCCGGGCGGTTTCTTATTATCCGCTGTCGAATGCTGCTTTTTCCCATATATCATATCCGTAAAGAGCGCTGCGAAGACTAAGGAAGCGCCGAGCCACTGACGAGCAATCAGCACGTTTCCAAATAGCAGCACGGAACAAAGGACTGTAAAGAATTTACGTGTGGTGGTGACCACAGAGCAGGCCAAAGGTCCGAAATTCGCAACCATCAGGAAAATGAAGAGTTGACCCAAAGCGCCACATAGCGCAATCATGGACAGATGTAACCACACCTCCGAATGCCGAATGCCAAACTGAATAAACGCCATGCCTTCGCCTAGGATAAACCAATAGTATTAATATATATATATTCTGTTATATATCAAGAGTTCTTACCTGTCACAACCATGGTAACGCCGAGCATTAAGGTGCTCCAGTAGTTCATGGACAGCATCATTTGCTGACCGGACGGTGCACTGGCTGCACGCATACGCTCCTGTATAGCGCCAGTTAGGCCATCCATGGATAAGCTCAAGAAGAGCAGTAGCTCACCAAGTCCTGTCGTCTCAGCGGGTAAATTGGACACCTTGCTCTCCTTGAACATGAACAGAATAACACCAAGAACAATGGTGAGTACGCAACCATATCTCGTCCAGCTATACGACTTGCGTCCAATCAGCACACCCAGTATCATCACTGGAATGGGCTTGGCTGACTTGCCCACAACAGCAGTTGGATATGGCACCCAACGTAGTGCCATATTCGTTGAGACCATGGCCAGAAGATATGTTAGTGAACTGGCCGCATAGTAGCCCGTGTGTGTAGTGTCCTCCTTCTGCGGCTTTACTGTAAGCATGGCTGCAACAAATAATTGGTCGTATAATTAATTGTCTTACTGTAACTGCCACTCAGAAGCCGGTCTGTTGTAACTCACCTTTGGCAAACAGATAATTGCAGAAGCACTGCACCCACACAAGGGCCAGAGTATAGGTGAAACGTTCTCCCACATTGCCATCGGGTTGCACCTGATCTCCATATCGACCGCGCGTAAGTTTCTCCTGGACAATGCCATACAAGAAGTATGTGAAAAAGATGCCCAACGCGTAGATTGCGAAACGGCTTTGTTCTGGTATGTTCATGGCTGTGATTTGTCTTTTTTTGGCTTGCGTATTTGAACTTTCCACTTATACAACTAAAATTAACTACTTAGACACTCGACATTGTGTATAAAATGTGTAAAATCCGCTGATTTACAAATTTCAACTACGTGGAATTTACGAATAGAGTTGTATTAAACACTGTTGTCAACTTGGCTATTTTATAGCTAGATGTAGCTATTTTCAGGCATTAGTTGGAAATCTGGTTATTTTAAATATATATTCAGCATAGGTTATCTATTAATATTTTTAGTAAAACTGTGCAAAGCTGCCTACAACAATAACAAATTTAACAGCAACAGCCATTGTTAATCAAATTAAAATATAAATTTAAATGGTTTTTAGACAGAAACAGCCTTTAAAAACTTGCCAGTACTGGTTTGAAAGACTGTCACCCTACAAAATTTCCCGATCTGGCAGCTTGTTCTAATTTAATCAAATTGAAAAGAAAATTCACCCAATTTTAATTTTTTCTTAATATTGAAGATAGAATTCTATAAATTTTTGCAGAATTTTTGTTAGAATTTTTTCGATTTTTTTATATATATTTTAGAATTAATTTGTATCAAATTATTTATTTATTTCAAAGTTATTGCATATTGCAATTTACATTCACCTACATTTAAATTCTTAGTTCTATTGAGCTGATCCCTAAATTGAACGAACGAACTAATTTCATGATTGTAGGTCATTTAGTTCAGTGATTACTAATATAGTTCGTTTAGTGGAACTATTTGCGATTAATCGGGCGGTCAATTTGAATATGGAAGAGTCGGTTAAAGTAGAAATTGTATTTCGTTTATTTGGTTTTAAAATATGCTTGTAAAATATAATAAACTATATTACTTCGCTTTCTTGTTATACTTTGTAATGCACTTAAGTTTTCACATAATCAACACGTTTAAATACCTAAACGATTTAAGATTTACTTTAAACTTTTATACAATACCCATGAATTAAATAATAATGGTAATGTTATTGTTTTTTTAAAGTTATGTATACATACAAGTTCAAAATTGAACAACAACAAACAAGCATTATTTTAAATAGGCAACACTTTGCAGTAAATTGGTTAAGCGACTAGAGCTTAAGAATTATAAATATTTGTAAATGCGTAGAATAAACACAAAACTTTAAAAGCGAACAGAAAAAAATAATAAGAATTTCATAGTTTGAATTGAACCTATTAATCTGCGAGATGCACAGGCGGCAGCCAAGTATAAAATAAAATATACGCCGCGCTTGAGACGACATTCGACGAATCCAGCGTCGACACCACCTGATCATCAAATTTATACCACCGTCCGTCGTTGTCGCAGAATGCCGTGTAATGACCTCCCTCCATGGTGCCATAGTGATTTGATACTGCGTACAATTTATATGTTTTGGGTGTTTGAGCTCGCGATTCAGCACGTGCAATATATGGTTTCATATCCAGGTTTTCCAACGGAAACTGAAGATAGTTTTGTTTCTTAACGTAGGCACCTGAATTTGAAGGATCTGCGTAGAAGCTAAAAGGGAGAGCAAGAAAAAAAACACAAGATTAAAAAAGTTTATAGAGAGCTGAGCTTCTTTTAGTACCGTTTCAGATGCACCACTAACACTGGAGGCAGTTTAGAGATGTCCAATTTCTTAATTGCATCACGTTTCGTTTTGCAAGTGGGACAATTCCAGCCATGAATTTTCTCACCACTAAAGTACATGTCCATACATTGATTTAAATGGCAGAAATTTGAATTGGGCGGCAATTCCAAACTGAGATTCGAGAAGCACTCATATGTTGCCGACTCCATGTGACACGTAACACACTTGACAGTGCTTTTAATTTGACCATAGAACAAATGCAATATGAGACTCTCCTTGGACTTGGTGAACTCCATCCAAGCCTTCTCCGAAGCTCTCTTGATCTCCTGTTTGGGTGGCACATTCAATGTTTGTAAATCGGAATGCAGCCAATCCATTAGAATTGTAAGAAATTCATGCGAGTCTTGTTGATCTACTCCACTAAATATCTTCTGGTACTGTCCCACAACATACTGTAATATTTGTAATTTATTAAAATTTGTTTATAGTTATATTACAATAAAATGCCATTACTTACGCGCAAATCTCGGCTGGCCACACACTTGTATTGACCATTCCACAGTACCTTCAGGAGCTCGGCAACTTCCTCGATGATCTGTCCATTGGTTTTATTCTGGCGACTTATATAGTTCTTATATTTGTTTGATACACAGAACTCCATTAATTGACGCGTATTACTTAGGCACTGCAGTATACTATTCATATAACAAGTATTGCCTAGATTCTTTAGTCCAGTTAGACCTCGTCGCTGTAAAAGTGTTAAGTAATATAATGTCTAGTTAATCCTTGATATTTGGATAATTTACACGCTTGTGTGGAAAGATGGAGGTATATTTATTATATGTCGGCGGCAGTTGAAGATTGATAACCGGAATGCAAGTCATTGGCATTTGGGGCACTGAACTTGAAAAATTGTACGTGATTTCAGCTCAAACATGCTTTGAGTTCGGACAGTTCGCGACTGAACCTTGTGATGGCAAACAAATTTGCAACCTACATACGCCCACAAAACGTGACGACCCGTTGATATTGATTTGCAGCAGGCTATTTATAGAACTAATCGACCACCACTCACCACATTTTGACCAATAATTGGCGAAAAATCTCGGATTCGTGGCGTTGCTGTCTCCACAGCTGTTGTCCTTTCATTTCTTGGTTTCGTGGCGCGATCGTACAACGGACGAGAGTTAATTGCCTCCTGATCAAAGGGAACCGACTCCTTTATCTCATGGAACGGACTGGTCGGTGATTCAGCGTTGGTTCTGGCTGCTGGTGACGTTGCTGGCTCAGTTGGAGGCTTGTAGTGCCGCTTTGCGCTGCGTGCAATGGCCAATTGACGCTCACGCTCAAGACGTTCGAGTTCATGGCGTTCGTCGAGCTTCAGGCGCTCCTCGATCTTGGACTCTATCTGCTTTGTGGTCTCGTCATAATTTTGTAGCTCTTGCGGCGGTTGTTCTTCCTTGTAACGTTTCAGCTTATCGCGCAGACGGCAATTTTCAATTTTCTAAGTGTGAACAGATATAGAAATTCATTAGATTTCGTTGCTAACAATCTTCGCAGCTTGGTACTTACATAATCCTCGGCTTTACTTTCTAGTTGAAGTAGGTTGTAGTTCAATTCCTGATTTCCGCCGGTCAATGTTTCGCCGTCGGCATGCAGAAGTCGCCATTTCTTAGATTCTGTATCCAATAGCATATCATTTTGGTGTGCCTTTTCCAATAGTTCTTCCTGACGAAGCATTATCTCATTAATGGGACTGATGTGCTCCTGAAACTGGTGGTTTTGTTGGGTTGGCTCGTTAGTGCGTAGTGTGGTCGGTTTGTTGGCGCGATTGATGCTGGGTCGCTGCTTATTCTTGGAATCGTCGGCGTTTAAAATGTCCTCTTTCATGGTAATATCACTGATCGATGGATACTCAATATCATCGATCGTGTCAATGACATTGTTGTTCTGCTGCGGTCTTTGTACACTGGGATTGGTACAGTGCGTCGGATACATCATGATAAAGTGCTGATAACCGCCTTCCAGTATTTGTATGGGAGCACGATAGGTCACATCCGGATCCCACTTTAAATGGTATTTACAGACAATAAAAAAGGAATATATTTGACTGAATATCTTCTATCTTTGATCGATCATTGCTCTAAGTATTATATTCTATTTTGATCAGGATAAAGATATTTTGGGAGAAAAATATATTTACGTACATTTCTCAGTATATCCAGTAATGTGGCTATAGCTGTGGTGTCTGCAGGCTGCGCCTCCTTGCTGTTCCAATCCATTAGCACCACCGACTCCTTGACGGACCGAGATGCCCACGAAGCCTTGGCGCTGCTGCTCAGACGTGCCTGCAATCTGCCAGCTGACATCCTGGAAGATCAAACGTTTCCAATTATTTCGAATTTAAAAGGATTGACACTGCTCTCATTAGACTCACCCCGGCGTTATCAACTCCTCGGGCACATTAAACGCACAGAAGTAGGTCAAATGTGATGCCTCGTAGTCGGCGCTGCTGCGACAGTCCATGACGAGCACCGATTTCTGTTGCATTCGCTGGAACAATGCCTCGCAGCTAATAATACCCAGGTTGGCATATACCTCAGAAGCTTTTACCAAATTGCTTCTATCATCAATTGGTTCGGATGGCGGGCTAATTAAGGCGGCATTTAAGTTTGCATTGACCGGCATTTGTGCCTCATAGCGTTTACTCAACGAGTCGCTAATCTGCTCCAGCCTATCCATAATGCGACGATTGGCAACCGAATCCCCGAGCACTTCCCGCACCATTCCCTTGTTTTGTGCATAGTCGGATTTCTTACGTATGGTGGAGAGCATATTGAAATACTTCATGTAGCTAATGTAAGCCAACTCCTGATCTCCATTAATGCGATAATCTTCAGCGTTCTGGAACAGTTTTCTTGCGGTGTTGAGTAACCTGCAAGCAATCATATTTGGTTGACATCAGCATTAATTGTACACAGATGCGGGCACAGATATAACAGAAACAAGAGACGTCTCCACTTACATTTTCATGCTCTTGTGGCCTGCCTCTGGAATTGTAGTCATCTTCTCCAGATCCTCCAGCTTGCCGGCCATGTGGAGCTTCTTCAATTGTGCCATCGTCTTTTGTGGCAGGCTGGTGCTCTTTTCTGCAAAGTCGATTCTATCACTTTGGCCAGAAATTTACTAAGCTGAGGGCTGAGTTAATTATTTTTGCAACTGTATGTGTGTGTGTGTGAGTGTGAATGAGTAGTTTAACACTGGATGTATTAAAATATAAGGTAACGTCTTCGTTGACAGCTGTGAGCAGGGCTGCCAACTTAACTTTTTCACCGGTAAATCTAGCCTTTTTGCAAGGCGGGAATTCGGACTTCTGCCACTGGTACAGTGGAAAGTATGAAAAAGTGATAGGTGATTGACTTAATGACAAAATAATGAGGGTTTTAAAAATAAATGAAAAAATTATGTTAACAAAATTGGGTTTTCTCAAACATTTTTTGCATTGCAATTTCAGCTATTTTTCAGATGCTTTCCCAACACAATCAGCTATTTTTCCTTTACAACGTTGGCAGCACTGCTCAAAGGTATCGATGTGTAAAACAGCTGCGCTAACTAAGTATCGATACTGATATTGCGTTGATTTTGTGGCGGTCGGTCAATTAGTCGATAAGATTTCGTCGTTTGACCGTTGTAATTTGAAATACCAAAACTTCTTCAATAAATTAATAAATATTAATAAATTGGATGAAAATTAAAATTTAGAAATTAGACAAAATTTAAGTTAGCATTTTAATGAAGATTTCAAGTTCGTCAGCCCCCGGGAAGAGAAGATAGGAAATTCAATTCTGAGAAATAAAAAAATTATATCAAAAAATTAAGAAAATTCAATGAAATAACATAAAAGAAAAATAAATATAAAAAAGACGCACGGATCCCGCACATCTTAGACGGCAGTATTTTTTGCATTAAGCCGCGGAATGGCGAAATTTCGGAGGAGAAATTTAAACAATTAAAGAGGAAATTATATGAAAGAATATGAAATCATTTAATGCTAAAATGTAATCTACTCGTCCATTGACATAATCAATTGGGAGCATTGATTTATGGGCTAATTAAAACAATTTTGACTTTTTATTCTGTTGGCGGTGAGTGCGTGTCCTTATCTTAACACAGGATATAACTTTGTGAATAAAGTTCTTACTTGGTTGCTGTGAGCTAAGTCATATAGTAGCTGGACAGGATCATCCAAAGTTGTTGGCCTTGTCAAATATGCACCATGGAACACCATGCCTACATTCATTATACGTGTGATTTATTTAAATATAGCTTATAACTGACTTTGGCATATATATTTTTTTATCAAGTACGTTAATTTGAATCGGACCGTTTCCAATTGCCTTAAAATTGCATTTAACGCCCAACTCAAGATGATGGATTTCGTTAAGTGATACCAAAATATATTTACTAATATATATATATTTATAAACTCGGAATAGTTTATTAGCCTTTCCTACTAGTTAAGATAAGGATAAAAGAGGTACCAAAGTTTCTAATAACAAGAGATTGTAAAATTGTTAAGCCATTATAAGTTTAGGTTTTCATTATTATATTCCATTGTTTTTTTCTCTTTGTACTGAATTTTCACGTATGTGCCTCTTGCGACGTGTCAATGCACCAGATTTCAATTCCTTGTCTATTTTAAGCAAGTACTTCTTGACAGCGAGGATGCTCGTATAGATGCCAGGAGTTGAGGTGTTCTGACAAGCGGAACCAATTGAGGCGATACCGCATAACTCATTTTTATAAGTTAACGGAGAGCCACCGTCGTAGAGACACTCATGGCGATCCTTGGGTTGGGTAACACAGAGAACTGTATCCGATAGAAATCCTGGCGCAAACTTTTTTTCACACTCTTCCCGGTTTTCAAAGGGCACTATGGAAGTTCTTGGATTTGATGACGGTTGTTGCACAACATAGCTGCTGTAACCCCAGGCATATGTATTGTAGAAGATTCCACTTTCGGGCAACGTATCGCACAGTTTGATAAACTCGGTCAATCTACCTCGGATGGGTTTCCGCAACTTAAGCAGAGCTATATCCATGTGTGTTTTGCCAGGTACAAATTCATTTGGTACATGTACAATATCAATTTGGGCATAGTTATCAATCTCTGCATCCGTTAAAGCGGTACCATCTGCAGTCGCACCGGCAAGATTCCAACGAAAGGGTTCCATACAATTGGCTGATGTGATAACCAAAAGTGGCGAAAAGTATGCACCACAGCAAGCAAATCCTCCATCGCCATTTGTGATTCGTATCAACCATCCTCCCATATTCGATCCCGTATTGGATGCAAATCCGCCCCATGAACGCATTGAAACTTTCACTTTTTTTGTGATTGGACCTCGATATAATTTGTTCCACGCTAATGGCATCAAGATTGTCAACAGTAAAAATATCAGCAATCGTTTCCCCATTTCGTGCAATTTGTGTCTAGAACTGTACTGAAGAAAAATTGTCATCAGACTTATGCTAGTTGCCAATAAAGGGAAGTTTATTCGTATTAGATTCGCTTTTATGAAAATGGCATGCCGAATCGTTTGGAATTCACCGATTTGACTTGGTATATGAAAAGATTTACAATAAATACAAGATATATGTCCTATTAAATTATATCTTTTTATCTTGTAAATTTCATTAGTATAATAATTCATTTTGACTGCAACGTATCTTATGACAAACAATTTATATTTTAAGATTAGAGTTTATATGAGTTCAGGGTTGCATTCAGATGGGAACGCTTAATTCGATTTATAATTTTTGCACCAGTTTTAATATTATTTTTTATTTATTTGCATAATTTCATATATATATATATCAGTTAGCCCAATTTTACATTAGCTGAGACGCGCAAGATAAATTCCTTGACGTGGTTAATGTTTGTATAAATGCCAGGTTTGCTTGGATCAACACAACTTGAATCTATGGATACAATGCCGCAAAGTTCGTTGTTCCATATCAGGGGACAACCAGGATCATAAACACATTTTCGACGATCCTCCATGGGATGTGAGACACAAAAAACGGTATCCGAAATTTTATCTTGCCCATAATTTGACCATTTTCTCTTGCAATCTCTTATATTTTGAACGGGCACTGAGAAATTCCTGGGATTATTGGAGGGATCTTGTATTGAAAAACTGCTATAACCCCAGCCAAAAGAGGTCATAGTCATCTTATCGGTGATATCCGTGTCGCAAAGCTTAATAAACTCCGTCATTTTACCCTTGATGGGAGTTCTCAGTTTAACAACAGCAATATCCATTAAATTATGATGTTCCGTGAAAGTTTCGGGCGTATAAACAGTTTCGATAGATGCATAATTTTCCTCACCCCTTAGCATGGAAACGGCTTCAACATCGGCACCATTGAGATTATTTCGATACGGTTCCATGCAATTACCAGATGTAATGACAACAAGTGGCGCTACATATGCTCCACAACAGGCAAAATGACCATTTCCATTGACAATCCTCAACAGCCAGCCTCCCATATCATACTCGGACCTCGGTCGCCATTGGCGAGATGCAGGATCCGTCTTTGAGTTTATATTGAACCTATACAATCTGTTGACGGCAAAAGTCCACTTTATTAACAATACAAATGCCAAAGAGTACAGTAGCATGGTGCTTCTGGTAAAATCCGTTCAAATCAACTGACTTACTAGTACCATATCATATTGCGGTCGCATGCTTTAAATTGTGTTTTCATAGTATATAAATATTTTTAACGGATATCAAATTATAGTTTAAACAGTTATGTGATTCCTTTCTCAGTTGCAGTAGATATAATAGATTTATTCTCTAGTTTGTAATGGATAGCGATTGGAATAAATAAGGTGAATTTAGGTGAGTCATTTCAATATTAACAGAAATTTAGAAATTTAATTAAATATACCCCTTAAATGTGTTTCCTCAGTTATCCAAATATATATATTTTTACCTTAATTTAATATTACTGAATCTCTAAATTTTGTTAATACGCTTTTAACTAAAATGTTATAAAAATAACTAGGTTAGGTAGAAAGATTTTATTTTGTGAACTAGTTAAAGGGTTTATGTAAATTATTATTGAATCTCATGGAAAAAAAACCCTTTTTCAGGTTTTCTTACATGGTTGTGCAGCTTTGTCAGTAGCAAGTTGAATGATTATTATATCAAATTTGTCTTTTAAATAAATTTTAACTTATTTTTATCGCGTGCTAAGTCGTTTGACGTCGACATTCCAGTAGCGTATATCATTTGGAGCGTGTGCTTAAAGATCAATTCGGACGGGTATTTCTGGCATACAATTTGAAACAGTTAATACGACGCATCCGATACTGAGATGACATCATGGGGTTGGGTTGGTTGCGACGTCCCACTTGCGCACTTGTTGGGAGCGTGTAGCGGTACTTTTACTTGTCGGTAAGCAGCAACCCCAAAAATAACAACAGCCCCCGAAAATTGAGCTGCAACCTGTCCGAAATGTGTGCGCAGTTATTTTGGGAATTGCGCAATTTGGGTTTCAAGTGCAAAAACTGGACGCTGAACTCCACGACAACAGCAACAACAACAACAACAATAACAAAAACGTCAACGTCAAAAGTTTAATAAAACAAAAAAAAAGCTTCCTGAATCTCGCGGCAACTAATCCAAATTGACTGTAGGGCTGAAGTTAACATAGCTGATCTTCCGGCATGGCTGACGGACAGAGGCGCACGTAAGCACTAAACGGTAGCCACCTGGCACCTACAGGCACCCGTTGACAACCACTCAGTGGTGCCTAATTGACAGTCCATACACGCAACTCTGTTTGCTAATCATAATTTGTCATAGATTCGCATACATTGCCCCACAATTACCATGCCCGACATGTTCACAACGTGGTTCGCACGCCCAGTTCAAACATCAGTTGGTACTTCACAACAATTTAGTCATATACCCAATATAAATTCGGCGTATTGTCGTCACAGCGCGTCTGCAATGAATCCCAAATGAGTTGGGAACGCGTGCGCAGTTCACTTCGGATTTTTGGCTTAGTGTCGCGTAGCCTATTTGCCTATTTTGGCAAGATGTGGTTAATTTAACCCTATAAAGACCATTTCTGTTTAAATATAACTGAGTTCAATCAGCAGAAAATTTTCAACAAGCACTAACATTATTTTATGAACTTTACTAAAAATTGAATTATAATATAGCTTAGTTTAATTTCACCTTTCAAAACAAGTTTAATTGTCTGTTGCAAATATCTTAATAATTTGACATTCTTGCATTTATTTGGCATAATAAATAATTAACATTATTAAATTTAAGAGTATGTTAAAAAAAACGGATACGGAAATGAAGGTAAAGCGGCAGGCACTAAAGCAATTTGCAGTCTTTCTAGTGTTAAAATTGCTTTATAAGTTCATTTTTGCATTTGGCATACAAATGGGGTCTTAACTTCTACAAGTTGAAAACATTGTTAACACAAAATTGTCATTGTTTCAATTGTCAAGAACTTCCTTCTACGGCAATATACGATTACGAATATTGTTGAAATGAAAAAAATAAACCACACGCAATTCAAACGATTTCTATAGAAATGGGGTTTTACCCTTTGTTTGCGTTTTCCTTTCGCAGACTCAAGTTTAAAAGTAATTCATTTGTTTTATCTCAGACATCGCTTCCCAGTTTATATTTGATATTCTTTTTGCTGTTTTTTAATCCCACCTAAAGAGCACACCTGCCAGCACCAAAACCCCGCCGTCCATCAGTTCTGTTAGCTGATGAAAAAAGTGCAGATGCAGAGGTGCTGAGGTGCTGTCTGGGGTAACCTGAGATGGTTAGTGATCTCAACTAGGTCCCATCTGTTGCTCTCGCTCACCGATATACAGGAGATGCAGCTCAATGTGTAATTGATTCTTCCTGCCGGTTGTCAGGAAGCTAATAAAAAACTTGACATATTGATCGGAAGAAGAGTTAATAGCTGTTGACCAGTGATCAGTGTAATCATCTTCCTTTTATCTTGTATTATTTTGCAGTCTGAAACTATTGAGCTGCGATCTCTGTTCTAAAATTTCTTGATCCCTTTGTGAAGTTTCCCATTTGTGGGTGTTCCAATTTTGAAGAGTTAAGAGTTAGAAGTCAGCGTTTAGCACAGCTTCTTTTTTTTTATTTTATGGAACGAGGTTAATAACTTTACTGGATGCGGTGTAACCTGATATAGCATACAAGTCCGCATCTGAGAGGTGCTTGACCCAACATACACAGACTCTGACTCATAATTAGAGAGGTTTTTCCATCTTTAATCCATCTTTTTTTTTTTATTGAAATCAGGCAAATTGTAATTGAATCCTTTGAAAGAAGTGTCTGCTAAGGATGCTGGTAACCTCAATTCGATTGACCTCACACTTATGACTTATGTATTTTGATATTGCTGCCTGTAAAATGCGTTAATGAGTGCACTTAAAAATTGCATAGATTTACTCCCCAAATCGAAGTTCATTAGTTGCACAGTTTCTAGTTAAGCTGTGGAAACATACTTAATTAATGCGACGCTCTTTGGTTACCTAACTGAAGTGGGAATGAGTTGGTTATACTTTGCAAACCGGCCAAAGTGTTGCGGTTAACCACAAAACGCATTTCCGACTTCAAACATGTTCTCCAACTAGACAAAACTTGTTGGAAAAGGACACCGAGTTCGAATCAATTTTTGTGTTGTGTTGTGTTGTATTTGGTTCGATTGGTTCGGACTTTTGAGGCGCGCCACGTGTAAATAAAATATTGAATGATGGTTAGAAGAAGCAGAAGAAAACAGGAAATGACATACAAAGTGTAGAAGTTGAAGACAAAAGTTGGCCAATTATTTGGCTAGCTTTATGAACTCTAGCAGTTGCTAGCAATGTACAAAACTTGGCTAATAAAAATAGTCAAGTTTGGAAAGGCCAATTTTTTAGCCGAAGTTTGCAATAGGCAAACATTCTTGTTAACACTTTCCATCCAATAACAATAACAACAACAAGAACAACAACAACATACCAACAAGTGGCAACTGGCGCTGCCACAAGAACTTACGTCATTTTAGCCAAGTCCCCAAGAAGCGTTGCCAAAGTAACCGCATGCATGTTGTGTTTACCACCTCCAGACCCCCTCGAACAGCACTGAATCGAGCTAAACCAGATCCAACTCGAACTTGTGCGCAGGAAGTCACTTTGCTGCTGCGAACGAGAGCAAAGTGAAATGGAAAGAAACCGAAAAAAACAGTTTCGCAACGAACGCAGCTCGCAGCGGACGCAGCGGCAGGCGCAGGTTCAGGTCCACGCAGGTGACAGGTCGGTGTCGTCCTGTCGTCAACTCATTCTCGTATCGCCACTCGTCTTGTGTTCGTTTCCGACGTTGCAACACTCGTTGCGTTCAAGTTTTGAAGTTTCACTTGCCGCACTTTCGAATCAGTCGCTGCCGACTTGTTGTGTCATTTGCATATTACCGACTAAAGGCAACAAAACTAATTTAGCAACTTTTAAAAGAACCAAAAAAAAATATACTAAAAAATGCAGTTAACAAAAACACCAACAACAACAGCTAAATAATAATAATAAAAATAAAAAAACGCATTACATTTTAAGTGTCATTTAAAATGCATAATTAACCCAACGTTTTGTCAAATTATTAAAAACAAACTGTCACGCGTTGCATGAGTGAAATTTCAATTAATTTACGATTCGAATTTGTGAATCTTAACTGAGTGAGTTTGATTTGAATATTAATTATAATTAAGATTATTTTTCTTTGACTCTTGCTTTGATCTCAATCCATTCGAAATTCCCTCATAATTTAATTGTGTGGCTTTTACAAAAGATAAGCCTAATTTGAGGTCAAAAAGTTTTCTGGCTGGGTATTAATTGACAAAAAGTCTGTTTCTAACTGTGGTAAAAGTTCATTAAACGTCATTAGACCAAGGAATGGTTTTTAAAGTTTGTTATCATTTAAATAATTGTGTTTGTTTTAAAATGTTTGTTTGTTCTCACTATTGGATATTTCGGCACAGCTTTAAATAAAATGAAATTCACGGTATAAAAAAATGTATTGTATAAACGTTTAGATGATTTTAAATAACATGTTCATAAAACATTTTATTTTTTGTTAACTAATTAAATTTACTGTTGTATTTAAATATGGACTATTCATGAAAAATTTGAAGTTGGTGGAATTATATATACTTTTTATATTTTCTGAATTTCAAAAATGTCAAATAAACCCACATACGTAACAGTATTTAAATATTTCTGCAGCTTTCAATAGGATCTCTCTCATATTATTAAATTTGAAATGAAATAAAAAAAAAAATACTTAACCTTACAACCATTTTGTTAAGTAAAGTCAAGTCAACATGTAATTGAAGCCATTGAAATTAGTTTGCAATCAACGCTTCTGTATCACTTTACAATAAGACTACGGTAAACTGCACGTAAAGATTTGCAAAGTTACAGACGTAGATTCCTAGGATCCGGATGGTTGCTGATTTGATTAGCACTGTAGTGTGTTGAGCAGGCTAAAATGGTTGGGAATGTAGAAGAGGAGGAGATTGGGCTTGAACTCAAAGTGAGCAGCCATGAAATTTTAATTTAACTTTCTCCTGACTCAATGTCTCCATGTGGTTGGGTGTGTGTGTGTGTGTGTGTGTGTGTGTGTGTGGTAAAGTCAAACATTAACATTATATGCCATGGTGACTGGAACTAAAAATAAAGACAATGCAATTTTATTGCGCAATTTCGCAGCAACAGGGTCTTTCGAATGATTCAAATGACATGAAGGTGAGGGGGTAAGTTGAAGCTTTGCAGAGTAAGACTGAGGCCAAGTCTGTGTAGGCAATGCGCAGCGGTAATTTGCCAATGAGACGTGTTGGTCCTGCTGCTTAATGTTGCCTTTTAGCGTTCCTTTATATTGGTTTGCTTACATTCAATTAGGCGAACGCACGAGTGAATGCCTCCCCGAACATTACAAGTCAATGAAAGAATGACACGAGAAAAGGACAAAAGCTCACAGTGGTGGCTAACTCACACAGACAACAATACACACAGGGCCACAGCTGTTGTTGCTACTTTGCTGTGCTTTTTGGCTTTCGACCGAGTCCTGCCACAATGTGTGTTTAATTTTATATTACGTATACGCCACATTTGACGCATTGTGTGTGACTCTCATCCACCATGCCGCCCCAATGTGTTTTGTGGCTTGTATGAGTATATTTTAATTAGTACATGTGACAATATATACATAGATGTGCCTATATGTCTGAGCATATACATATGTATATGTACATTATTTGTGTGTGTTGATTTAACCATACACAGTTGAATTTATTCGGTTTGTATACCCTGTACTAATTACATTTCTAACTGAACTATTCAATATAATCGATATAAATTGTTGTATAATGTATTTATTCATATTCAACGCTTGTTTTAACTTTTGGAGATTTTTAAGTATAGAATACCAAAACGTTTTTACAGGGTAACTTACAGCCTCAACTAGACTAACTGTAATTTGCTGGAATTTGTCCAAAACTGTTTTGTCCATTAACTGCCTATGAATTTAATTGAGACAGTCTAATGAATTGAAATGGCCACATTTTAAATGATAAATTGTGTAAAAAGAGCGAGAGCGAAATTTATGATCAAGCAAATGGAACTTACTCGAATAATGTGTTTAATTGTTGCAGGTATTTAATAGGTCAAATGGCCATTAATTCATATGCATTTATCAACATATTTTCCACATCTCGCGCCTATTATTAGTTATTCACTTTGATTCACTTTATATTGATAGCATTTGTTGTTGGGACTATGCCACATATAATTTAATTTGTTGTGTATTAATAAAAATGTTTAAAATGATTAATTACTTTTCTGTCTTATATCTTATTTTAGACTTCAATGTACATTTGATTTGATTTAATAAAAAATTAATAAATAACTTTTTTTATTTAATATTTTAGTTTGAAATTTAAGTTCAAGCAATTATAATCAAAAAAGTGTAAAAAAATTGACTGTATTAAACTATTTCTCTATATAATCTTACAGACTGACTTATTTTTTCAGTTTTGAGTAATTCAGTTGGCATTTTCATCGAATTTCTGGTTCAACGAACTTATAAAGTTAATTTGTGAAGACAGCTCAAAAAAAGTTAATATTTTTGTACCTAAACCCGTGTCAACTTGGATTATATTTTTATTATTGTGGTGCACAGTAATTACGCATACCTTCGGGCACTTTTAAGAATGCTTCAGCGAATTACTTGACATTTAAGACATCTTTTTCTCGTCTTTATGTGTAATGGAACAAAAATAATCATTTGGCCAAATAAAATATAATCTAAACCCAATGACGAACATAGGACAAAATGTGAAATATAGGTTGTGAGTGCGATGCAAGCGATTTTCACGCTTGCATAGCTTTTCACGCTATACAATCAATGATTTATTTTTTTTAATTTTGGAAACCTTCGTTCGTTTACGCTTTGTGTTGCCCCCGCTTTGTCTTCTTTGAGTGTCTACAAAGTCAGAATCATCGTAAAATATTTAACAACCTGAATGCACTCACACATTTATGAAAGTGTAAATATTTAATGATGAATGCCTTTTGCTCCACCTCGTCAGCCAGTCAGTCAGTTAGGTCAGCCAGCTAGGCAACCGTTAGTTGCATGTTGCCATTGGTACTTCCTAGCCTACTTTTAGCCAAAAAAACGTGTATCGGTTAAGTTGGTAATGTGTGTGCGGTGGCTTACCTGCTGTTTAATGGCCCAGGCAAAGGTTTATTGTTACACGCGGCGTATACGCAATGCGTAGAAATTTACTTTCATGCTTGCCAAATGGCTTTAAATTATTAATTGCAAGTGTTTTTGGCGGTAGGTGGCGCTTTAAAGACATAAGAGGGCAGCTCGTATGTAGTTGCTTAAATTTGCTCATATTATGCTAGCTGTCAAACTAGTTTAATTCATGTTCTCGGGATTTAAACTGCATTCAAGTCAAAATGTGATCAATGCTCTTTAAATGCCTTAGGTTGCGTAAAATTTAATTTTTCGTAATAGTTATGAAAAAATTAAAGTAAAAATATCTGCAAAGTGTAATTGATAAATTAGGGCATAAAGTTAGATAAGGCACAGTAAGTGATAACTTTTCAGCTGGCCCTCGTTGTAGTTTGGCATCTGACTGGGTTTAACTGTTAACCTTTTGGTGAACAATCTGTAGGGAATAAGGTAGTTTTGCCAAAACCCAAAATTACTCAAAATATCTTGATGTACTTATACTCTTGAGTATATATGTATTTATTAATTAATAAAAATTATGCACATCTCGCGCAGCACTCATAATTAAATTTATGATAAATGAAAGTCGACGTGGCGTGAAGAAGTTGCCCAAAGGACAACGTCGCGACTGTTAATCAACTCAGTCAGTTCATAGCTGAAGAATGAATGGGGCAGGGGCAGGAGCAGGGGGCAAGGATAAGACAAGCGCAAGTAATGAAAGCTATTAAAAATGGCGACGGTTTAACTCGTGGAAAATCGATTGAGGGAAAGAAAAATGTTACCACGAAAGACGTCAAAAGTGAAAACTGATAAAATGTGCAGAAACAACACACACACGCAAAGACAATATGTGACCTGGTCATGACTTCGAGTCAGCATTTTTTATAGTTAGCACACATACCACGTCCGGAGAAATACCTGGAAAGCGGGGCTTGTCAGGCCCGCACTACTATTATTCATATAACGTGCCACAGACGGGCTTTGAAAAAAATAATAGTATATAGACGGAGCATTTATATACCTCAGTTGGCAAAAGAAACGCCCAGATAATGACCAAGGAGTGTGTTGCAACATGCCGTTGCATGCGGCGCATTGTCACAAAATAATTGGCCCACCCTCCCACCAAGCAAACCATCATATCTATTTCCATTACTTACCCAACCATTAGACACTACAGTGCGGTCAGTGGAGCAGCGCCTGGAAATATGCAACTAGATTTCCATTTGCTTTTATCCAGCTAATTGAAATTACACGTCACAATTTGAACTACGTTGTGCTCTGGCAAAAATAATAAATTAAGCCAATATCATGATTAGGCATGAGTTTGGAATTATCAATATGCAAATTTGACAACTATGATAGCTGGGATTACACTTAATTATTAAATAATTCCTAGGAAATTGTGATGATAGGATTACACTAAATTAGAAACGATTCCTACAAATATTATGAAGATTATAAGTCATTAAATTTATTCAGATATTATGTTAGATATAAAATACAGCTATAACGATGCCAAAATCTGAATAAATTCGGATATATTTAACTTCTTAAACTTTATTTGATATGATTGAAAACTTGATAAGAACTTGACTGTGAAACACTTTGAAAATGGGTTAGATTTATATTTTCGATAATATTAAAGGTAAACTGCAACAATTTTTTGTCTTTAAATTACGAAAGATCACCCTGTTCAAGTTCCTTAAATTGGATTAAATAATAGGAAAATGTAGGTGTAGCAGAAAAAGAATAAATTCCACAAATAGCAATAATTTCATTTATCAGTCTAAAGGTTAAGCTAATCAATTGAATCTGTCAAACCTGTGACCTGACCCTGGTATGTACAACATTGCGTATGCGCATTTTTATTTTATTTTTTATATAAAGCTGAATTTAATAGTCAAGACACACCCAATGCTGGTTAGTTGACCCTCAGTGAATGTTTCTAAGTTGACAAGTTGGCCAACGCTGCGCACTCAAAGTGCAAGGTCAAAACGCATTAAAAATTCATTAGATATATGCATCTATATGTATATATTATTATACATTTCTATATACTATCGTTTATACATAAATATGGTTATCAAGAAGGAACTGCGACATAGCAAAGTAAACTAAAAAATAAAAACAAAGTTGAAAAATTGCGAAAACAAAAAAAAGAAAACATGGAAAGCAAAAGAAAAACAAAACATTTGATTTACGCAGCTTGATGCGAAACATCCTGTTTCGTCTGGCGTTGACAAGACGCCCCATGGAGCAAGACAAGGCGCCTTCTAATTGGCACAAATGTTGCAGTGATGCCACATGCCACATGCCGCATGCCACACTGTGCGCTTGCTGTGGCATTTTAATGCCAAGCACGTAGTTCAGACAACTAATGGAATTAAACAAATTATTTTATGCTCTGACCAGCAGGAAATGTAAATTTTCAGCGCGTGACACAGCAGCAGCTGAGCTGACTCTCCTCTTTTAAGCATTTGTTGCAATTAGATGCTGTTGGCACCTGGAACATACCATTGGCCAATTGACCAGACACTACACTAGTTTTGTTTGCCACTGACAATTGTACGTGATGTTGTCGTTGTGTTTCTTCGTTCTTGTATTTTTTATATTGTGTATTCTTGTTTGTGTTTGTACTTGCGCTGGCCAGGCGAATGTCCTGGCTGGCAATCGTCAAGTTCATTTGGTGTTGTGTTGTTCTTGAACCTAATGCCACAACTGTGTACAACTGTGGCAAAATAATACACTTTCACCCCTCAATTTTCCTACTCACTTTCAAGGTTCAGTGACATTTGCCAAGTGCTCAATTTGATTAAGTGGCGGAGTGTGCACAGTGGGTAGCTCTCAAGGCGAGCAACGTGCCGCCGAGCGGATGGAGCAAAAGGTGGAGCACGGGTGGAGTGGGTGGAGGAGAGGGACGAATGGAAGGAAGACGATGAGAATGGCGTCTAAATGCAATTATCTGCAAGCTTGCAGGCGACTCACGACGCGTGCTCAATGCCAAGCCAAATTGCATTTGAACACTTGCTGGTTTATCAGCTCAGCTTTACTCCATCTTCCAACTGTTGTTGTTGTTTATTCGTCTTGAGGTTGCGTCCATTGCATGTCTCATGATAATGACCTGCATTTGAATGGAGAAAACTGTGATTTGATTTTGGCGCGTGCAAAAACCCCATCCCACACTAGTCTTTATTATTGTCCTTTAAAGTCAAGCGGTCTAGCTCTTTAAGATCCTTTTGCCGTCTGCAATCTTTCCATTTTCCCAAGCATAATTTTCAGCGAAGGTGAAATGTCCGTTGAAGTGGTTACCGGCTGCTAGTAACTTTTCTCTTACACCTTTTTTTTTTGTAGTTTAAGTAAACTGGCACTAAAATAAAATATGCTACTGCCACACTACAAGCAAATGCCTTTGTCCCTGTACGAAGATAACAGCTGCAACAACAACGTCGAGGGACAACACAAAAGGAACCCTGAAGGTTTTTTTCCTCTCTTGTTTTGTGCAGTTAGAACAGACAAGCGGCGGTGACAGTACCCAAACCACAATACCACAAAACCACATTACAGCAACACACGTTGTCGGGGGCAAATGTTTTTCTCTTTTTTTTTGTACTCTTTGTATGCTGCAGTTTTTTACAGTTGCGAGTGTAATGCAGGAGAAGTGTCAGTGTTGACAGGTGCTCAGGATATTCTGTGAATAATTGCTGTAATTATATATTAAAATATTTTAAACTTTGTCCTTTAATTCTTGCAATGGCAAGCTTTACGTATGATTAATGAACTTCTAATAGTGTTAATTTTATAATCATTATTTGAAGATTTTAACTTATTCTTTAATGTCGCTTGGTGAAACCAATTAAAGCTGAATTGGACTTTAAGGATTGGATTTTTATAGATACAAGTGTAGCTAATTATTATTAAAAATAATACACAATTTATAAACGCATTAAAGAAAAAAATTTATAATTTTATATATAAAAGACGGACTGAAATCAATATAAATGTGATTATAAAAAATCCTATATAACAATTATTTTTATTTGTAATTTTGTACACTATTAATCACTATAAATTTCATTATAAGAAATACAGTATAGAAATTATTTTCATTTAGCATTTTTTTACTTTTATAAACTTAAATATTTAATAAACTTAAAATTTGGCCCCAAAATGGCTAGATTACCAACACTAGCACTGTAGTGGGCTCTTAACAAACACAAACACTTGTTAAACAATCACACACAGGCACTCATGAATGTGTGTGTATGTGTGTGTGAACAAACAAGTGTGGACAAGATACACTTGTGTACTTAGTATAAATATATTTTAGAATTATTGCCACGCATAATTGCTTAAATAAAATACTTGTCATTCATAGCAAAGGCATGTGATTTAAGTGGGCGTGTCATCTAACACAATGACATTCAAATTAAGGCACAAGCAAAACAACAACATGTTATTTGATTCGTTTGCGAACAATACGCCTGAAATTATGCAACACAAAATTATGAAACCCAAAGTGGTCAGGCTTCCTGCGGCTGGCAGGAGTTCTCTGTAATTCCTTAGCTGCTTGTACAGCTCAACTTGACTTATTTGTTGTTATTTTCATTTTTGCATTTTGTTGTTGCTGTTATTGCTTCAGTTGTTGTAGGGCAAATAAATACAGTTCCTCATGCAAAGTGGCTGCTCGGTGGCCTTAACTCGGCCAACGTTGCAAGTTGAGTTTTGTTTAAAACACAAAAGTCAGTCAACAAAACGATTTCATGACTGCGGGCAATGTTATTATAATACCCTGTAATGTGTGCAAAAACGCGGAGTCCTCCATAATAATTGCACGGTACAAACAAAAAGTCAACTATACATTATTACAAATTTTTTGACAATGTTTTCAAAGTTTGATATAGGATATATGTTAGTCGAGCATTTTCATTGTGCTGCTTCAGCTTTGTGTTATGGAAATATTTTTGTGCACTTCTTTGACTTTTCTTCAACTTTCTGGTCGCTCAGCGGCAGCTCGACATTGTGTTTTTGTTTTATGTGCGAAATGAAATGAGCAAAAAATATAAACAAAAGTTGTAATCATATTCTGAGGTATTTATTTTTCATTTATTTATTGCCCTGAAGCGTTTAAATACGAGGCAGCATATAATTTCATGTAGGCATTATAAGATAGCCTTCTGTTGGTTTTCCTTTAAAATGTTACGGGTTTTATAAGTAGGTTAAAAACTCAATGGCACTGCAGATGATAAAAATATTTTCATATGGAAAAAAATTTAATATTATAATTGAGTTAAAGTAGTTTAAAGTAGTTAATTTAACAAATATCTTCCCTTCTACAACTTCTCTTCAAGCAAAATCTGCAGTTCTATATTTTTCTCTAAATACTTATGTTTTGCCATCAAGAACTGCCCATTTACAGTTCAAAAAAGTTTTGATTTTATTTAAATATATTTCCATAAATATTTATATTGCAAGTTGCCCTCTAGCTTGTAAAGTTTGTTAGACAGCAATCAGGATTTATGAATATGATGATAAACAATAAAATAAAATGTAATACTTGATTCTCTTTTGCATTATAAAAAGTTTTGCCCAAAAAGGCAATGTTTCTTAAATATTCCTTTTGTCCTGTGCTCGCATTCATTGTAGAGTCGCTTGCTTGAGGCACTTGATATGCAAATTGTTGCCTGTCATGAAAATACTCACATTTATTTTCAGGGCTTTTTATTTGAAAAAAAAAAAAAAAATACTTTATGGTGCATATAGTACATACGTCAACTAACTAAGCGTGTTGTTCCAGCTCACGTGTAAAACGTTACAAGTAACGTGCGATGATGAGAAAATTGAAAATGAAAATAAATCAAAATATGATAAAACATGTACGGAGGTGGAGCGAGATTAGGCGGTCTGGGCCACGGTCGTGAGTCGGGAATCACGGCAGTTGCATGTGGGCGGCGTTTTGTTGAGAATGGGCGTGGCTTGTTGCTGGTAGAGGCTTTAGAGGCTGCATGCTCGTAATCATATGTAAACGTTTATACTGCAAAATAAACAGTATAAAACTCCCTCACAACTGTCAACCGCAGCGAATTTCAACAAATGCGAATTGTTGTTGCTAAAGTGGCATGATGTGTGTTTGTTTGTTAGCATCAACTTTTTGCGTATGCCGTTAATCAGCTTTGGCCACAGCCTGGCATTGGCAGGCAGCTTGTTGAGAGACGTCAACAGTGCGTATGAGTACTGTGAAATGTATACAAGCGAAATGCATAATGAGTAATGCCAACATCCATCACCGACAGCAACACGAGAGCCAACACCTTAGTTGGTGTTCATATTAATGGTTGCTCAAGACCTACGACTACTACATACAACAATTGCACGTAATAAATATATTATAAGAATACAGCAGCATTTTTCTAGCTTCACCCCATACAAGCAGGTAGAAAACAATATCTGTCTAGACAGCCCCAGCACCTACTAGGAGATTAACACATAGTAGCTAGGGTAATCGAAACCACGTCATGAAAAATTGCCTGAAAGATGCCACAACACCTTACGGCCAAGTTAATTGGCTTATTTTTTTTTTTACCATAAAACTTGCAGTTAATACTGAGTTAGTGGATTATTTATGGCGTCAAATAGTTGGAGTCTGCATCACAGAGTTATCTCGGCAAAAGCGGAAGGATAGAACAAATATATTCTCGACTCAAATTGATTACTGTTCTGTCCCCACTCTTAATTTTGTTCAGTTTTATTTCTGCTAATTAATATAATTTACTGTGCTAATATATTTTTTACACTTTATCCTATTTATTCTCGATTGCTTTTCCCAGCAAGATTTTGAATCATTTTTTTTCTCTAATTAATTTTTATTTAAAATTTTTTTTTATTTATCTTTTGATATTCTTTTCTTTTTTCCATTTCTTTTCCTCTTACTCTCTTTTATAGTTTTCTATTATTATTATAAATTTTTTATGTTATTCTTTCATACCTTTGCTCTTCTTTTGCGTAGTTTGCGGTACTTTACCTGTCATAACAGTCTTTGTTAAGCTTATATCATAACCCATGTCAGCTCCGTGCAACCTGACGAGGCAGTAAAACATGATCCACAGCCTCAACACTTACTGCAGTTAGAAGGCAGTGAGTGAGTTTATTTTTTGTGTTTGTATAGCACGTGTTGCTCTTAAAAACTCCCCCATGCTTTCGCTTTTTTGTTTTGTTTGCTTTTTAGCATCTGCTTGCCTCAAGTTAAATGCTCGTAACGACATGCTATTTTCCACTAAATTAACAAAAAGTTTTCTGATATGCGCATTTTCTGTCAAGTGGCTGACAAACACTTTTTCCTAGTAGCTTCTTTTTTATTCCACGCAAATTATAAAAAAAAAGAGTCATCAAACTCACTTTGGCTCCCTTTACTCTTGCTGCAGAGTCTCGTAGGAGTCGCAAGGAACAGTTCGTAAAATGTTTGTGGCTGGGCTGGAGTGCAACATGGCGTATGAGTGACATATAAAACTTTAATGCATACTTTTATGTGAACAATTTTTTGGTTTTTATACAACGCTCTTGCCACTGGCAACGCAATCTAGATGAGCAAAGCGGGCGTGAGTTGCACCAGCTTGTGCAAATGTCAATGGGTATTTTGTGCCAGAATCATAAATTACGCAACCGACACGACACACCCGGCCATTCAGCGGGTTGCTGTAAACAAAGCTATAAACTAACATATCCACATGCCGTCTCTGTGGCATCATCTTGGATTACTCGTAATCTAAAAGCGTCAGCTTAAATCTAGAAGTTGTCGTTTATTAAAGCTCCACAATGCAGCTGCTAATTGTGTTCATTTATTATGGGACCACGTGACAGGAAATGCGGCATTTTCATTTCAACCCCTTTCCCTTTTACCATTAGGGCCACTCAATTTAAGTTCGCCATTTGCAATCGTTTGTGCATTAAACAAGTCATGCGTCTTCGAGTTTTGCAGTTGTTGTCCAAGTGCAATTGAGGAAAGTATGCCAAGCAGGAAATCCGTGCGCACTTTGCAGTGCATTTCCGCCTCAACAACAACTGCAATTTAGTGCGAGAGCAGAAAAAATACTCGAAGAAAATGTGCACACTTGACGCTTGCGGCTCCATTTAGCTACAGATGTTGGCACGAAATGCTGCAAGCACGGAAATAAAATTGTCATCTTTACGGAAAATTCCAAAAATATGTGACGTGCCGGAAATGGCTTCGAGTTGTTGCTGGTGCCAATTGTGCTGTTGCTACCAACCGCTACTGTTGTGAATTCAATGAGTCGCCAAAGAGCAGGCACGTGTGGAGTGTCAAGTGACGCTCGAATGTATGCTAACCATTGTGGTATGATAACTTTTTTGGTCTGATGACGGCAATTAAATAGAGAAGATTACTTTCACAATAATTCCCAAGATATCTCCAGACTCGAAACTATGATGCAAGTTAAAGTTAGATATCTGAATAAAGTGACTGAGCTTTTGATAGAGTTAAGCGAGAGCAGTAACATTTCTCATACTAAGCCAAATGGTTATATAAATGATACATATACACATTAATTAAAAGCACCATTAGATTAGATTAGATTGTCCGCTGTGTTACGTAAACTAACAAGACGGAAGAGGATATCTGACATTCTGAGGACACGTGGGTTGACTTTTACCCTTTCGCTTTTATTACAGCATAAGCTGACTGCAGCTACTTGGCGCAGTAGTCATTAATCACAATAAAGCACGATAAAAGCGCAGCAAAAGTTTATGTTGCATACAGCAAGATGGACACTGAGGCGCCACCCAAAGCGCGTCTCCTTTTAAACTTTAACTAATCAATTTTGCGCATGATTGATGCCCAATTGTGCTGCATTCTTTGTTTGAACCGAACGGGAGTTCGAGCATTTGTCATTCTTATTTACTTGGCGGGGAACAAGGAAGGGGACACTTTAGCAACTTTGTTTCAGTTGAGTGCGTGGCCAATGACAAAAGTTAAAAGCTGAGAGTCTAATCGCATCATTGATGCGGCTTCCAGTCAGTCAGCCCTTTCAAAGATGTCTGCTTGCGTCTATTGTTGGCCAGACTTGATTGGCTTTTCACTGTCTACTGTTGCTCTGAGCTGAGAATTTTTAAATTAAAATTGTTTGTCACATTTTTGCACGTGGCAAGAAAAAAAGAATATAATACAAAAGTAAATGCCATGAACCCGTCTTCTGTCGGTTGACTACGAGCTGTTAAGGCAATCAAATATGATAAACCACAAGCTGTCCAGCACTAGGATATTTAATATCATGAAAGTCAGTTTGAAATACCATTCAAAAGCCATTTGTCACTGCGGTTGTGCAACCTCTGACATTGAGGAAAGCTCAATGGAAAATCTACTGGCACATTCACATTCAAATTTACAATTTAAATTTTTTAATATTGTCTTGGCTTAAACAAACTTGAGGATTAAAAAAATATGGCCAATAGAAGGAAATCAATGGTTCACAGTTAGGGCCAAGCAATTTGCATACAAATACAGTGCAAACCGAAATACTGTTTGTGCAACTGTGCGTATGCTTAATGTGCATGGACGCACGGTTAATCAATCATTTGGAAAATCATTTCATGCACAACAAAACAACAAGCTCTTTAGCGACGCAGCAAATTCAGTTGTGGTTTTCATTGCATACCCTGTTCATTAAGGGTTTGGTCGGGTGTGGTATAGTTAAAATAACTGTATATAAACCAAAGAAAATAACTTTATTTTAAATAATATTTCTTTTAGAAAAACCCTTAATTTGTTGTGTAAACTTGAAGGGGTATATATTATATATTATATAGGAAAATAATAATGTGATCTTTTAGAGTATTCATTGGTTAGGTTAGCTATGTCTTTACTCTTATCTTGCTCCCAATTTGCCCATATTAAACCAGAAACGGGTTCATATTTTGTGCACGCGTCGTGTTCGCGGCTCTCGAATTGTTTGCACATTTAATTGACGTGTTTTATTTTTAGAAAAAAAATTAAACAATGCAAATGTGGCCGTATATCGAACAAAAACAACAACAATACGGCAATGAAACAATAACAACAGTAACTGTAGAGTATTTAGTAATATGCGTAGAAATTCACAAATATATGAGAGAGTATGTTAAAAGGTTGGATAAACATTTGCTACCGACACTGGCACTGTTTTCTTGGCTTTTTATGATTATTTATCGCTCAAATTGATTAAATGAATAACAACAACAAGATCTAGCACCCGCAATCACATGTGAGCTTACATAAAAAAGGGGATCTATATGATTACTGTGTGTGAAATTGTACGCAAACTTTGACGCGTGTCTGAATATTGATTAGTGGACTGGGCTGAAAGCTATTGATGGGTGGGACTTACGATTGGGCCATTAGCCTAATGGCCGATTTCACCTTGAACAAAACAGCGAAGTGCGAAATGCTGAAGAATCCGAAAGAAAGCTTTGAGTTAACTGTACCAAATTCAACGAGTTGAAACGAGAATTCTTGGTCTGTAAACTGAAATAAGAGATCTGCTCTAAAATCACTTAATGAAGGTCGCTGTAATTCCTTATTTATTTAACATCTTTAAGAATATTTTAGACATATAAATATTATTAAAGGGATTCGAATTGTATATTTGTGTGAGTTTTGGTCTATCTGTAAAATACCAGATGTTCTCTACTGTCTGTTGTTTTTCCAACTCAACTATGCGATGCTCTGATTGCTCGCCAGCAGCAAATTTCCACCTTGAACTCAGTTTGACTAGCCATCAGCTTGTCAATGCGCTGAAAATTGAAGAAAAACAGAATCGACTGAACTCATGAGTCCTTCAACTCAAAATCTTTAAAAAGCCAATGCACGACACACTGAGGGTCTGAGGGTGGCCTCAGGGGTACGTCTTAAAGGCAATTCTTGGTGCGATCCATAAGAAGGAACATCAAATATGTTTGCAAATTACATGCATGTTTAATTTATCGTATTATTAAGTATTAATGTTATTTACATGTTATTTATTTGCACGAGTTTAATGAACTGCACCATTGCAAATATGTGTTCACCTACCATTCCTCGCCCTCTCCTCTCCCACATACCAGAATGCAAATAGTCGAAAAGCGTATCGTACATTTTGTACTAACAGTTCCATTTCAGATACTCAGACTTACATCTCACACGGGTTCGTGCTCGTACTCGCATGTAAATATAATAAAACTCGGCGAACGGTAAATGCGAAAACACAGAAAAACTTAATGAAAATGAAATTCAATAGTAAATAAATTAACTCAGCGAAATAATTGATTGTACGCAAAAATTTGACGGCTTTTAGACTGTGCTTTTGCATTTCTCTTACAGAATGGGCTAAATGAATTATATAAATAAATAAATACAAATATCAGTATATAAAAAAGATAAACAAAGAATATAGTCGAATGAAAACGTTTATTCAAAAGGTAAAAATTTAATAAAATGTGTGAGATATATTTTTTAAATTGCATTAAATTGCTTTTAAGCCTTTTTCGCTGTAGTAATCAAATCAATATTGTCTGGCTACATTACTGTTTGTATATGCGCGATATCCGTGGCGAATGATAGATACAAGCTTTGTGGACAACCTGCATGAAAACCTTCTTAATTCGACATGTAGTCAATAATACTAATGCACATACTGTTTTAACTGATAAAATGTTAAATCCTCTGTAGCACGAGCGAGAAAAGGAGAAGTGAAAATGATGGCTTGCAACAATGCAATGTGTTGGCAAGTAGTTGCTTGGGTCAAAGGCTCAAAGGGTTTGTGCCACTAACCCAGTTAAGCACAGTTGAATATAAATCTGTGTGTGTGTGTGCTAAAGGTTAAAGTACGTCAGGACATTAACCTACTTAGAGGGCGCTCATGCAACACTTTTACACATTATGTTATTTCCTTGCCTCTCAAGCTCTGCTTGGTAATTTAATCCTTTCGTTTCACAGCATCTTGCGGTTGATCGCTTGGCCGTTAAGATTAATGGGCAAAAAAATGGGTATTAAATTCGCTTTTGGCCACGTGTCATCATAAAAGCCAAATACAGTCATATCACAATATCATTATCATCAGTTCAGCGAGTGTTGTTTTTCTTTTCTTTCCTCTTACATTACATTGATCGATCGCGTACAGGGCACGTGTACGGCATTTAGAAGATATCTTTCTCTCTCTATCCTCCCTCTCAATCTTACTTTTTCTTTACATTTCCTTGCCTCTCTGTCTCATATTTCGCTATTGATGTCATTAACAATTAACACTTTTAACACACACAAGCAAATTAAATTACAAAGAATCTGATATATCGAATTTTTATGGTTGTTTTCCTTTTTTTCAAAAGTTTTACATGATTCGCAAATATTGTGATTGCGTTTGTATTGCATTTAAAATTTCGTTCAATAAAAGTTATTATTAAATATTTATCTTTTGACTCTTTTAAAAATGTATTATTGAAAAAATCAAGAGAAAGCTTTGAGATTTAGTATTTACTGATAATATTATTATATTAATAGAGTTATAACAAAATGTTTGAAAATAAAAGTGTTTTTATTCAAATGGTTTTCGATATTCTACTTTGAAAATTTAATGATCCTCCCAATAAATTTGAACTATCATATACTTTTACATTTAAATATTTATAGATTCGATTATATTGATTCTGTATAAGGCAAGATTTCACCCTTGTGCCATTTATGTACTTATAAAGATACGATTAAAAGCAATTCACAGTTTCGCACATCATAAACAATATAATTTCGTGATGCGTGACTTGAGTTTGGGATTTTTTAACTGAGTTTTTTGTTGAACTGTTTTTATGATCTAACTATCACGTTGTGATAGCGTGCTTGTCATGAATCAATCCAAGTATATATACGTATATATAAATGAGCAGTCTTCTTATGGCAATTCCAAATTTTCAACATTGTAAGAATTTTTGTAGGATTTACTTGAGACAATTAGAAAATATGCCACGCAGTTTTATTAAAATGTTTGGCTGCAAAAATTTCTGTAATAAATGTTTCCGAATAATTAAAAACTCCATTGCCAAGTGAGTCGATAGATTTTATCAATTGGTTTTCAATGTCGCAAACAAAGATCCAAACATTTATTTGTTTTTATTTTGATGAAATAAAAGTATGCGCATTTTAAAGTACTGTGAATTGAAAGAAACTTATTTAATTTGCTAATTGTTGCACTTGATGCAAAATTTGCGTGCTGCCACTTAAATCCACATCAAGGCGTGGTCTCGTCGATGCCACCGTCGGGAAATTAGTCAACAAAAGCAGCGGTTTGATGTAAGCGAAAATACATTAAGCTGTCAATCTTCATTCCGCACACAAAACACACACCCGCAGAGAAGGAGAAACCATCAAGTGTCAGGCACTGAAAATATTTTGGCAATGCTTTAGAGTCGGAGTGGAAGAGGTTCTATTGAGACTCATGGTATCGAGAGATTTCCAGGGGAGTGCAGATGCCACAATATCGTTGAGTGGCACTTTTGAACTTTGACTGTCGCTGACGTCGCGACGTCGCTTTGCTTCAATTGATTTCTGTTGATGCAGACAGACAGAAAATCAGTCAGCCAGTAGATTTTCACTCTCCTCTGCTTTAATGTGAGTCTGATAAACCAAAAGGGCAACTAAACTTACCTTAATGTGTGGCACATAAATCCTCTTAAATGTTGCCATTCAAAATGTTATTTTTTTGGAATTTTTCCCCTTTCACTTTAGTTAGTTAATACTTTCAGAATCACATTCTATACTTGCGAACGTATGAAAACGAGAAGTTGCAAGTCCATCACAATTATTGACTTGACAGGGCTAAGGGTTGAGCAGTTCTATAGGCGATTAATGTTTACGTAATGTTGAATAAACAGATCGGAAAAAAATCGAATGGAAGTCGCGCCATCCATCATTAACAAATACAATTTCATTCTATATACAAGTTACTTAAGTAGTTGGCCTTGACCGTAGGCATCAGTGCATTAAAGCCATTGGAACCTGTCACCGAACTTACCTACCCCACGAAAAAGTGTATATTATATTTACATTAATATTGGTATTTGTTTGATATGGAAATTCAAATGGAAATATATTTTTATGAACTGCGCAGCAATTGATATTATTTTTACTTTCGAAAAAATAAAGGAATCTCGTTCAACTCTTCATCTTATAAGAGAAATAATATTTAAAAAAAATAGGAGTTTTAAAAAAAAATTAAGATTCATAAGAAAAAAGTTGTCTGTAGTTGACATTTTGAATGCAGCTAAGACACATTTTTAAATGATTTACTGTCAGCCCTTCTTGGCAGACCAAACTGATATTTATCGATTTATGGGTCGGCCATCGAAGAACCTTATTGTTATTCGGCATTTTTGTTTATTCTCATAGAGGGAACAGGCTGCCTAGCTGAACTCTGTAAACTCACAAGTTGTATCTCTATTCCAAGAGAAAAAGGTGTGGCGATCTGACTACTAAAACAGAAGTATTTGTAATTTATGAGTTCTGCCTTGAGATATTACTGTGGTTTAAGGCTGTTTTACTTTAACATTTTCCACTCTCTTCGAGTGAACTATATTTATACTGTTTGTGGCACTTATTTATTGTGATTCTTTAATGTTTGCATTCTCATGCAGTCAAGTTTTCCACAAAATGCTAATAAGCCAGCAGCAGCAAGAAAAATATCACAAGCCGATTGCCATTTCTATTATTCTGTGTATATTTTCCTCTTTCCTTCTCATATTAAAATGTTGTTTTTCTTGCTTATTTTGCAGCTTTGTCTGCCGGGCTGATTTAGATGCCAATGCCACATTGTTGTTAACTTGTTGTTGGCAACTAATTTTATCCAGGCAGAGTCTGTGCCACAACTGGGGAATAGTGTAGGTCTATGTTTTGTAATCAATTCCCAGTGCTAATAACCAGTTGTGTAATACTCGAATTGTGTTAATACACTTTACTGGATGTTTTAATATTACTCTATATGCACAATTTATGGTCCTCATAAAAATCGGTATAATATGGAATTTGGATACATTATTAAATTCTCTTTTTACTTAATTGAGATTAAAATTGTTTTAAGTAAAAATTTTCTACGAAACGCGTTGTATTTCTTCAAGCGAAACTGATTTATCGAACTAAGTCCTTTACTAAATTCATAAATAGTCAGTTAAACTCTACTGAGTCCCACTTAACTACTTTGTTGAGTGTATCTTAGTTTCGGAACAAGCAAGCAAACTTTTTCTTTCCGGTTGTTATCTTGATGAAATTTTCAATCAGATATTTGTATGAATTGCTCTACATGTGTGTTTGTGTGTGTCAGCACAGGAAATAATAGTTATTTTCTTGGCACGTGTATGTAAGCACAACCACATAAACATGTGTATATCTATCGATATTTTGCTCTGGCAGATTTCATAAAATTCTCTTGACAGCAATTTCAAGAGTTTTACTCCATGGCAAGTAAGTAAGTATATTGTTTTGTTTTTGGTTACAGAAGAAGAAGCAGAAGAATGGGAAATGAGTTGGCCAATCAAAATTACAATTTTTGATTAGCACTTTTATGTAATAATCAAGTTGTGCTTATCCCTCGGCAGGCACTTATAAATATTTGACTGATTGATGAGCACAGTTCAAGTCGACTCGAATCCTATCGATTTGATGTTCTCATATTTTATTTCTATTATAATTTTTTTCCCTCTGTCGGCCTTTTTGAAATGCCACTGAGCACTTGAGTTTATTTATTAACCTCATTCTGTTGCTGGGGGTCTATACTATTTGCTCTGACTGTCAAGTGTATGCATAGTTGTGAGTTCTGAATTCTGAGTAGTCTCTCTGTTAAAATAGCTAAGCAATCCGCTTATTCTAGACATAATGATTGTTATTGTTGCAGCTAAGTTCAGTTTAGTTTGCCTTAAGATTTCCGCTGCTCATTGTGTATACAGAACTTGGCTAAGATTTCCCAGGTCTCTCTCATATGTGTAGTTGAATTTAAGGAACTACGCACATTGTACTTTTTCGACTCGACTCGAAAGTGGTTAGTTATATAGAAGTGCTCTTGACTGTGGAGTATAAACTGACTAAATTGTTAGCCAACGTGGCTGGCTTGGTTGCATAAGTGGTTATAACCTGGGTACTTATAACATATATCATCAATATATATAATGCAATCCACTACAATCTCAAGTTGCTTAAGATGGAAATTATCTAAGCAGCTCTTAAATCTCTCTATCTTTGAGAGCATTATGAATGCTCTTAAGCCTGCAACAGGATGTAACCAAATCAACTTGTAAATAATTAGTAAAGGGAAGGGTCTTAGCTTGTCTCAAGTTTCCAATGTTGAGTGGCTCAGGAAATAACAGCAGGCCGATAAGTCGGTTGATAAGTTTAACCTACATTTGAAATGCTTTTGGCATTTACAGCTCGTCTCACTTCCTGTCATAATAGTTGAGTATAGAGCTGGGCACACTATCAGTTTGAAATTAATGATACTACAACTTAATGAACTAGTATATTTCAGTGTCTTGGCCAATGACTAACAATCATGTACATAATGTGATTTTTATCTCTTTTGATAAACATTAAATGGTAAATAATGTCTTTTGCATTTTATGCTCGAGTTGCACATTTTATGTAGTGCAGAAAAAAATTGCTGCAGCTCTTGTTGCATTTTGAGCGATTCTTGGTATCTTATATATCCAGCTAAATAATACCCTTTAGCTTCGAGAACAAAGTAAAAGGGTTTCTTGACGAAATGTGCTATTGTGGCAAGAAATGTTTAACTTAAGAACTTTAGAACATTATTATGATTTTACAGAGTATCTTCTGGTTGAGCTGCCTTTATTGTAGCAGTGGTATTTTATGATGATTTATTAATGCTGCAGCCATGAGGTGCCATAAAGTGAAGCCACTTGAAAAGTGAGACACCTAACCAAGCAACAGCAACAAGAGCAATGTGGCTGTTGTATCCGGCTCATTGGATATGGCTATGACTAGCTAATAATACTATAAGTATTATACACATTAAGCGTATATATGTGTAGTACTTAACACTTCTTCTCCTCTTATTTATTATGTTTGCGCGTTTAATGTTTATTTTTATACCAATAAATTTTGATGGTTAGCTGCCACATAAATTTGGCTCTAGCGCAGCTCGCCTCCAAAATGTTTTGTTGCTGCCAAAACGCTCAACTTTAGCCACTTAACTGAGGCTAATCAACAGTAAACAGCTAAATCATCAAATACCAAATTGCAGCTGCCGGGAAATGCAATTTGTGGCGCCAGCTGTTGTGATCGTTTTCATATTAAAATTGTTGTATATTAATTGATTTTTAATCAAAACCAAAAATGTACTTCTAAACAAAATGCAAGCGCATCTAACAGCTGTGTAAACATTTGTTGATGATCAATGTGATGGCAGACCCGTCTATTGTCTGTAAAGTCGTCTTTATCCCAGTCTTATTTATATACTCTTACCCACTTCCCAAGCAGGCGACAGTCTTGTGTCTAGTGCTTAACATCCAAATTCATGCGTCAGCTAAGTGTCAACTTTTTGAAATTGCTAATCAAGCGGCACATACACACATTTAACCATACACAGATACACTTAGGGTGTTCTCGGATAGCTTTGAGTAAAGGGACAAGGCAAATGGCATTATGAGTTTGTTGGATAAACAATCGTTAACTATGAAGCCAAGCGTGTGAGGGAAAAAGCAAAGATTTCACAAAACTTAAAGATTCGACTGATATATTCCCTTGACACTGTTGGATACCCAGTAGGGTCTATTATTTAAATAAATATTATTTAAAAACGCTTTATACATTGTTCTATTGAGTTTTATAGTCTTACACTTATTTCTCTTGAATTTCTATTCACAACTTCATAACACCCGTTGGCGCTTTGCTAGTAAGTACAGGGTATATACATTATGAGCCATATTTTGTGTATATTTAGGTTTATGGACAGCCAAGACTTGCCTGACTAAAATGAATCATTTAGACATGTATATACAATATGGAATTGTATATAGATACCAATGAAATGCTTAAGTAAAAAATTAGGTCATCGATCAGTTGTTAGGCGCAGATAGGAGTAATTGCATATTAAATATATTTTTTATTTAGTATTTAAAAATTAAAAATTTGAACTATGAGCTTTATCCGCTAGCTTATAAAAGCAGTTAAAATTTTAACAAAAATATTTTAGAATTAAAATACAAATTTATTGCTTTCTTTTTTCAGAGAAATTCGTTTTATTTTATTTACATAAACTTTTTTTTAATATGCTCCCACATACTTAATTAACCCAATTTCTTCGCCCAAATTAAATATATATTGTATTTATTATAAAAAATTGTGCGATCTAGACGTCACAGCTGTTTGGCCACTTCTATTGTTAGAATGGCTTTTACAACATATATAAATAAACTCGCAAAGCATTCAAAAATATTTTCCACATAAACTCGTATATTACGATACATTGCGTATACGCCGCGGGTACGCATCTTGCTTCCAGTCTGTTATTAACTCACGTTGTGTGTGAGCAATATTTCTTGGCAGTGCTAATGTGCATAGTATTCATTCAAAGACAGGTAAATGCGCACTTACACACACTGACAAACGTCCATTCATTAGAAAAATAAATTTCATTCTAAGCAAAAAGAAAAAGAAGTAAAAACATAAAAAGAAAATAACATAAAAGTCTGCGTACATTTTTGGCCACAAGCCAAATGTAAACGAAAAGAAAAAAAAAGAGGAACAGAAACAAAAGTTGCTCACGTTTTAAATGCTATTATTGTAGTTGTTGCTGTTGTGTGTGTGTGTTTGTTGCTGATATCAAATTCTCAACAGCAAGTCATTTTGTTACGTTATCAGCTGGAATGTTGGGCATTTGAAAATTGTTGGATCTATTTTGCGGACGGAATTAACACCCAGACTGAAACCTCACCTACGACCCTTACGGACTTAACCCATGATGCCTGCCTGCCTTGACTTGACTTGTGGTGGTCTGTCAAAGGTTCGGCAATTACTTACATTTGTGTGTCATTATTGTTGACGCTTTCTCTCTCTTTTAGGTAGCCAAAAAGTCAAAGTTGGCCTCATACATCACAGTTTGACGTGAATGGGGCATGTGGCTAGATGCCTTGTGGCATGTGGCCTGTGACGTTGGCACTTGCCGTACGGATTGCCCTTGTTTTCCTTCATGTCATATCGATTTTCAAATTTTCGGAAGCCTGAATGTCCAAGTGTCAGTTCACTCGTCTGTCGGAGCTCGTGTTTTGGCAAATCATCGCTGTTTGATTTTGCCTCGTTATTCATGTTGTTGTTGTTGTTCATTTTGTATCTTTTTTGTTGATTTCCTTTTCGGCTTAAAGGTGTTAACTTTATCACACGGCATTGCGAGTGGTCACTTTCGATTGTAAACACTTGTTTCACAATTTTTGCATTTTCAATTTCACAAGAACAAAAAGTAATATGATATACAAAAAAAAAAGAAGGAATATATGTACATTTTTTTAAATATCATTTTTGTTTTTTAAATTAAATTAAATTCCCTTGTATTGGCATTTGGCACGTTCCACTTAAAGCAAACGACGCAGTTAGAACACAGTTTGTTTGCTTGCAATTTGAAGTTTTACTTTGAATTGCGATTCCAAATGTCTCAGATTTATTTAACTTTAAATTGAAATTTATATTAAATTTGTAATATAATAATTTACATTAGCTGCTGTAACTAATGTGTTGCTCAAGCAAACTATAAGGTTTTTTATTTGAAAGTGTGTTTTGTTGTCTCTGCTACATTTATGTTCTCAACAAAATCTCTTTATTTATGATATCAAATTTATTATCGAAGGGATTGTCTGTAAAATGCAGTTTAGCAATTACTACTATTTTGTATAATTTCACTAGTAATTTGAGAGTCCAGAAAATTGTATAATATACAATCAATTTGTAAATAGAGGCGTTGCATTCGCTTATTGTATTTAGCACCACCTTCTATTTATTTAGCCATGTCGGATTTTACTCGTGAATTTATTCCGATTCAAAACGAGTATTTAGTCAGTATGAGATATATTAATACAATTTACAACCGGTTATTATGTATAGTTCAATAGAACTTAAGACAGTTTAAACTCGTACTCTCACTGCCTCAGATTCCACCACCGTTATGGGTTCCATTATCGACTCAATTATAAAAATTACAGTTGTTTGAATATGCATTGACTGATCATTTGGTTGGTAGTTTTTCATAGTACATATCTCTATGCCAAGAGTCAAGGGAGAAGTGAAATAATCAATCTGTTAGTGCAAGTGCAATCAACATTCACTATCGGTATTTCAAATATAGTTTTTTGTACTAAATTTTGGTTTTTCTGCAACCTTGCAATTTTCTACTCCATTGCTTTTAATGACCGCAGATAATTATTATATATAGTTTGCAATTCAGTTGGTAATTCAAAGCCCTGACTGACTCGATTTGCCTTTGGCAAACTCATAGAACTCGGTGCAATGAACCTAAGTGGCAAGTTTGAAAACGCAATTCGATTATGACCGCAAAAACGACTACGATTACACGCCCAATTGGTACGTCACAAAAGCAAAAAGTCTGGCAACAATTTGCCAAACATCAAGTGTTTTGTTGTACTCTATGGTATGGCTATTATAATTTTTTCATGTAACTGACACAAATGAGATATAATTTTAACTACGAGTATGACTGTCATAAAAGTGAAGATAATTATACGAATTTTAGAATACCAAAGAAGACCTAATGAAGATACTTGTAATTGGTCTTAACTTGGTATTTTTCCACAATGAAAACGGTTTAAAATTTTCTTTAAATTGCATTTAGTTATCAGCAAGTTTATCGTTTTTCCTTGAAGAAGTTTTTCATAGAAATGCGTGAGAGCTTTGACTTGGAATTTTGCAGATTCCAAAGCCTTACATTAACTAATAGATTGCTGGCATTACAATTGAACAAGAAATTACTACTCAGCAAGAATTTCACTAATCTGTGGATTACTTTAAAGTTTGTCTTGAAAAATAAAGTATTGAAATATATTTAGTTGTAATATAGCACATCTATGTATCCTCTTAAAAATCTTTATATTATTTTCTTTGCTTAACGAACCATTTAAAATGCAGCTACAATTTAAATAAATATCGAGTGCAAATCATGGAATCGTTTTTTGCCAATACGCTTGTTTGGAACGTAACGGAAATAATTACAAAGCCAAGTGCAAAATGGTCACACGTTTAATGTGTGATTACCAATGCAGGCAACAAACTCAGTCAACACCATTTACAACAACAAGAAGAATAATATCAACGCTGGCAACAAGTTTGCGAGTACAAAGCCGCAAGACATTCACGAATAAAAGTTGAACTTTGGTAACGACTTGCAACAAGTTTCATGCATTGAGTTGCTCAGTCAGTCAGTTGTGCATTGTATGTTAAGGCTGAAAATGGTTGGAAAATGCTTAAAGCTTGTAATGATATTTAAGTGGAGTTAATATCTATAATGATGCATGTTCTATAAATATTCATGCGTACATTCTATTGTAATATTAATATTATGAAAGGCTTGCAATATAAATATCATCCAATGTACTTAGTCATACTTCTACCTTTTATGGCAGTTATCTGTGTTATCTTTCAAGCTTTGTAATATTTAAATTAGTTTCCAGACAGTGTCTAGCATAATACATTTATTAATACAGTCACCACAATAATTTGTTACGAAAGCGAATGTTATAATTTATGATAAATAAATTCTTACATGTATCATTGTGTATTAATTGTAATGGTTAATCGAGGCAAGTGCATTACTCGGCTAGTTGGTCTTTCTTGTTTCTTTTTTAATATACAGATTTTTTTATGAAAGATTTATGCCACTTGATAACCTTGGACAAGGTATTTTTTCGTGTTCCACTCTGGCTATAAATAGCGGCAGTAACCTCCAAGAGGTCACAGCAATTGCAGCTCAGTCTCACACACACACACACATACCACTTACCAGCTGTAAATTAAAAAAAAATAAAACAAAAAGTTGTTTGCTGAATTGTTTTACAGGGCAGGCAAAACTTTTTAAGTGCCTGCATAAAACAACAATAAGTACAACCAACATAAAAGGGCAACAACAAAAACAAACAATAAATTAAAAATAAGAAAAATTAAATTGTATTTTAAACCAACAATGTGGTCGTATGTATGGCCAGCTGTGACCGCCACAATTGAAACGTTTAGTTTAACAATATTAATTATTTAGGCCAATAAAATTAAGCGGCTCATTTAATTGGCCATTTTCAGTAAAGGTCAGTTACGTACCGCAAATGTGAAGAACCGAGAATTTTCGTATTTTTACGAAATTAATTAAGTAGCTCATACGACGGGCCCATAGAAATGTTTATGCTTCAGATAAGAACCCCGGTGTGGGGGCAACTTGGTAGCTGCTTTTGATTAAGATAATAGCATAGATAAGTAGGTAGACATCTAGGCCATAGTTGGCCATCTGAAGGACAGGGCTCTAGGAACTATACTAAAACTATTATTAGAGTTCAACTGACTCAGAAACAAATGCAAATATTTCAACAAATGTTGTGACTCTTGCTTTTTATCTTATGGCCGCTGCTTATCAGTAAACTTTGCTGTTGATAGGGCAGGTAAAATCTGATATCTACTAGATATTATCGAAAGTTATTTGTCTGTCATGTTTGGCGCCTCGAAGGGTCCCACTGTTTTTTTTATCAGTCAACCACCGCGTGCATTGTTGGTTCTGATTTTGATATGTGGGCTACGAGGGGTGCGTCTTTAATTAGCTATAAAATAAAATTGCATATCACTATGGAAATTAACCAGACAGTTAGCTGTTTGAGTGAATTTTTCTTGAGGTGGAAAGTGAAGATAACTCTCTAGGCTCATCGGTTAAAGTAGACAAAAGAATTGATATTATTGTTATTGTACATATGAAAATTTTATTGAAGAAAATTTTGTTGAAAGCCTTATTTATTTTTGATAGTTTGCAAAAAGTTTAAAACTTATATTCGCAAATATTTAAATAGAATTTAGTGCTGTATGTTGAGAAAATATGTGTATTATAAGTATCTAGTATCTAGTCATCACATTGTTCCCTTTTGCACTGACACACTAATCGAACGTTGTCAACGTGGTTAATATTAGGTGACTTGAAGTTACCCACAAACAGACAACCATGGTTAGCATGATAGATGGAAAAATAGAAGGGATGATCAGCATAAAATTGTTGTGGTTCTAACTCCGGAGGTGGCATGCTTCTAACTTGCACAACCATTGCTGTTGCTGCCGCTACTTCCGTGCCCTCTTCATTGACCTCGATGAATGCCTTGTGTATAATCTTTGATACATCTAATCTTTCACTCGATTCCAACATATTTTCAAATTGAGCTTGACCATTAAAGATTGATTTGATGCCCATTTCTTTTAAGACCGGCGTGAGTTCTTGCTCGAATTCAGCTTTAAATTTGGGTAACTTTACAAACACCTTTCGTAAGGTCAGCTGAGATGTTATATCCTCCATCGATGAAGTTTGCAGCTTCTTCTCCAGTTGCTTCAGTCCCGCATTCATATTTGGCAATACGATCAACATAAAGAGATCAGTGTCTTGATAGGCCAATCGTAGGGCTTTTGCATCCATTTCTGGTAAATCGGCAAAATAATACTTATTTACCGCATTCATCATTGACACTTTTAGTATCTTTTCATTTTCCAAGTAGAATTCTTCACTGCGCGTTTCACTCTCCTCAAATTTAATTGACCATTCGCCTTTGAAGTGAATGGCATTAACTAACACCAATCGAGTGTTCCCACTTAGTGCGTCAGAACTAACCATATTTCTTATTAACTTGTTCGTCGTGGACTCAACCCAGCTATTGATAGTGTTTGCAGCCTCACTGCCAGTTGAGAAATCAATATTCTCTGCTTCCGAGTGAAATTTCTGTGTCAATATCTCATTGAATTTTCTGCGTGCTTTATAGTCCTTCATGAGGTACAATTTGTTAGCCATGGTCAATACACTGCACTGCTGATAGGTAGCTAACACGTTACTGAATCCGTTCGCTATCTCTTTGGCATAGTTAGAGGTGAAACTGAGTCCTCTGTCCATTTCCAAGGCAGTCTCACTGCCATCAACAGCTCCCATTCGCAACATTCCAGCGCAAGTTTGTATGGAGAGAGGAGAGCATATTAGATTCCGATTGGGATTGAAGTTGATCAAATGATGGTAAAAATTGCGGGAAAAGATGTCCAGGGATTTGGTAAAGTTATTTTTAATTTCTGATTCCATGTTTCTAACTGTGTTTATGGATGCATCATAGCGAAAATAAGAGATATGTTTATTTTTTGACTTAAACTCAAATTTAGTAAATTATTTGACAAAATTTTCAAGGCTTTTCTAAATATATTCAAGAATTTAATATGCTTAATTGATCAGCTTTTTATCGTTGCTATGTCTTTCATTTTATTTACACAATTTAATTTAAATATACTCACTAAACTAATTATCGTTAAATTCGTGATTTTTCCAATGAATTCCAAATGAATCATTGTTTGTCTATATGCAAATATCAAATTTCTCCGTATGTTGGCGGTTCGCCTAAGCCGAGGCACATCAATCAAACCGAAAGTACGAAAAGATATATGTGATATATCACTTTTTGAATACCTTAACGATTCGGTGACCGGCGGGCACGTGCCCGGTCTCATAACTGTTCTTATCTAGGGTGAACAGTCAGTTAGTACGATAGACAAGGACAGATGTCAGTTTTTTTGATATTGGAATTTATAATTAATGTTCAATAACTTTTTAATTTGGATACATTAGTCAAAAATGTATAAGAAATATTTCGGAAATGTATTTTCGTTTAGTGTAAACTTGTCAATCAGCATAAATCAGACAGAATTATCGCTAGTTCTTGGCTAAGGTCATACGAGTATATTTTCGAATATTACGATTAATATTTTAACATGTTCTGTACTTGACGATGAGATACTGAGACACGGAACACAATGTAGGTCAGTTTGCCTGCATGCCAAAGTCTCCAGCTATAAATAAATGCATTTCTGTTTTCATTTCGGAATTGCCTAGTAAACAAACAAAGAACGGAACAGAATCAACCGTGGGCACAATTTTTCAATTGAATGGCAAAAGAGTCGCTGACCTTGCAGGAAAAATAAAATCGGGGGCATGTCCATGTGCGTCAAAAGCGCTCCGATGTGGAAGTGTTCAAGCCAATGGCCTTTAGCATGAGATGACAAATGTCACGACTAAGGCTCAAACTGAAGCTGAGTGCATGTTTATATATGGTCCAGCTTAGAGATGGCCAATTGACGTGCTTGGCATTCTTGTTTTCATTTGGCAGTGAAAGAACCCGAGAAGGGAATTAAACTCATACCAATCAGTAGTCTAGTTGAGAGATATCAATTCATATGTGTATACAACAGAGAATATAGCTTATATTTTTCTATAGCCGCGAGCATTACTTCTATTGTCTATTGGCCACTCGCATGTTGTGGCAAGCACTTTGACCTCAACATGTAGCACCATCTGTCCTTTTGTATTTAGTTTTGTCGGGCGGGTAATTTGATGCTGCAAAAATGAAATCAGACGACGGCCCTAGCTAAGTGCAGTGAACTCGTTTGCTAAAATTTGCCCGATTTGCATAAATTTGAGAGCCATCGCATTACAGCACATTATAATGTGGCATGTGTGTGTGTGTATGTATGTGTTTGGATGTGTCCCTGGTTTGACATACTCATGCTGTTAATGTAATTATGGAGCCATAACAAGTTGTCTCTCAGCTCTCAGTTTGACATTATTAATTGCAAGAAGTGTGTGTGAGACATGGTCTGATTATGGCCATCAGCTTTTCGTCCTTTTTGCTTAATATAAACAGGTGCAATATTCTCTCAGATAGTTCCAAGTTTCTTGCATTTAGTCTAATGCAAGTCTAGCACAAGTTGTAATTGATACTTCAAGGCAAGTTAACTAATTACGCCTGTTGAGGGTCAGGAAATTGATTGGGCATGTGCTTAATGGCCTGAAAATGCAAGCTGATAGTAAGGTCATAAGATGTGGGTCAATTTCCAACAGTATGCTTTTAAATAGTTACGCTAAAATTTTCAACTACAGTGAAATGCCTAGGAGTATAATTTCAGTGAGAATGCAGTTGAATATTTATAGAGGAAATATAAACAGTCTATAGAATGCACCGAGTGTTCGGGGAATTTATGGAAACTCCCCGTATCTGAAGTACTCTGGTTTTCCAAGTATTTGTTTAGCATATCATCTATGTCTACAGTTTGGTATTGATACGAATGTTGATTGCTGTAAGTTGGAATTTCATTCAACGCATTTCTGTCTCAACTTCTTTGTGTTCTTTGTTTATTCATCTTCTTTCAACTGCAAGTCTAACTGCAATCTTGACAATTGTATTCGATACTAGTTATAGTCGGAGTTGGCGATTGTGATTATAGATCACCTCGGCCTCTTCTTAGAAGTCTGTGGCACAAAGTTCCAGTCGCAGACCACGTCGAGGTCGAATTTTAACCGTTACGCTGCGTAGTTGCCAGCTGGGAAGATTTTGTAATGGATCAAGTCATTCTCGATCTCATTGGCGTGTCTTATGTAACTATGCAACTATAAAAATATACATTGCTGAATTCGTCTGGCAAATAACTTCGTATCACTGACCACATTAACTACCGCCATATCAAATTAAACACACGCGACTGAACGTTTGGCATTTTTAACTAGAGATGAACCTCTGACACTTTATGTAAGAAAACTCCAGACTTGAATCTAATTCAGAATCAGAAATATGCAAAGTTTTGAAGAAAATGTGGTTATTTAGTGTTGATAATTGTGTATCTAGAATTTCACGCTGTCATCTCTAATTTAACACTAGTAAAAACAGTTATTTGAAACTTTACGACTAGGCCATACCGTGTAAATACCCTGTGAATTATAGAATTTCATATATAAAATTCTTAAAATACTTAAGTGTAATGCAATAGGTATATCCAAATTTTAGAGCAAGCCATTGGAATACACTACAGGTACGACCCTTGTTCTATTGTCTACAGGGTATGCAAAAGCAGATAATAGGAAAATGGTAATCACGACAAAGCGTCACAACTGCTAAGCGATTACCGAGCATTTGCATATTTGATTCATGTTTACATTCAGCTACATTTTGTTGCAATATTTTTCCACTGGCCAATAGGAGGCAAGAAAAAACGTCACCAAGCTACCCGCCAGACGATGAATGTGAATTGATGACAGGCAGACGACAAACAACAACAAACTTAGCGACGATGCTAATGTGATTGTTTTTATTTTTTTTTCTTACTTTTTTTTCGTATTGGCTATTGTCGTGCTGGCGAGCTAACGAGCTAATGGAAAAGTTTTAACTTCTATAAAATTTATAAAGACTACACACTCATACACACCCATACGAGTACTTATATTCGCATGTGGAAACATGTGTAAGGAGCCTTGTAAGTTTCCATGTCATACATGTCCATTTCCCCAGCTGGATCATTTTGTACTAGGTTCCTATTAAATTAATAAATAAAAGTTGACCCGTATGAGCCTCGTATGAAAATACACGTATTCGTTTATTATGAGCAACTGAAGTTGCTGGAATATTTTGTACTAGGTTCCTATTAAATTAATAAATACAAGTTGACCTGAACGAACCTAGCATGAAAATACATGAACTCTTTATTATGAGCAACTGAAGTTTTGATATTGTCATGTTTTTCTGTTCTCTTACAAGATCTGAATCCATTATTTATAATAGGTTTTTTTTTGCAAAGATGTAAATGTGTTACATATCCATTTCCTCAGCTGAAATATTTTGTACTAGGTTCCTATTAAATTAATAAATACAAGTTGATCCGGATGAACCTATGTATTATAGCATGAAAATACATGTAGTCTTTATTGTGAACAACTAAAGTCTTGATATAATCATCTTTTTCTGTTCTGTGACAAGATCTGAAACTATCATTTGTATAAGGATTATATTTTGCGAAGTTGAAAAATTTGTAAAAAGAAAATCTTTATGTTATAATAATCATTCCAAAGACTTCAGATAATTTGCTTAAAGGGTATCTACAAGTTAACTGGTCACGATTACTTGTTCTATTTGTTGTATTTTTCTATATACATATTTTTCTGAACGATGACAAAGTTCCTAAGCTCAGATAAAAAGTTGCGCCAATATTTGCCTTTTTGCTTTGCCTTTGATAAAGCCGCCTTTTATTCAATTATAGGCGGATAAAGAGAGCGAACCGCATGCTTGTATCAATTTAATAGAAAGAACAAACTTTAGCTGGACAGTTGATGATGAAGAAGGTCCAGAGTTAATTAAATTGGATTTATGTTAATAGCATTTGGCAAAGCTCAGCTTAGTTTTTGATTGACCATTATTCGTTGTAATTATTATTAGTATTCGTTTTATCAGCTGCACATCCCTAACGTATTCTTATCATAGTTACAACACTGAAACAGCTGATATAACGGAACTGAACGTATTAACTTTTTTATATGCTAACGAATGTGTATATATATATTCAGATATTCGTCATGCTGTCTGACATACGTCTGACTTGTGCTAAGGTGTGTGCCTTGCACCTGTACAGGTGTAGCTGTCAATTAGCCAAGGCTTAGACTAAAAGTCTTATGAACTTGTATATTTGTCACTGGAAAATAACAACGTGTGAAAACAATTAGCAATCCGTTAAGGAAACGCGACACACTGAGACCTTGTTAAAGGTATAACAAATATATTCTAATGGCTTATCCAGCGCTTTGGGCATTTTATAATCGAGTATGTAACAATATAGACTATAATCCTATAAATCAAAATTTTATTAAAGTCTTATAGTTTACAGCGTATAGTTGAAGGTCTATTATTCTGTAACATTGGAGCTATAATTACGAGTTGAAGAATAGTACAAATATCATTCGTATGCTTCTTTCTAATTTTGTATTCTAAAATATATTGAAGAAAATCAAGTAATGCTTTATTTAGAGCAACTTAGCAGCATCTAAAGTAGTTAAGTAGAATTGCGATAATTTTCCAAACAGTTATTGCAATAATTTGCAATCTGCGATCACAAATATGCAAATCACATGTCGATAATTAAACAGAATTTTTTCAATGCAAAGAAGTAGTTGAGCATTTCAGCTACGAATACTCTGCAATTATTACAGGCTTAAAGGGGACTTTTGAGTGCAGATCATATTGCAATCAACTGTTGGCTGAATTCTCATGTCATCGTGACTGAGACCATTACTCGAACTTTTACCAGCTCAAGGACATTCATACGTAACGTGGCCTAAAGACAAAACAAAGTATACCTATATATTTCTTAATGACGGCTGCCTGCCCATTTTAGGTGGGGGACTTTGAGGGCAGCTCATTGTGTGTAAATATTTGTCTGGTAACAGCAAAAGCCACAGAAGAGGAAGAAGGAATTTCACGCCCATTTTGGGAAGCGAGTATACAGCAAATTATCATCAGCAACAAATATGGGTTAAATATCATTTATATCAAATTTATTTACAGACTTATGAGGCTTAAGTGCCTCAAGTTGTACGATACCGGGACAGAGACGGACACAGAGACAGAGACAGCACTGACTGCAGGGCGTCGGTCCAAAAGAGAGTGCAAAATTGCACATTTAAATATAGCTAAAGCTCGATATGTCGAACGTCAAAAGTGACGTCACGTTTTAAGAGGCGGTTGTCACAAAACAAAAGAGCACAAAAAGAAAACCGGCTTTGCTTGTACATTGAACATTAACTGGTCACCGTTGGTTGTTTTTCTCTTTGTTGTTACTGTTTTTGCTTATGGCTTTGCATGTGTATGTGTGAGCCATAGTTTGCGTTCTTTTGTAAGGTGGGAATCACAGTCTGATCAGTTGTTTACAACAAGTTCACATTGATCCATCTAGATCGCCTCATTAAGCGTATCACGTGCTGAGTAAACCCCCAGTCAAATAAAAAAAAAGCAAAAAACAAAAATTAAAAGCCGTGCCTCTCTTTCTTGATGGTATGCTGATTGGATGGCTCATGCTTTAAATCGAAAGCTATATATTTTGTGGTTAAGGCATTCTTGCCTCTGTCTGGCCATAAGTGTTCTGCCTTTATTTTTGCCACCACACTGCGTATGCGCATTTTTAGACAGAGGCAGTGAGCGAGGGTCAGAGGACAGAGGAGGCGCTAACAAGACGTTTACTCACGCCGCATGTTTATCTTAATGTGTTCGACTTGCTGTTTCTTGCCAAGTCATGCAAATGAGCGCATTCTCTTCAACTTGTTTACACTCTCCCACCAGTCGATGGGGAGGGCGGAGCTGTTGATGTTTCTCCAGAAAAATAGCGAACTATGCCCTCGGTAGACAAATAAACACATAACCAAACCCAGACACTTGTTAGTTTAAACTTTTCCTTATTTTTTATGCATTTTTTGTTGTCATTTTGCGGCTTCTGTACTTTGATCTAACGGCTTTTGTCATACTCATACGTGTTTTGTCACTTTGTTGCATGCAACTTTTAAAATCTCTGCGTAGTGCCACGCGAACGGAAATTTCAATTAAACAAATGAAGCAAATACATTATTTGATTTGTGAAACATACAATCATTAGACATTGATAATTAAAGTATTTACAACTTATGAGCTTGTGAATATTGCCTTTGTTCCGTAGTATTATCTGTCAATAAATTGAAGCAATACAAGCGCATAAGTTTAGTCCCCGCTGATAAGAGATAGGGAACAACACAATTTAGATTTCAAGCAAAGTCACCCAAAGCTAGAGAGAGAGATATATGTGAATATACTCACTTATAAGTATAAATAGTACGTAAGTAAGTGCGTCCGTCTTTGCCTTGATTCACTTTTCGCGTCAATATTTGTTATCCGTACACAACCGAGCTGCAGAGTGTAGGAATCGAGCGTTAAATTCACACACCCTAAAAGTGCCGCTAAACGATTGCCAACTAGTCTAAGCACTTGAAAAACATATTAAAACTTAAATATTTCGTTGATCTTTAGTCAATTATTGTCTCTAATATTGACATAAGATCACAAGCAATCGATACTTGTGGCTCGTGTGTGTAATTTATTGGGGCGTTACTTGGTATCGAGACAGTTGCTTGGTGATAAGCTTATATGTTCATATTTTTTTGATGGGAGTTTAATTCCATTGTGTAGGGTATAATCTGTAGATCATATGATTTATCAATAAATATTAAATAATTATCTTTTAAATACTCGGTTTGATTTGATAATGCTGAAATTCTTAATTTAAACTCTCCAAATACCGGAATCTTTTACTACCTTTTAATTGTGTTAAATGTCTGCCAAATTGTAAAGTTACTGATTCATTAGTTTTCCGTTATCTGGTAAAAATATAACGATTTTTTGTCATTATCAAAAGACGAGTATTTATAGATAGAATCTTGGACAAATAAAGTAGGGCATGTAAACTGCGCTCAGGCCGACTCTGAAACGATATTTGTTTACAATTCACAGTCTCCGGTCGCGTGTTCAATGCTCCCCGTAAATAAAGAGAACTCTCTGATCTGATATGTGAGTTTAGTGCTAAACTGGTCGATCTATAGAACGCAGCACTGATGAGCTCATTTGTTCGTGGGGTAAGGTTCAAAGTTATGACTCTTCCGAGTGGACATGTTGAAAGTAACTGATTGTTCGATTGATCAAGTTTATGCGTAGTTCAAGTAGTAAATAATGACAGTTAGCATGAGATCTTTGCGTGTAACCATTTGATTTGGATATAGAATTAGTCAGATGTACTTGTAAATTTTGAGTTGGCCGCTTATCGACAAATTGTTAGATTCTTGTCGGTCATTATTTGTAATAGACAGATAAGAAAAGACTTACCCGGTTAATAGAGCATTAGGTAGAAACGTGCCTGGTTTTCTTAAGCACATGCAAATGCTTATTACCTTTTTTTCTGAGTCACACGAATACATGTTCAAAAAGAAAACAGTATTTTACTATATGCTGTGTCATGGTCCAATCCGAGTTTATATTTATTTTTAATTTAATTTCATAATGAAAACAATCTGTAGAATACGTGTACATTTTTTTTATTATTAAAATAGCGCAAGGGAGACTCTTATCTCATAATGTAATATTCTATCTCTGTCTTTCTTACAGTTGCTGGGCTGTGAATTTCATCAGCTGATTGTTGGCCTACAGCAACAATAACAGAAACAACAGGAGCAACAGTTTAAAATGTTTACTTGCGCCTAATAAAAATGCAATTTTTATGGCATAGAAAATAGAGCGTGGCCATTGCATTGGATGTTGTACAGAACAAAATGAAAATGAGGCTTGGAAAATGTGCCAGCAGCAGCAGCAACACCAACAGCAACAGATTGTGATGTAATGAGAGCGCAACAAAAGTGAAGCCGCAATGCAATTGCAATAGCAAAAAGATTATACAATTTGTGAGTTTGCAACAAACTAGGACAACAGCAGCAGCAGCAGTAGCAACAAACGGCCTCAGACAAAGTCTTAAGCTGATAAATACCGGCTGGCAACAAGCAACGAGCAACTAGCAACTAGCAACATTGTGGCGTGCATTAGCAACAACAACAGCAGCAACAGCAGCATAAATTCAAAGTCGCTACGATAATTGTGCGGAGCGTGGGAACTACAAATCACAGCAGCAGCAGCAGAAACAACAGCAACAACAGCAATACAAACACCAACAGCAACAGCAATTGTCGCTCATCTCGCTCTTGGCTCTCGCAGTGCTCGCACAGAGTCAACGACAGCAACTGTTGCCGCCGCTCTGTGCTCATTCGGACGTTACCATATTTTTTTTCTCATATAATTTGAGGCGTTTCGGCAAGCGCACACGACAGTTGTGCTTGAAACGCTTCGTAGTGAAGTTCGTGCTCGATCGACGCGCGGAAAACAATAAAAGAAAAAGAAAAAAGAAGAAGAAATATGAAATAAATAACAAACTTTGTACAACACAAGATTGGCGAGTACAATAATTTTGTATTACATGTGAAAAACGAAAAAGAAATTTTTATTAGAAATTTTTGTTCATATATCGATGACGAGCTTCGCGCGGAAATTAGCAAGCGTTTGCAAGAAACAAACAAGCCAAAAAGGAAAATTCAATAAATTGGAAAAGCTATCAAGAAGCAGAGAAACAAGAAGTAAACACAACTTTGCAACGTGTAAACCAAGTGAAATTTTTTGTGAGTGCCCGAAACAAAAAATAAAAAAATACAAAATACAAAATACAAAATAAAACTAAACCCAAAGCAAAAGAAAAAGCAACAAAGCAAATACTTGAGTTGATCGCATAAAAGTGGCTCTCAAACTGTAAAGTAATGTGCGTGCCAAAAGCACAACAACAACAACAACAACAAAAACAACAACAAAGACAATTTGACAAAGAAAAGGAAGTAATAGTTAAGAAATTGTTAAGCGCATAAAGAAATGGCCATAGATTTTCTTATATTGGCCCTGCTGCTCATCTCGTTCATCATCAATCTGCTGGCGTTGTGTGCGTTCTGGATAACGCCGGGATTGCGCACCACAGCCAACCGTTTCACGATCAATCTGCTGATCATCAATTTGATCGGCTGCTGCATTTTGGCACCCACATTGTTGCTGAGTGGTGTGAAAAGTCTGTCCGCACAGACAACGGGATCAACAGTTGCCGGCGATAGCATTGAGTTTTATTCAAAGCCCGGCAATCATCAGCTGACCATACGCCGAAATGGCCAACTTGTGGAGCAGGACGGCATTGTGGTGAGCCGCAATATCAGCAGCAGCAATATCAACAGCAGCAGCAGCAGCGGCAGCAGCAGCAGTGGCAACGACAGCAATGGTGACACCATTGAGATGATTTACAAGTGCAATGCAACCTATTGCCGGGAATTAACGATCGATGAGCGTGGCGACGGGGGCATTATCATTAGCGAAACGGAAACGCAAGAGGATAATCTGAGTGTGCCGACAGTGCACAGCAACATTCAATTGCCAGCGGTGCAGCTGCGGTGTTGGTCCATCGATATGGCCGCCGCACTGGGCGCTCTGGCGGTGCTTCTTGTGGTGGGTGATACCTGGTGTGCGGTGACAGATCCATTGCGTTATCACAGCCGCATTTCGGGTGTTAAGACATGGATATTCATCACGCTCACCTGGGCTGTGGGCATACTCTTTGGTGCACTGTCCGCCTTTCGTGTCCTCGACTTTGAGGCAGATACACTGTTCAGTCGGCAGAGACGTCTGGCTGCCACATACTTCAACATCAGCAGCACGAACAGCATCTTTGGCGTAGTCTATGCGAGTATCTACTTCATTGTGATCATCCTGCTGCCGTTTGGCTTTGTTTGCGGCATGTATTGGCGCATCTTCAGTGAGGCACGTGGCAATGGGCTGCGTATGCGACAAAATGGCTCCTCGCCGCTGCTCCAGAGTGCACTCAACCTGACCAATCATGCACAGGCCACGCCCGCGACGCCCTTCTCGAACAGCTTGTGCGTGCACAGACATTCCATATCATCGGCCAGCTCGCATGGCGGTGGCGTTGGTGTTGTCACTGGCGGACTCCAGATGCAAATCGATCAACGTGCACCACGCAGCTCGCCCAGCTGCCTGCGACGAGATTCGGCCGCCAAGGTACTGCTGCCGACCATCTCCGATGACGGTTCCGATGGCGATCTTGAGAGCAGCACGGCCGGCGCCCATCAGCTGATGAGTGTGCCGGAGCAATCGATTGCGGATCGCAATCAGAACATCCTTTTAACACTGCAAACGGCCAGTGGGGAGATTAAACGCAACTATTCGGCAAGGCAGCTGCCATTGTTAGGCACCTCATCGCAGGACCTGCGTGAGTTGCATCGCCTGCAGGGTATACGACAGGTGCACAGCTCTCCGAATCTGCACAAATACACCGAACTGTTGCAGGATCCGCTGAGTGATGAGTGCAATTCGCCGCATTTGTTGCACGCCCAGCGACAGCAGCAACACTCGCAGCAGCATCTGCAACTGCTGGATCAACAGCAGCCGACACAGCAGCAACAGCAACAACTGCACACACACTTCAGCACTGGCCGTCCACAGACAGCAGGACATGCGTTGCAAATACCCTCCATACATGCCTCTCCCAAGGCCCTCAGCTATATGAGCTCTCTGCGTCATCGTCTGAGCAATGCGAGCTCGTTGTTCAAGTATCGCGAGGAGTCACGTGCTGCTCGGATCAGTATCCTGGTGGTGGTCATGTTTGTCGTCTCCTATCTACCCTATGGCCTCTTGGTGCTGCTGCAATCCCGCCTCTCGGCTGCCAATTTCGGCGGCTCCACTCAGCTGGCCATCTTCATGATACTGCTGGCCAATCTCAGTTCGCCTTTCATCTTCGCCTATCGCAACAAGCGGGTGCGACGCGGTGTCAAGCGATTGTTTGGCCTGGATGCAGCCAGTGTATTGCAGCGTCATCACAGCAGCAGCATGAAGACCAATGGCAACGGCAGCGGTGGTGCTGGCGGTGGTGCGGCTGCCAATGCCGCTCAGCTGCAACGCAACAGCAGCAAGTTGTCGCAGTACAGCAGCAACAGTTGCCGATATCTCACGCCGCAGAGTTCGGTGATTAGTCAATGCCAGACGACGCCGGTGCACACAATATTGACATTGCGTCCCAACAGCAGCTGCAGCACGATCATCAATTTTGGTGGTCACACCAGAGGATCGGCAGATTCGGATGATGTGCCCTCAATGGAGGCAACACCACCGCCACCACAGCGTACCACTCGCCCCAAGTTGCAGCGTGGCATAACCATTGTGGAGCATATTCATATTGCCGGTTCGCCGCCCAAGTTCCAGACACGTCGAGGCCTCTTCGACATGTTCTTTCGCGGCTCCAAGAAGCTGCAGTCCAGCTGTACCCAGTCCAGGCCAACGGAGGTCTAAAGCCCAAATCTAGTGTTAAGTAACTACTAAATGTTTATTGCTTGCTGAAGAATTCGCAGAACAGTATTCGTAATGTCATAAGTTTAGAGGAATAAGCCAAAAACAAAACAAAAAAACACAAATTATTATAAACATGCTGTGCTAGAAGCTTCTCATGCCAAAAATGAAGAAAAAGAATATGTAAGATATATAAAAAAAATATATTCGATAAAAACTCTCACATACACATACATATGTAATATGCCTGTGCTTGTCAAACCGCAAGTGTTGCAAAATACACAGGCAACAGCAACAAAATGTACCTTTTGTCTAACAAATAATCAAAGAATTCAAAACACTGTACAAGTCGCTACAAAAGCAAAAAAAAAAAAATAGCAAAAAGTTAAAAACATATTTTAAAAAGTAAATAATAACAAAAACAAATATCAAACTGTAAACGGGAACCAAGCAGCCAATTTCAAGTACCTAAGAACTGTCTAAACATATAAACAAAAATGAAAAAAAAATACCGTCAATTGCATTGTACTCTCAAACACACACATGTACACACACGCACATACACAACAAGCACGACATCTTTTAATTTATTATTGTTTAAGTTAATATTAATATTTATTAATCAAACACGACAAGCTTTAACTTAAAAAAAAAAAACAACAACAACAACAACATTCTGGCTAAAAACCCAACGCTAAGCATTCAATTCATAAGTTTCGTATTAAGTAAATGTGCAAAGCATATAAATGTGTATTATAATATACTGTATAGATTGTAACTTCTTAAAATGGCACCTAGTGCTCTTAAAAGAAGAGGAAATTCGAAGCAAACTATTTCTTGGCATTGCAAGCGGCAGTTTTCACATTGAAAACTTTTCTAGCCGGCCTATGCAATGTCAATTTTATCAGTTTGTCAGATTATCAGTTGGTCAATGAGCGAAACTTTATAATTAATTATACTTTTATTGTTGAAATCAGTTTGCTTTTTAGAACTTTATTCATTGCGTGCAGCTAAATACCTCATTAGTTTTAATTTATACAATTTAAAATACGAAACCATGTAACATATAATGATGCATTAACGGATTTTTAGTAAATGCTACAACTTGTATGTGGCATATAACGTACCGTATCAATATGCCGACTCAGACCGAAAGCTTTATACTACCTAAGTTCAATTCAGTTCTATTCTATTATTTTATATGCTGCTATTTGACTTGCTTGTAACTAGAAAAGTCTTTTGTAATATTATGGTAAATATGAAACACTTAAAAACACAAAGAAAGAAAAAAACAAACCTCGAATTTATATTTCTAAAAATTTACACAAGAAATTTCTATGTATGTACATCATATTAATATACTATATTAAATATCTTTGTGTGTAGTAAACCACATTAAAAAATAACAAGAACAGTTCCCAGAAATTTCAAAACCAAAACTAATTCATGTGATGTTGAGCAGAAAGAGAATGCATTAAAATTTAATGAAATCATGTATTAATAGATTATATTACATACCATTACATATGTATGTCCATATATATGTATAAGTAGTACTTTTATTTTTTCTAATTAATGCAACTGTCAAACAATATATACAATTAATATAAACCAAAAAAAACAAAACACAAATTCGATGTGACAAATTAGCTTATAACGTGAAAGAGAAAACGAAGCAGAAGCAGAACCTGAAACGATATGAAAAGAAACCAAACAAAAAGCGAAAGAAATGAAAATACAAGAAACACACACTAATTAACTACAGTACAATTACAATTGGTAGCTAACCACATACAACAATTTAACCAAGTATTTTCTAGCTATGTTGCTAAATATTAAAAAACAAAAGCAAAAAAAAAAAAAAAAAATGAAAAACAAAAAATGCTATTCCAACAGAAGAACAACTATTTAAATAAAAGAATATGTGTCTTAAAAACCATTAATTATTATGACTTTTTATTGCCTGAACTTTAATTCATTTTTTTGTTGCAGCCAAACTTGTTTGCTCAATGATTGCCCACGCAATCCTCATACTCACATATAAAATCCAGAGATATATATACATACATGTGCATAACAGAGGTGCGATTCAAGAGTTTACCAATATCTTATATTGAAATGAAATCCCAACGTAGTAGAACGGGCATAAGTTATTAAAATTTTAAATAAATGGTCAAAATAAATAACATACGGACAATTGGGTCATTACATACGAGTATTGTAAGCATTAGGGATAAAAGAGAAAAAGATAGAGAATGTTAAACAAAAACAATCAAACTTCGTGGAAGCAGAAATAAATTAGCTTAGTCGTGGAAAACAAAAGGAACAGAAGAAAAACTCAAGTTATATAAGAATTATTACAGATAACTATTGCCTATTTATAATTTTAAAAGAGTATACTGTATAATTTTATATAATCGTAATAAGAAAAGGAAGTCCAAAAGTGCTCTTCAGACTTGTGAGATGTCTATCGCAGGGTGCCAAATATAAGTGTGACATAATTTTAAAAGGCTATCTGTTTTAACATTTGTTCTTGCAAATTTATCGATCGCACCTCTTTGACAAAATTCGTTTCAACTCTCCGATTCGCATACAAAACAAGAGCTCTAGAACACGAACAAACACTTGAGGAGAGTGTTGACTTTAGGGCGCACAAGTTCAATATTTCATTTACTGTTGCGAACACTTTTTCATATTCGTGACCATATTAATTGATTCAGTCGACTGGCGCTCAATGAAGAGACAAAAAAAAAAGTGGTTACAGTTCGTCTCTTAATGAACGCGTTTTCTATAAAAAATATATGAAATGTGAATATTGTATAACAACTTTGTCTGTCACAAATGGCGGTGGTATGGGGTCGCAAGGCAGCCGGCGCATTTGGACTCAAGTGGTGCTGAGTGGTGACGAGTTCCACCACCACAAGTTTGACAACCGGCACTTTCAACGGGTTTGCCTGCTCATTAGAAGTTTAGCACTAAGCAAGTTGCTGAACGGCCAATGTTATATCATATTTGGTGGCAACGGGGCGTATGGGCGTTTTGTAAATGTTTGGCAATATGGTTTGGCGATTGATTTCGATTTCAAGTTTTGTAAAGTTGCCAGCACGTGTGTGTGTGTGTGTGTGTGTTGCTTTAATGATAGTGGGCGTGACTAATCATTTGGCATATGTCAAGTACTGTTACCTTTTACTTAACTGCAGGTGACTCACCTATCAACCATTTGACGCCCAGGTTTGATATCTTACTGCAATGGGGCGACAATTCTGCGACACACATCACAAACAAACATCAACATGCCCCAAGCAACCTCAATATGAGGCATACTATCAGCAGCCATCTCTCTGCTCCCAGTTCCCAGCTCCAGCGGATGCGTAGCTGTCACTCAACCAAACGGTCACAGTAACCGGCAGCGGAACCAAAGCCACAACAGAAAGAAGCACAAGCCGAAAACAAAACAGTAGCCCATATTATCGTACATGCTACTGGTTTTTATTTATTTTATTTTATTTTTTTATGATTCACTGCATTCAACTATGCGTGAAAATGTCACAAACAAAAATATTTCTCTCACAATTTGATGAATATATATACAAGTACATATGTATAGAGTGCTTTTATATATAACAATCAAAAAAATTGTTTCTCTCACATTTGCCAATTGTTGCGCAAAATTGATGGAAAACCAGACTTCAAGTTAAAAATACAATAACAATACAGATTTAATCTGCATTTTGATGAGATCTCTGATGACCATGGGAGACATAACTTATTGGCTTTATGAATAAATCAACAAATGTGATATGCAGAGTGTATTAAAGTGGTAAGTTAATTGGATACAAATCAAATTATTATTTAGTTTCAAAAGATCATAATTATTGAGTTTTCCATTAGCTGTGATCTTATTCATAAGCTATACTCACTTGACATCATTAGGTTCATTTAGTGCCTTCATTGTCAGCTGACATCTATTTATTTATTTTGATTTAGAGCCATTTGCGGTATTGCTTTCACTAAAATGCACTGTGATTTACCCAAAGTTATCTGTTCCCAATTCTAAGATAATGTCAATTTTACTGTAACATGTTTATAGTTAGTAGTTGGGGGTTTCTTTCTAGAATTCAATATGCAAAGGCTTAAAAATAGCTGTAAAGATAATATAAATGTGTCAGTATTGAAAGTAATGAGCTGCAGGTGGTCAACTATTTAAACAGTAATAGTAATAGGTCCAGTCGATCTGTAGTGCTCTGTCAGTTTGTTCGAGTCATTGGGAAATTATAGCATCATGAATTATTCATAAATATTTAAAGTAAATTATTTTTTGAATTTATAACCAATATTTTACGGTTAAGCTCGAGTTTAATAAAATCAATTAATTTTTCTTGCATTTGCAGAGCCCACAACGAATCGCCTTAAAAGCCAACTTGCTTCCGTAATGTCAAATATGCAATGTTATTAAGAGCCAAGCCTAAGTTAAATAGCTGCATAATTAAATAAAATTAAAAAACAATTTTTAATAATTTTTGACTCACTGGGCTAACAAAAGCTATATATATATAAATAAATACACTAGGTAGATATATATAGGTATAAACATATATCAAAAGTCATTAGAACAAAAATTGTTTGTTGGCACAGCGACACAGTTTTTGATTTTCTTTTGTGCCGACGAAATAAATAAATAAATTGAATTCAAATGCTTAAAATTGAATGAATGAGTTGAGCAAATGAGCAAATTTCGAATTTCGGCTGTCAGGTAAGGGAAATACAGCAACGACAGCTTCTTGGGGCGATTGTGTGGGTGGACAAGCTGCTGTCAACTTAAGCAAATTTGTCGATTAGGCACGAGGAAACAAATGTGAGCAGCTCGAGGATAAGACTGCGTCAAAGGTGGAGGCAAGGATGTTCTCGTTGTATGGCAGCCAGTAGCTGACATCTGACACCTGACACCTGACACCTGACACATTGATATATATACTACTGTCGAATGCTTTATACATATGTAGATTAACTGATAAATTTGCTATTGGTTTTGCCAGCCTACTCGTACAAGCGTTTCGATGAGTGTCAATGAACCACATGGAAGTTTCGGCAGCTGTCAAAGCGTTCAGCATAGAATCGTATGACATAAATCACTGATGAGGCACCTCTGTGGTAATCATTATCATAAATCTAATACTGCCAATTCTGGATTTTTTCAATTTGCATGTGAACTTGAAAACTGAGTGCATTGACATGACTGCACACACACACAAACACACATCGCACACAGACAGACACCTGGAAAAGCCTTGAGAGGTAGCTCTTCTGTCGGTTGTTGCACTGCCTCCCTCAGCTGCTATCTACACCCACCAGAAGATTGATATATCAATCTATGTTATGTATGTTTATACTACATATATGTATATATTACAATTACCTTGTTTTCCGCATTCTGCTCAACAACAGAATTTACGACAGCTGTGCCAAAAATGGTTATTTCACTTTTGGTTGCCAAACCAAAGTTAAGTTCCTGGCTCAACATCGAACAGATGTGGATAGGCTCTATGCACATATAGAGGGTACTTACCATATAGTACTACTAGCTCACTGGCGAGTAATATGTAAATATATGGCTTGGCTTATCAACTAGTCTGCCTGCTTATCTTCTTGCAAATCTAACAACAGCTTGATTTAATATATTTGCTTATAAACAAAAGTCGGCTGATGTTATTTTGCGTTATTATTATTATTTTTACTATGCGGTATCCACATATACTCTTTTGATGCAACTAATAAAAATCAAGTAAAGATAGTTTAATGCATTAAGACATCTTATTTTAATAAAACAATATGAGTTTCATATATTAATTCAAAAGGTTTATGTATCACTGGGTATCTATTAGTCGAACGCACTTGCTTAAAGTATTTTTAGCAAAATAATCGTACTTAAATTTTAAGTACACGGAGCTTTTGTTATTTTCGTAACTTTTTGGCACCATCCTTTGCAGATAACTGTGTCATTCTCACGCAGCTTAAAATGATATCTTTGTACGGATTTGCAGCAGAAATGGGGGTTCATAAATATGCCGACTGACTATCTGACTTGCTGACTGACTGCCTGACTGGGTGACTGGGTCTTATCGCAATATTCAAGTTGACTCTCAGTTGTCTCATGTTTACTGGCATGACGTCATAGCTGAAGTAGAATAACATATGTATGAAATAAAGGGAATTTCTAGAATTGTCTGATAATATTTTGAGCTTGCGTCGATTAAGACCAAGGATGTCAACACTCCAAAGCCTTGATGCGTTGATGCTGCCCTGACTTCTGACACTGGTTTAAATGACCAGATGCTTCGATGCTGAAATATTCCATGACACGTTTCAAATATTTTCACAAAGCAAGCAAAATGTGGATTCTAAGTCTCAAACTGTTTACCAGGCAGTGATGGGAGGGAGGCCGAACCGAGCCGTGTGTAAGTATTCCATACAACTTAGAACATTCTTATCGGGACGACAGTACTGTCAAGTCAAATTGAGCAAAAAGTTAAGAAATATGCAATATGTTTTGACACTTTTCAATTAAGTGGTTGACTCTTTCATCTATTCGCATCTGAATTTCATTTATTTTTATCGTTTTTCGAGAATTTCCTGAGGTGCATCAAAGTACCATATTGTATGCATGCACGTGCAGACAAGCGATAAAGAAATACATTAAATAAAAGCAAAAGCCTTAAGTGGTATGCTGCAATTTTTGACACTGGTAAAAATAAAATTTATTATAATACGACAGGCAAATGTTTTTATCGCAGTTTCGTAGAAAATGTCGCTGTCAAGAGGCGGATCGTGCTCAAGTAGAAACATCCGTTGGTAGTTCATAAACATTGAATTCTATTTTCCATACTGTACTAGGAATTCAACTGAAGAAATTTTCTAAGTAATTCCAAGAATTAAACAGAACCAATTTCGTTGAAGATGCTTCTCACACAACATCTTTAGGAATAATTTACAAAACTTTAATGAGAACTTCAATATGTAACTATAATTTAACTAACTATATATAGTTCAGTTCTTTTTTTAGATCATTTACTTGCACACAGAGCATGTCTAAGTAAATAAACAACAACAGTGGAAAATTGTTTTCTTAAGAATTAACAAAATTTATATCTTTTTAAAGCGCAATTCATTTTGACTTAGAAGTCTTATGTATTTTGGACAATAAATATTTATTTATTTTACTTGTCACACTAATAAACAAGATGTAAATTATTTAGTACCATAGATAAATATTATTTTCAGATAAATTGTTATTATAATTATTTAGTTTGTTTGGCTGTTTGAGGTATTATGTCATAAGGCGATGATACAACTCAAATAGTATCAGTAAGTTCATAAATATTTAATCCGAGATATTTATTATATATATTTCAATATATAAATTTTAGTTTTTGCTCTTCTAACAGTGACTGACAGTTCGGCTGTCAACTTTTGTATTTGTCGGCCATCTGGCCGTTTGTTATTGTTGCTGCCAAAATAAATACACGCCTCTTGGCAGTGGTTAAGTGCTGAGATTGCAGAGATTGCTCGGTGGGATGCACATTTGGTGGGTGGATGTGTTCTCACATACCCTCTCACCTTCTTCCCCATTGCGGGGGTACGCAGCACTTATGCAGCTAAAAGGAGAACAGAAATAATTTATTTCCGCATCTTGATACATTTGCAATACGCCAAGTTGTGTTGCCATTTAAATATTTATTAACGAGAGGCTCAAATAAAAAGAGCAACGAGAGGAGGTTTGTGGATGGGTAAACAGTTGAAAAAACGTTTTGAGAAAAGTCTGCTTGGTATTTACCTATAATATTGAATTTGTGGCAAATTTGCCGTCAGCTTGCAGTTGGATTTCATTGGTTTTTCAACTCGAAGCTCGGGGATTATTGCCTACAGTTGACTGCGCTTTTCGTTACATTGGAGGGATCTTGTTATTTTTTTTTTTTTTGCAATTTTTTGTTTTAGACAAGGGCAGGGACAGCATGAAAAAATTTTACAACCTGCTGCGGGCTTTTACGGGGAAATATCATAACCGTAGCTCTCAAACTGTTGTTTGATTTGCTTGTTTGCACAAAAGCGAGCAGAGTTGAACTTATTTTGTTGAGAAACTTTAACAGGCATCACTCACACACAGCTAAGCAAATATTTATACAGCTCAGTGCACAGCGTAGCCGATGAAACAACTACAACAGCAACAACTACAACAACAACAACAATAGCAACAACGACATCTACAGAGTTAGCTTCATGGTTTGTCAGCGTCAGGCGCCATAAGAGACCGTATTATAAACGTTAAGAAAATACTTGTATACAATAACATTTCTTTATACAAAGTAGCAAATAAGTTTTTCGACAGTTTTGCCTCCTTTCTATTGTTTCTTCTATTTTTTTGCTTTTTGGTTTTTTTTACTTTTTTATTTATTTCAATTGGGCGCCAAGACGACGACTGCCAGCCCAGAAAGTGCAGAAACATAAGAGAAAATAACACTCTTCGTATACATTCACATTTAAATACATATATGTGTGTGCTAAAGTGTTGTAAAAAAAAAAAACTTTGGGAAACCGTGCTGTAGCCGTGTGGCACATGTGGCGTATACGCAATTTGTATAAACTGTTTAAATACGACTTACAGTGCCCTGCTTGTTCTGCTACTTTAAACAAACTGGAATGGCGTTTGATGTGCATTGCTGCAATTTGCATTTTGTATGTCTGTCTGAGCAAATAACTAATTGAGACTGCTTTAAATCTGCTTTAGATTAATATAGATACTTTAACTTAAAGTACAAACTGATTAGTTTGTATAAATAACTTAATAACATTGGTGTCAGATTACAGCCTTTTATTGCCTAACAGAGTAGACTGATAAATCTGGAAGCCTGTAATGAAAGATTTTTATAGTTATCTCATAAATCTACTATCTTTATTAGTCAACTGTTTCCTGTGCAGATAGCTGTAACATACGTATGTGTTAAGCAGTTGCCAATCTGAAGTTCCTTTCGCATTTGAAGTTGTAAATTTCTTTTGCAATTTCTTTTCGACTCAATTTGTGTCTGACTTCTTTCATTTATTGTTAAGCTAAATAAATTGCGGTGGCGGCAAATAAATTTTCTCTACAGTCAAGCTCACTGGTGGACGGTCTAATTAATGTTGTATGAGTGAAGGCAAAAGTAAGCTGGAATTGTGCTTAAAGATGCATTCGTTATAAGCATCTGGTGCCACAAGAGGCACAAAACTAAACACGCCGAATTCACATGCACGACAACACTTGTTGTTGTTATTGCTGCTGCTGCACTTTTAGCTCCCTGCTCACGTCAGCTGTTGAAAATTACAGAGTTTTGCAGTTGACGCCAAACGGCAGCCAACAAAGTGGCAATGAAGAGTACCGAGTGCAGCAGGCGCACAACAACACTTAAGGGTTAACCACCAGCCGCAGAAAGCACAGAGCCACCCAGCCGCACAACCACATGCGCACAGAGTCACACACACACATACACACACACATACACACACACACACACACACACACACACACATGCACACTCTCATTTCACTCAATGACATGCTATGCTTTTACGTTTGCCTTTGCTGTTGCTTCATGCTTCACAGCATTTTTTTTTCGATTTGTATATAATCACATTCCGGTGATTGTTCCCCGTGATTTCCCTAGTTAGTGACTAGCAATGTGATTACTATTAAAAAACATATGGTTATAATAAAAGAACTCTTTGTGAGTAACTGAACTAAAGGGAATCACTTCTTATAGAGTTGGTTATTTAGAATTTATTATAAATCAAAAACTATTTTATATATAACCTATTTTTACACAACCCAAACTTTTGACTGTGTAGAAAATTTCGAAACAATTTCCAATGTGATTCACAGTTTACTCGAATCACGATGAAAATGATGAGCAGTTCACAGTCACAGTTCTCTGCAACACTGTGAGAATAGCACTCTCTTTCTGTTGATCCCTGCGGACAGAATGCACTGAAGCAAAAATCATATTGTAGAGTATTTTGCCTGCCTTTTGCCAGGGGGTCAACAGAAGTGGGTGGCGGTGTGGAATTGAAACACGACATAGATTATGCAACAACGCTTGTCGACCTGCAGTTGGGGACACGCTTCTAAGGATATTGTTTTGAATATATCTATATATGCACCATGATATTGGGAGTGGGTATCTAGAATTGGTTGTTTTTGCGAATTGAGAATGTGAATGTGTTTACCTGCTTTCTTTTTGCATGACTCGTGGCTCGATTGAAATTCAAATGGCGTCATGGCAATCGATATGCATGCGACTGCGGTTAAACCAATTCTCACTTTGGATGAGTTGGGCTCTGCCGTGCCGGGCCCACGAAAGAACTGAAACCACCAACAAGAGCAACAAAATCCAAAACAAAAACCGACCAAACAACGAAGCAGTCAACAAACAAACGTCGCACACTGTGCTGTTATAAAATCGAATGAGGCAATGGGCCCAAAGTTGAGAGTCGGAGCCAAGTCGGGCATTGGCAGTGGCAAAGTCAAGGTCGACCCAGGGCAACTTTGCAGCTGTTTGGCATTTGAGAGTGAAGCTTGCGTGCGGTTGCATTTTGCCCTCAAAAACGGCAGATTTTTTACATTTTATTGCATTGTCATGTGGCTGCAATTGAATTTACAGCAGCTGCAAAGCATGCAACATTTTGTGGTCAAGCGAACGACACGTGCCACAGCAATAATATGTCCATGTCTCCGTCGTTCCCTCTGTGGCTGCAGTCGCTGTTCCATATGAAAAATAATTGTGACAGCTGCCTCCTTCCCATTAAAATCGACTGCGCTGAAAGATATTTTCGCTGCTGTCCAATATATATTCTATTTGGTTAAATTTTCCGCACTCAGACACAAAACACTTAAAAACTGATTAATGATTTTCATTTTATAATATTGTTGGCTTTTGGCACTAGCCTGCGTGATCTTTGCCCTTCCACTTTAAGCACAATTAACTGGCAATTATGTATTCATGGCATTTGTTTAAATGCTTATTCGCATAGCATAGCTTTTCGATATTTTCCACACACACACTATTCAATTGTTTTCAGTCTATTGTTTTGGCTCCATGTTTTTTGTTTATGCTGCGCATAAGACAAATAATCAAATTTTTCCGTTTTTTTTTGTCGGGTTATTTCCGATTGCGCTTTGCGTTTTGTTTACTTCTTTTATTTTGGGGGAAAAAACCCAAATGAAAACAGAAGACCAAAAACTGTAGAAAAATGATTTTGCGCTGCATGAAATGAGCAGTTGAAGTCACCTGTGACCAGTTTATAAGTTGCACAGTGGGCGAATATCAGTAAATTACAAAAAAATAGTTAGTCAAGCGTCAGTTGCATAATATTTTGGATATTGTGCAATGCCAATAAAATCTCCGAAAATTTAAATTTCTTAATAACATATTATGCAAAACAAATACTTATTTTTTTTTTATATATTAATTATTGTTGTATAAGAATACATTGAATCAGCTTATAATAAATAAATTGATTACACTGTGCAGCTGACTTTAGTTCAAAGTGCGAATAAATAGCGTAAAAACCGAAAAGCCAATTTGTTTGAGTAATAATTAATGAGCTTTATAAAATTATAGCTAACCATGCTGGGCTCTAAAAATCAATTGTTGTTAATTATTAAGTAGTTCGCATTCGAAGCAATTAAAAATTATTATTTTTCTTGAATTATTTGGCTGTTTTATCGCTTGGTGATCTTCTTTGCATGGATATTATAGTTGGAGCTGCGACTGAAGGCGTCGTTTTTGGACTGTGCCAAATTAGTTTCGGTTTCAGCTTAAGATGATTGATAAAAATCGTGCCATTATAGTGACAAATCGATCGACAAAGGTAAATACAAGCTGTGGGTGTTTGTGCTTGGTAAATAATTTTAGAACGCTTGTAAATCGCTCAGCACCGTCTTTTCTTCAGTTTTCTGTTTTCTTTCAGTACAGTTTAAACAATTGAAAATTCGCAAAAAAGAACAAAACTTGAGGTGGAATAAAAACAAAGCAAATAATCAGACAGAGAGTGGTCAAGACGCTCTGCGTATCCGGCGACAATGCACTGAAAGGGTCAATCAGACTCAGACTTGGAGTTCGATAATGACCTGGTCAATAGAGTTGAGCGACTCTTGAGATGTGTGTCTTTTGTGTGGGTGAACACGTTTTATGTTTTTTTTTGTATGTATATATTTTATCTTGCTTTTGGCCAGCACTGGAAATTACATTTAATTGTGCACAGAACGTAAACTTTTCAGTTTAAACATATTAGCGGTGACGGCTTTGAAATACGGTTTTTTTGACCAACATCCGCTGACTATGAATAGATTCAATACGTGTATATGTGTGTATAAGAATGCTATGAACCTTAGACTTTTCATACTACGTCTGCTTGGTTAGCTCATCGCAAAGTTCAGTGCACCTGGAAATGCAATTTGCTTGGCCCATTCAAAAACACTCGACACTCGTTTCAAGTGGTTCAAAGTGACGTTGACAGCGCAGTCGACGTCGACAGCGACAGCGCGGCTTCAACGAGGTCTACGCTTCCCGTTTGCCATTCCTAGGTGGTATAGTATGTGAAATCATCAGCTAACGCTCTTTGTGAACTTTGTACCTTGTCAGAGTACACGGCAGATGAGACAGACCTGACTACTGGCAACTGGCATTTCCATTAGTAAAAGCTGAACATCGTTCAGGTCCGGCTGTGGTAATCGGCGACAAGCCGTCTTCTCGACCACAATGGACTCTGGCCGAGAAATTTACTAAATTGTTTATTGCTGGCTTCAGTTTGTCTGACGAATGCCTTTGGCTCACATTTAAAATTCTCGTTAAGCGTGCCAGATGAAATGTGGGTAAAGGGCATTCCGGCAATAAAGTTAAATTATATTTAATACTTTTTTATTTGTTTTTCCTTATTATTCGCATTTAATTATATGAATAATTTTGAACAGTTTAATTTGTTGATAACATTCATTATTTTATCGTCTGGGTGGCAAAATTTAAAATTAATGCATTTGAAATAACACTATCAATGCTGAAATTTGTTTTGTCAATCAACGTATCAAACAAAAAATGTGGCTTATACCTGAAAGTTTGGTGTATCAATTTCCATAAATATAATTATGTTTTATATTACAATCGATTCTGTTATGATTCATGAATCGAAAGCATTTAAAATTTTCCGTTCTATTTTGATTGTATTTTTTCTGCATGTGTCTACTTTTAGATTGTTAACTTTTTTAAATACATTTTCGTTCAATTTTTAGTGTGTTTTGCCATTTCCATAGACAATTTCTGATGTGTCATGATGCGAAAGGCAAAAACCCAACTTCCGCACTCACTAATATCTGTCTGTCTGGCATTCATTGCGGCTTTGTGAAAGTCGGATTACAAATGCAAAAGATGTGCCTGGGCTCATGCATTTCCATGCCGAAATTCGTGTGTCTCTCATCAATAACAACGGAACAATAGAGCTGCGAGATGCGGCACGCGAATGTTGCGCAGAATGCCAAAACGGATTACCAAAGTGATGCAAAAAACACTTCCGCTTGAAGCAGACACCGCACGTTTGCCAACCCTTCCCTTGGGCATCAGCTGGGGCTGAGCTGAGGCTGAGCTGGGCCTGCACTTGGGATGTGTAAGGTCGGAAGTATCCACATATATATAGTCAATATACGCGACAGCTGATTGGCATGCTAAATGAGACGCCACGCGAGCAGGGCTCCACAGTTGGGAACTCTCGGTCTCGGAGCACACACAAACAATACTATAAATGCCATAATGCTTTCAATCCACATACGAGACACACAGGGAACGGTCGTATAAATAGCGCAATCAATGAATTGGTCTCATAAAATGGCGTTTTGACTTCTAAACAATGATGCGTGCCTTTAGTACGGTTTTTATTTTGCATTTTGCTTTATTTATGTGTTTATTTTTCTGTTGGTTTATTTATGACACACACTGTGTGCTAATTATGTGGCTTGGTCTTTACTTAACAGACCCACCGCACCATTTTGCTATTAAACGATTTAATTAAATTTTATATTATCATATCGTTGGCCGAGCGATGTTTTTAGCTATTTTGTTGGACAATTTTAGCATAAAATTTTTTATACATTTTTAGTTTCTCGTACGAGTATATTAGACAATTCAATTCAATTAGAACTGTATCAGTAACTCTTTTCTTTGTCATTCTGATTGCAGAGACAGAAATATCGAGAAACTCAAAGATTGATTTTTTAATTTTCATGCGTTTGTAGCGTATTTTCTAGTGAGCTCTATCAATAATAGCATAAATGCTTTTTTCGGACTTTGATAATTAAAAAACAAAAATGTTTTAGCATAAATTAACCTTAGCTGTATCTCTTATGTGCCATGTTAAATTAAACATGGTAAAATTAAAAAAAAAAAAAATAATAATGATATTTAGAAAAAATAAGAAAGAAACATAAAAAACTACCGATAAATGGACGCACATTTTGTATTGATTGGTTGAATGTTTTTTTAATTTCGGAGCTGAAACCGCAATGAGCAAAAACATGTTTTCGAGTGCTATAACACACGGTCGATCGATGAACAGGTCGATCTGGTGATATCTGAATATAGCAATACATATAAAGATTAGGGCTGAAACTGTGACACTAACATAGATAGAGGGCTCTGTAAGTATATGTTATTTTATTTATAAAATATACCGAAGTTTATCTAAAAATAAATTTTTTATTCTTTTTAATTAGCATGATATGGTTTTTTTTTGTACCTTACAACTAATATGTGTTAGATATAAAACAAAAGTTATTAACACCTCATTGAGCTTTCGATTTTTTTTTATATTGTAGGTTTGGCTTTTGTTTCGGTTACGAAATTATGGCCTCCAAATTGGTTTTTTCGATCTTTAAGTTGGTTCGTCTTAAAACGAGTTTTAAATTGACGATTTAAGTCGTAAAAGAAATACAACTAATTTTTTTCCCTGTATAAATAAATGCAATTTAAAGGATTTTCATTTGAAAATCTCACTTTTTCTTTTAACATATAACTTGTTTTTATTGTTTAACAGCCCTGCTGTAAACACGATTTCTAATGATAAACATTTTGCATAGAATATATATATTAGCTTATGCCCCCAAATGTTTCTTGCTGCCCTCGCAGTGGAACATGTGTGTGCATGATATATAACGATGGAGCACATAAATATTTATAAAATCAAACGAGAAAAAAATTTAAATATATACAATAAATATAATTAGATTCATTGGCTTGTGATTAGTGTTGCGGCTGCTAAAAATACCTAAAATAAAAAACACAAAAGAAATATAAAAAGCCGCGATTTTAGTTGAATGCAAAACCAGAAACAAGCCCTAATTTTATGTTTTAAATATGGCTAGACAAACTGGCGTCTCTCCGCTCCAGAGTTGGCCATGAAATTATGGAAGCTGGACAGCTGTAGAATTAACTGAAAGTTCTACTTAACCTCTTACAGCTAGCAGCAAAGCCATAGGCAGGAGAAGTATTATTGTTAGAGTCGGTCGGTTGACTGATCGATTAATTACTAATGATGACTATGCCATAGCCCTCGGCCAATGCTTGATTTAGCTCAGCTTCAATTGTGTTTGTTCAATTTAATTGCTGTTTGGACCTGCCTTTGTTTTGATTATTTTTCCATTGAATGCCAAGCCTCAGAACCATAAAAAGTACCAGCCACAAAGTGTCGTTGCTGAAACTGTAAAAAAAACAATACCAAACTTTTCCACGCCGAAATCAAATTTAATTAAGCAGACTGTCAGCCTGAGTAAAACACAATGCTGGTCAGTATCAGACCAGAGAGAAAAGTCAGCAGACCCTGCGGCTTATGTCATTGAAGGTGCGCAGCATGTCATTAACAAAACAACTAAGTGCTAGTCGGCAGTATACGGTTGGAATATACTCTATAAAAAGAACGCCAAAAATACTAATCGTTTAAAGGAGCAAAATAGTTGACAATCGGCAATTCCGTATTCAGACCTGAAATACATCATTGTATCGTATACCCCATCTTTATAACACCTCTCTCAGCTATTTCGCAGGTATAGTGAATTTATAAAAAAAAAAAATTAAACACAAAACTGTGAGAGTGAAACAAAGCACATTTCGAGCAAAAGAAAAATTCTAATTACGTTTGTTGGTGAGTCAAATAAATAATATGAACATAATTCTAAAGGTTTTAACAATTCAAACGCTTACGTATATTTATTTGGTAAGTGTTTGCCGACTCATTTTTACAATTATCAAGAAATGATTGTCAATAACAAGATAAGCTGCTTCGGTGGCTTTATTATTGCAGAGCCAAGAGATTAAATCATCGAATCTAACTGGGAAGAGTTATGTAATTTTCCAAATAAACAGAATCACTAAAATACCATTAATATAATTCGCAAAGATCTTATTGGATTTTATAATTAAAATTCTAAATGAATTGAAAACCATTTTTTGTTCAAACAAATTCATTCTTATATATACATATCTTTCAGATCTTGCTGATTTTGCTTTGAAATTTTTTTAATTTATTCCCAATAATATGAATCAAAATTATTTATGTTTTTAAAGTCTCGTGCTACCACCCATGAATTTAAGGTTTATATTTTTCCAATAAAACAGAATTTCTTAAAATCAAGATAAAATAATTACCTTAAATATTTAAGCAGAACATTAGCTCACGAATTGCAGTAAGAGAACTCAATGAAATGAATTAAGAGCGCATTGTCTGGTGTTGAATATATTGTTGAGTGTATGCGTAATACATATGTATGCATACATACGAAACAAAATTTGTGGGTCAGCCAAATGCCTTGTTGGTGTATGTGATTTTTGTGGTACCACGTGCAGCCAAAGATAGCAACAGTCGGGGGAAGAGAGACTGACCTCTAAATTTTGTTATCTGACAGTGACACTACTTTTAGCATGCTTTATTTATCGCTCATACGCAATGTGGTGCACTGCTGCATTGCGCGTACGAGTATTTCGAGCATTGCGATAAATCACGGCAAATCTTTGCCAAAATCAAAAACAGCGGGGCGAGTGATTGTATTCGCTTAGAAGGCCACAGCTGATTATGATGCTTCCTGATGCCGATGATGATGATTAACACTGAAAATTGTATAGAGACTCGTCAATAGTATTATCTTGTGCTTGATCTGGCAGCTTTTTACATTACTTGCTTTAATTGCTCTTTCAATTTGGCAACTAAAACCATTTCTTCAACTCATAAACAAATCATTTTGCTCCTCTTCTAGCAAAATTCCCCCTCCAAAAATACAAGAAAAACAATTTATGGCACGTGGATTGTAGCGAAGAAACTAACGTTATTTATGACAACATAAATAGAGCGGTTCTCTTCGATTTCTCTACTTACTTATGGCATTTGTAGAGCTTCCGACTTTCCTCAATATTCCCCTCAAGTGCCCAGTAGAACATTATTGATTTCTGCTATCTCCTTCATTTACTTTAGTTAGTTTGTTGTTCTGACATTTTATTCGTTCTCTCATTTTGTTTGACAAATTCTGACTTCGTTTTTATTTCGGTTATTAGCCAAGTCGGCGGCATAGTGAAAATAAAAATCAAAGCCACCAACAACAGTCGAATGTGTGCCAACGAACTTTGTGTTCAATTAAGCCGAATTATTTATACACTTTAAACCTTTTTATTATAAATAATTTAACCCAGAAAACTTTCCTAGTATAATTAGATTAATGTACTTAATCGAATTCCTTAATTATTTATTTAGTATAAATATTTAACAAAGAGATGAAAATAATATATCATGTTTTCTTACATTATTAAACATTTGATGCATTCTTTTAAAACTAATGATTTATATTTTTCTATCTTCAAAGCGGAGCATCTCCTTGTAGTAGGGTGCTTGACCAATAATATGATATCTGCTTTCTTCTTTAAAACGTTCCCCGCTCCCACTTCCGCTGTGGATGCTGTTGCCAGCTGATGTCATGCTCTCGCTCTCGCTCTCGCTCTGCCGCGCCGTACAATAAACATACAAGCTGAAATTAAAGCTGGAGACGCCGAGAAAGACTCTAAACCAAAGCCGCTAAAAATCCGGCCAGACGCTGTGGCCAGAAGAGCAATCAACCAAATTTGGTAGCCAAACAGTCAAAGCGTCAATTGTTGTGGGCGTTGTCAAAGCGGCAGACAAAGTGGGCCCATTGTTACAGTATAAAAACAAAAAGAAGTGACTTTGGAAATTCCCGTATGTGGAAAATTACTGCATTAATTCAGAGTCCAAGTCGATTGCATTGGAGTTGCATAAGTTCAAAGCGTGCTATATATAGTGCAACCCGTACCAAGCCAATGACGCACACGGAGAATACCAAGAAGTTATGCAAAATGCAAGTCAAGTACTTTAATGGTGCAAACTCAAAATAAATATACATATTAAAAAACGAAAAGTGGAAAAAAAAAACACACACTCAAAAGTGTTGTTAATTAAATTCATGTTGTACAGGCAATTCGTCAATATTTATACAAGCGTGTTGTTGTTTCTGTTGGCAGCTGAAATTCGCACAGTCAATTGACAAGTTGATAGCGCTGACTCAGCCTACTGAGGTAGGCACACTGTAAACTGAGCCCGAAATTGGCCCAAAGTGAATTCCAACAATTCAATTAGCCAAGGCAAGAGACGGAAAATAACAAGAGAGAGAGAGAGGACTTTATGACCTTTGTATAGTATAAGCTCAGCTGAGTTACGATAGGTAGACAGTACCTGTATATATGGGCAATGAAAAGGAAATGTGTTCATCGAAAAGTAATTGGAACAAACTAATTTCCGTGCACTATCAACTGGGACCATTGCCTGTGGTGTCCTTGACATTTATTGATATTGGTCATAACTAAAACTGCAGTGTGGGTGTCCACATATACGGTTAAAGTGTGGTCTATATATAGACTTGTGCAGTTTGGAAATATTAAATTCTACTCAGCTCTTCATATTGCCTATGGATTCCGTTCTGATTGTATGCCGTTCGCCGGCCAGACAATTAAAAATGCATCAAATGTCACGTTATTGAAAATTGTTTTAGACACGCTCGAAAGTAAAAATCAAATTGCATAATGTGAACGGCAAACCGAATAAGAGAGTAAACGGTATATATAATAAAGTAGAACAGATTGAGAGATAGTTATACGAAGTAGAAAGTTGTCTGGAGACCGAAAGTGAAAGATAAAGCAGAACAAATTTATAAAATCAAACAGAGAGCTAATTTATGGATAATTATTAATTAGTTCAATACTTGCCTGGAAGTTATTCATAAAAAGTGCTAAGACTGTATTTTTTTTTTAATTGTACTTTTTATACCCTGAGCCCATTAAAAATGGGCAAAAAAGGGTATAATGCATTTGGCAGAATGTATGTAACAGGCAGAAGGGGGCGTGGCAGACCCCCAAAAGTATATATATTCTTGATCATTGAACGCGTCGATCTCAGAAACCATAAGAGCTAGAGACTTCAAACTTGGTATGTAGGTTCATGTATACCGTACGCAGATCAAGTTTGTTTTTTTTTTTGGATCGGACAACTATATCATATAGCTGCCATAGGAACGATACATCGAAACTGAAGTTTTTGTATGAAAAGCTTCTTTAATTTTTGAGATATCTCAACCAATCTTACACGATATATATTTGGGGTGGTATTATACATCCTGACCAATTTTGGTCCAAATCGGCCCACTATATCATATAGCTGTCATACAGTCGCTCTGACGAAAATCAAGTTTTAGTATGAAAAAGTTTTTTGTTTTTTGAGATATCGTAACTAAACTGATAGAATATGTATCTGGGTTGGTATTATACATCCTGACCAAGTTTGGTCCAAATCGGCCCACTATATCATATAGCTGTCATACAGACGATCTGCCGAAAATCAAGTTTTAGTATGAAAAAGTTTTTTGTTTTTTGAGATATCTTAACCAAACTGATAGAATATGCATTTATGTTGGTTTTGTACATTCTGACCAGATTTGGTTCAGATCGGTTCCATATATCATATAGCTGCCATTGGAATAATTGGTCGAAAATCAACATTTATAAAAGAGTACCTGGGCTCAGGGTATCCTACTGTCGAGCGTGCTCGACTGTAGCCGCACCTCACCGCGAGCGAAGCGAGCCGGGGGTAGGCGAGCGAAGCGAGTAGGGGGCGGAGCCCCCTTGTTTCTTTTATACTTTATATTAAAAAATATAATTTATTTAAAAACTGGAACCACAAATATACAATGACAATTGAGTCTTGGATGTGTCTTCCCTAATTTGCCATTGACAATATTTTATCTAGTAAACTATCTAATAAGGAAAAACTGTACTCAAAAAAGGAAAGGACAGGAATATACCTTAGAAGCATTATTTTAATAATTTCATATAAAATTATTTATAATTTAATAAAACAAGTTTCTCTGACTCGAGCTTAAAGTCCCCTTCTATAGCTTGGTAGCAACATTAACTTCACTCAACTTTAGCTTAACGTTTAACATTTTGCGGATATTTTTTGCTCATTAGCGATAATAGCTGAATATTATGCCTAATTTTATTAAGGCTTCTTTTCGGTAGGAGTTTTGGGGCAAAGTTAACTTTTGTATATTTGCCACGTGCGCCACAAGTTTATCGAGTTTTCCCACGAATTTCGGGCTGAAAAAGTTTGTTGATAACCAAATTTCTTTGCGAGTAAAACAATTTCCGGTTGCCTTAGAACAAAAGGCACTTGAACGTGAAAGAGTTCAATGAGTGAAAGTGAGCTGGAAAAGTTGCATCGCTAAACATGACATTGAAAGTCGGAGCGGGCATATTCCCCCAGGTAAATTGTGCTACATTCCGTAAACTTGAACATTGTCAGACGGATAACATAGAACTGTATTAGTAACAACAATAACAGTAGCAGCACCAATCATAGCATCAGCAAAATGACAATACTTCGTCGGTAACAATACTTTTCTATTCATAAACCGCTTTTGAATTGAAAATGCATTCCAGTTAATACAATAATGTGTGTAGCTGAAGCTATGAGAAATGAAATTGATAAAATGAGAATCAAGAAACGAGATTTCCGAGCTACAGAATAATTTCCCCATGTTTGATATGCGATTATATGAAGCGCGCGACTTTCTTGAATTCGTTAAGCTACTGCTTGGAATGGAATTTAATGGAATTCAGTCGATGTCTGTCTGATACTGATTCCCATTTCCATTCCAATTCCCATTTTCATACCGATTCACTTCGATTTGCGTTGTCTGCTTTAATTGCATCGTTCAACGACAGCGCTGTTTGAACTTGAGCAATTGTCGAGACGCTTTTACAATTTTCGCACTTTATGCAAATAAAAAAAATATATAAATAAATATAAAGCGCATATCAATCAAAATTAAATGCCAATCAGTCACTCAGTTAGTCAGTCAGTCGGCTAGTCGGCCACTCAGACAAAGGTTCAAAGCTTCGATTGAAGGCGATTCCAATTCACAACAATGAACAATGCATTTAAAACTGTAAGCCGCATTGACAATGGCAATGAAATTTGTTGGGTTTAATTCTTTTTATTTTGTCGTATTTTCTAGTGTAGTACACAAAACGTAACGGAAATGATGCGATTGCAGTTGTTGCATTTGTTATTGTTACCGCATTCACGTGTCTCATTGCTGATTCTGTCAGCGTATTAAGCATACGCACAGTGGACCAGTGAAATAGTAAAATTGTGGAGCCATCACGACGACCCACAACGGCGAGTTCAGTGTAAAGTGCACCCAGCTTAAGTGTGTACTTAGTTCTTTTCATGTCTACGCAAATGTCGCTGCATTTATTTCAATTGAAATTCTGATGATGTTGGATTGAGAGGCATTGCATGGGCTGGCAGACGGTTGATTTACAATGTTGTAATGCGATTTGATAAGGAAATACCTTAGTATACAAATCCTCTCAAAGCAACCTTAACAAATAGTCTAGTGGATTAGTTATTTATAGAAGTATTGGCATTGCTTTAAGCATTCTATAAAATTAAAAAATTGTAGTTACATAAAATAAATATATTTCTTATTTATTTTATAATAACACTCTATTATTTTTACTAAATTACATTCTTTTGTTTTGTTAACTTCTTTTTAGAATATTACTTATAAAATTTTAAAATTTCACTTAATTGCTTTTTAATTTTAATCCCTTTGTTCAGTTAACACTCAAAAGTTTTTAATGTTAAAGTCAAGTGAAGTATAAAATTCATGTTGTAATGGAATCAGAGCTACCGAATTTCCAATTTAATATTTGTCTACGAAGCAACTTTATGCAGTACTTTGAGAAACTACGCATTTTATTGACGTCAGCGGCTGTTGCCTTATCCAGCTTTGGCTTTATTCTAACGGCAAACAATTTCAATTAATTTCAAAATCATCTGAGTCAAAGACACACTTCAAGTGCTCTCAGTCGAATCATAATCCGCAGCCAATTCGTCTGACAGTTCTCAGGAATTGCATTTGTCAAATGGGTAACTCAACACTTTGTGCATTCTCTCTCTCACTCTCTTGCTCTGTCTCTTTCGCACCCTCTCTCCCCCTCTTCATCTATCTGCAATGAAATATCTAAATGGCGTTCGCTATTGTCCTTTTGGCATTGTTAAAACTTTAATTGCAAAAGTATGTGACAATTTTCATACTGAAACAGTGGTTCTCTCCCCACACCCTCTATTTTCACCTTCTCGCCACACAGCTGTTTAGTTTAAAACTGAGATAATTATGCCAAAATATTTTGTCAGCTTCAAGCGAAATGAACACGGACGTCGTAATGTCGGCTTTTCCTTCCATGAGGGCCATTAAGCTGCTAGTCTCGTTGTTATTGTTGTTGTTGTCGCTCCTGTTATTGTCAAATCTCTGCACAGTGGGTGATATGCCTGTGGCTTAGTTCCTGATCCACTTTTTTACGCCGCATATTTGCTTGATTCAATTGTGTTTTGTAAACGTGTCCTGTTTGTTTTGGCAAATTGTTTTTGATTCATTTTCTTTTATTTTCTGTTGGTCACTGATATTTTTTGTAACGTGAATTTCGTGTGACATTTTAACGACACGCCGTGAACACAGAAATATAAAAGAAGATTACGGCACGGCATTTATACATAATACATATTTTTGTTTATTCTCTTTTTTTCTTTTTTTTTTGGCAAATTTAAAATGCAGTGAATAGCCAAGTATATTTAAAAGCTAGTTTATAGTTTGATTAGCAGTCAACAAATGGCAATTGGTAATTGTGTTTGTACAGAAAGTTTTGACGTAGGTTGAAGTGATAAAGGGCAATAACTTGATAATGAATATTCACATAGAAGCAAGTGATAATTAATTATGAAAATATTTGAGTAATACTTTAATACTCGCAGAAATTCGAGACATTTTAAAAGGTATTTACTAATATTATTATAAATACGATTAAATAGAGACCACCTTGTGCTTAGCCGAAAATTTAATTTAAATGTTTTGCATGCTTCATTCAACAAAAACTTCATAAGGAAAATACAAAGTAATAAAGAAAACCCATTAAAATTCTGAATAAAAGCAAAATGTTTCTGCAGCTCCGCTTTCTTTGCATGCTGAAATTAAATGACATTCATTGCATTGCTCATTAGAAAATATTTGTGCATATAATTACGTGTACACAGTTCTTCCAAGTAACAACATTTTCTGCCCCTTCCACATGCCTCTTATCACATCTAGCAGCTACACAAATACTCGCTGTGATTTCCAGCTGTGAATTGCACTCGACTCGCAGACTCAAGACGTGCACACAGTTTCAGATTCCATTTCAAAGGCATTTTAATTGATCGAATGAGCCCGTAAAATGTCAAGGCGTTGGAAAAGTTCTACGAAAGTGCCATATAATGAAAGTCTCTGCCAACATGAAATTAAATTTATTTTATAAATTCCAGCTCTACATATTGTTGTTGCTTTTGTTCTTTGAATGAATATGATCACCTGCTTGCCATTTCCATACAATTGTGCAGCGTCTGATGATTTTTCCGGCTCCGTTTGCGTCTCGGCAGTGCATGTCGAGCACAAGTAGCAACAGCTCAGCTTATCCACTGCTCAGCTTGAAATCTCTCTCCCACGAGATATACTCGTGTTTGTTGTCAGCGGTTGTTGTGTTTTTTATTAATGCCAACAGCAGACTTATTTATTTGCACTGCGATTTATGCACGGTGTCAATTGTGGCAGTAAATGCCCACAAATAAGATAAATGGATTTGTTCAATTCCCATTTTGTCAGTCGCTCATAAAGGCAACTTATATTTGCACTGTTAATCCCACAGCATTCATACGCTCCGTTCTCACCGTCGTCATCATTATAATTGTCTGTCAGTGCGTGCGATTGTTAGTCTTTAGCATGTTTATTGAACTTTAAAATAGTGAATCAATTCATTCCGAGCCGAAGCTCATGTTAATTTTGGCTTGCACTGATTTCAACTCTAATTTCTGGCACATTTCACCAATTGAATTATCTCTAATTTCATACCAATGTTTGGCATAGCTTAATTGATATCTGTACCTAATTTCAGTGCGACGAGTATTTATCCAACAATTTGGGCACAGTTTAAGCTTAAAATGCACATCATATTACGCATACGCAGCATTCGCCGCCGGCATCAAAATGCACAAACGATGCGAGTGCAGAGCCAAACCATTTGTTTTGGGCTGTCTTTCCGGTTTTGGTTTCTGGCACACGGCCAATGTTAAAACGTTTAAATTGCACTCGAGTGCACGCCAGTTGGCCATTCAGTCATTTAGCCAGTCAGGCATTGGCTGCTGGGTTGTTCCACAAGTCCAAGTTATGCAGTCCACGCCCCGAAAAAAAGGCGTACATTCCATTAAAAAGTCATGCCGCGGCGCACAAATCAACATCAACTCAATGAACATAAATTGCCAATGCAGTATGAAGATGGAGACGGATGCCAACGCAATCGATCGGCCTTCACATTGGCCGCCATGACGACGACATGGACTGCCAACAACCCAAAAAGTGGCAGCACACTTGCAAAAACGTACACACTCACACACAGACATACAGTCAGTTGATAAACTTACACTATACACATATACAGTCAAGGATTGCCAGGACTTTGCACTTTACTTACACAGTGAACAGTGAAAGAGATTGCATTTCGAAAGTAAACATTTTCCCCTAAGGCCATCAAATTTGTTTTGGAAATTGAATCTGTAACTGACAGTGAATTAGAAATACTTAATATGACATTAAAGAAATTATTTTTATATAATTTTCAAAGATTAAAAAACATTAGCTTACATTAAATGTAATACATTTCACTGATATTAAAAAAAATTGAAAAGTTATGTGGAATTAAATTAAATTTCATTTAATTTGCTTCCCTTCAAACAAAAAAAATTTAATTTAAGCATACAAAATCAGACATACGTATTGTTAAAAGCGGTCGAGTCAGATGTTTACATGTAATAAGGACTGCATGAATAGGTAAGTATAGAAATTTAAGCGAATTTTATTTCCAGTTTTCCAACACAAATTCCATATTTGTTTCCAATATTATAGATCAAACTAGCTAAGTCAATAGAGTGTATTACGTATTCTTACAACAATTAACCTGTGTCAATCTGAAGTTGAATCTTCGAACAGCTTTCCGTCTGTGAAGCATAGTCATAATTGGTGTGTTATCAATTCATTTCCATGCTTTATTTAATGGTATCTGAGTTGCCTTTGGGACACTGTGTTGTATGCTGTGCTGTGCGGTCAGTTTAAGTGCATTTGAGAGCACTCTGTCGCATGTCCTCAGCTGTCAATTTTCGCTGCGTTGGCGGTGTCACGCATTCAGCTCTGTTATTAGGCCCCCGAGTGACGTTTGCTGCTAATTAGAAATTGCTTGTGAACACACACATACACATACACTCACATATACCATCTAGTAGTAATTACAGTTACAGTTGGAGATGCATTGCTGTAGTGTCTTGCGAATTCGCAATTGTCTGTAATGACAGCACAGTCAGTCACGTCACGTAACTCTAAGAGTACGTAATGAGCTTTGGACGTAACGTACGTAATGTGTATGGGTGTGAGGGCGGGACGAGGTATAAAATAATTTTCCATCGATTTGGTTGCAGGTCGCTTAATTGGTGCCACAAATCGGTGCACACAGTGGCAGTGTCTAAATTATGCAAAGCTCAATCAACTGCAGGACGCTCCAGTAATATCCTTGAGTTCTGACTGAGGCTTATGTCATGGGCTCCTCCTGTGCCAGGGCGTGTCAATTTCCGCCTCAACACGTTGATGGCGTAACATTTTCAAACGACTTTACATCCACTTCCTCTTTGATGCCATATGACGTGTTGTTGTGCGCACATGCGTCCGTGTGTGTGAGAGATGGAGACGTTTGAGATTGGAGCGTAATCAGCAACGTGGCAGCTCAAAATACATTCCCGCATCACAATCGCGCCACAGGAAGCCAAGGGATACAATGACGTGCCTTTTGTGCCCCATCCCCATCCCCATCCCAAACAGCGGACGGCAAATGGCAACTGAGGCATACCGAGGCTGCAGCTTAGATAGAAATAGTCCAAACGCCTCTGACAATGACAGCAAGTGAACAAGTGAAGGTCTCTATGGCAAGCAGGCATCCAGCAACGTGATGTTTACATGCTATGCAAATACAATTAATTCCACTTTGTGGACTATCTTTGTCCTGCAGCAACCAAGAGAGCCCATTTGGCAGATAGCAATGCTAACGGAAATGCTGACATTGTCTCACGTTGTCTGTCAGTCACCGGTAACCAGCAACCAACAACCAGCAACCAGCAACTTGCAACCGTATAGAGGCATTCAAGAATTCCGCTTTGTGGTATTGTGTGATTGTGCTAGCAAATCAAAAGTGGTGCCCAAGTATCAAAAGGCTCGGTGTCGGTGGACCCAAGGAAATGAATTTGTACTCGGAATTTAAGATTTTAAATAGTCAGATTAATTACGACTTGTGTTTGCAGCATATGTAATCCTAAAAAGAGTAAGGACAAATATTTTACCTTTTACATTGGTGGATCAATAAGAACTTTTTGTAATTACTATTGAAATTGTTTTCATTTTTAAGTTAAAAAATGCATTGACCTGGTCATCTGTATAAAGTCACTTTTAATTTTCCAGATGAAGTAACTCAATTTCAATTGTACGAGGGTGGACTGATAAGTCATAGGCCTTAGTATATAGTTAATAGAGATATAAATTTTTTGGTTGCTGTAATCCATCAGCTGATTTCAGGTTTAGTTTAATTTTCTCTTAAAATGTAAAACAAAATAAATTAATTTAAATGTACGGACCCCGTTTGTTGAGCTGCATTGCTCTTAAAAAAGATTATGCAGATTAAAAAATTTATTTCGATTCTAAAAAGTTGACTTTTTCTACTGTAGAGTGTTACTTATTAGCCCACCCTCGTATTACAATGGCTTACGAATATAAAGTCATTTTAATAATTTAATGTACATGCAATAAACATCCAAAAAAGTCTGCTGAATGCCATTAATCAAGAAGAAACCAAACAACTACCACAACAAAGGAAATTCTGTGGATTTCTACGTCGAATAATATATGCTCTAGAAAAACTAATAAAAATCACATTTTTTTAAGATTACTATAAAAAATTCAAAGTGAAATGATACTAATGTAGAGTGAACATTTTATAAGAATAAATACATATGTGTAACATATTTTGTCATTAAACTCTATCTTAGGGTATATAAACTGGAAATTAAAGTGACCCTGACAGATGGTCATATGGATGTGTACACTGATGTAGCCTTTGTCGCGGTTTTTAGTGTCGTCGCCGTGTCTGCCTCTGTCTCTGTCTCTGTCTCCGTCACTCTGTTTGTCCGTCTCACTGTGCATTTTATTTGATTCTGATTAAGGGAACTTTGCACTCGATGCAGCTGCAGACACGGCAACAGCAGCAACAACTGGAAGCAACATTGAAATGCGGATCATTGCACAGATTACGTTGCCTTTTGTCTGCTTTTATTTGCATTTTCAATGAAGGAAATTGTTAATTGAAATAGCGTGGAGAAACATTCAAAAAAAAGAAATAAATATAAAAAAAGAATGAAAACGAAAAGTGGCTACTTTTAGGTATCAACATATGTATCTGTGTCTGTTGGAACTCTATGGAAGTGATTGAAGAGCATTCGCTGTCTGTACAAATCCCACAAAAAAAACCTCTACACGAGGTAAAAATCTAGTGACGAAAGCAATTTTTAGATCCAAAATTTCTGATATCCAATTGTGTGACGAGCTAAATTCAGTTTATTATAAAAACTTTAAATAAAAATAAAAATTATTAAAAAAAAAAAAAACACGAAAATTGGCATTGTGCACTGTGCTTAAAAAGGGAGAGCTTCTTTGTACATAAAAATTACTTTTTGCACAGTGCCGAATACCAATTTTCGTGTTTTTTTTTTTTTTAATAATTTTTATTTTTATTTAAAGTTTTTATAATAAACTGAATTTAGCTCGTCACACAATTGGATATCAGAAATTTTGGATCTAAAAATTGCTTTCGTCACTAGATTTTTACCTCGTGTAGAGGTTTTTTTTGTGGGATATCAGAAATTTTTGCAAATGCTTTTGCTTTTGACATTTTAACTTTATCATAAATGCAGGGAGATAGTAAAAAATATAGCTAAGAGACTCCGCCCCTGTTTGCTTCGCTCGCGTTACTACTGCCTACTTTTCATTCTAAGACTTTTCGCCCGATCGGTCCTATTTTAGCTATATGATATAGTGGTTTGATTACCGGTTACCAAATTCGGTCAGGATGTATAAAACTAACTTAATTATATAATGCATATTCTATCAATTTGGTTAAAATATCTCATAAATCAAAAAAGTTTTTCATACTAAAACCTAATTTTGACCAGATCGGTCCTATGACAGCTATATGATATAGCGGTCCGATATGAACCAATTTCGGTCAGGATGTATAAAACTAACTTAAATGCATATTCTATCAATTTGGTTAAAATATCTCGTAAAACAAAAAAGTTTTTCATACTAAAACCTAATTTTGATCCGATCGGTCCTATGACAGCTATATGATATAGTGGTCCGATTTGAACCAACTTTGGTCAGGATATATAAAATAATGTAAAATGCGTATTTTATCAGTTTGGTTGAGATATCTCATAAAACCAAAAAGTTTTTAGTACTAAAACGTTATTTTCGAACTAAAACGTGATTTTCGACCGATGGAAAAATATATATATTCAGTTAACAGGCAATATCTTCCAAACCCCTTAACCAAAATTTATGTGTTATATACCAAAAAACGCAGAATTTTACGTACTACTACGTACATAAATTTAATAAAAATCGTTAGAGCCGTTTTGTCAGAAATCGCCAAAATATAAGCTAAAAAACCTTATTTCACCTGTAAAGTGTTACCTGAGTACTTTAGAAAAAAAGTTTGAAGGTACGTCAAAAAGCCCTTAAACTCACCTTTCCAATGATATATAGGACATATCTGTGGCTTCTATGGTGTGCAAACTATTGGGGTTTCAATTTTAGCGGGAAATAGCGTTTTCCCGCTAAACTAGCGGGAAATTCAAAAAGTCGTAGAACAAACATTTCTATATTTTTGAAAAGAAACAAATCCTCATCATTACATCTAAGCTATTTTAGCGCTTTGATACGCGCAAACGAACCGACAAACAAACTGACTTTTCATCTCATTTTGAGAAGTCCACTAAAAATTTCAAATTTTATTATCTTTCGAACCAGTTATCGGATTTGGGTGATTTGGGTATCAATCGACGCGTATTTTTTATTAGAATTTTTTAAAAATAAAAAATTTTACAAAAAGGCCCCAACGGCCCCATTAGCTGCGATCGTTTAAATTTTTCCCCTCCCACTTACACCCCCGTATCTCAGGAACCAGGTGAGTTACAAAAAGTTTTAGTATGCCATTTTGTAAGTTAGGACTCAACCTTTCGATCGGTATATAACTCGATCTGATCGGACAGTCGTAGCAAATTTTCCAAATTAGCTGTAAGTATATCTAGTCGCCTTTCGCACCCTTCTTGCTGCTTTCGTCACTAGAGCGAACTGCCGTTCGCAGTGATGTTATCGTGGAGTATATCAAAAGTCAGCGTACGCAAAACAACACAAATATCAACATTGAGGTCGGTTATCTCAATTTACACAACTGAGATATAATACAATACAATACTCATATCGATGGAGCCTGCAACTGTTACTCAATGAAGCTCAATGAGCACTCGTAATGTGCAAACATTTCATTAAAATGAAATTTCAAATTTGATTGCGAGCAGAGAGAGCACAAATGGTAACGTAACAATTCTAGGAAGAGAACGACAGAAAACAATCCCCAACAACCATTGTTGAACTCACTGCCACATTGTTATTGTTATAAAAGAATTGCCCTCCGACGTGTTGTATAAAAGTTATGCATCCAGTTGAACTTCTGCCTTAGCTTCTACTTTTCTATGAATCCCATCTGTTGGGTGGGAATTACATTATGTTATAGCCCAAATTTCTCGTAATCAATCAAAACTTCTGGCACACTCAGGTAACAACTTATGATACGTGTTAGAACACAATTTTCAATCTGTACAGTTTAGTTTTTATTCGATTAGCAAGTTAGTTACTTAAGAAGTTTAGGAGAAACCAAAAAAATTGGAGCATAATAAAATAAACATGTACTCTATTAAGAAAACAGTACTTAACAGATAGAAGTAAGATTTGTAAGAAATTACTTGCCATCCGATAAAAAATAGAACAAGCTGCATAATATAATAAATATTAAAATGATATATATGAAATATTAAAATATGAGCAGTTATTACTATGTAATATTTTAAATAAACATATTGCAAAGCTTTTACAATTTGAGTCAGTGATATTAGGCGCCCAGTGGCTTTTAAACTGTATACTTTGTATCCCCTAGTTGTATGCAACAAAATTGGTATTGCAACTTTTCCAAAAACTATGTATTTGCCAACAAGAATCTTAATCAAGTGGAGAAAATAAAACAATTATCCAGAATTTGCTCTTTCATAAGGTTTTCTTTATTGAATGGTGTTCGTTCAAGGTCCTTATTATAATTCAATATGTTGTTGATTTGTATTTTTTTTCTGTATTTTGGTTAATGTTAAGTGAAACATGTTTGTTGTTATTTTGACATATTGGTATTGTACGTTTCGCTTTCAGGATTTCAGGATTTAATAAATGAGTTATACCTTTCTATTCGTGTTTTTGGTTTTCGTATGTTCTTTTCTAAAAATCATATTGTTGCTTATAAATGTAATATTGTTTGCTTTGCTTGCATTTAAAACGTTCGAATAACAACGATATGCAGAAATATAGAGTAATAAAATTGAGTAACACATAATAATATGAATCATAAATATATATGTATATATATAGGTATATAAGTGGTTAATTGTTATCTGGCTTCGATATTCCCTGCATTCAATGTTGAGTTGAAGGAAAAATCTCGGTGGCTATCAATACAAGGTTAAATAACCATAATAATGAGCTGTCAACTACAGTTTTGGAGTCACCACACTATTATTATTATATTCATTTGATTTTCTATTCGTTTTGTTAATAATTTCTGCCATTCAGCAATAACAATTTTAATGTATGTATATGTATATCAGCTTTCTAAAGTTGATAATTATTTGGTTTTGTGTTGATTTATTAATATTGTATGTTGTTTATTTGCGTCATTTAGTTCACTTATAATTATAATGATAATCATAAATATAAAGTGTAATAATAATAATAATTATAAAAAACGTTTTCTCATAGTTTTTGTATACAAACGTTGACAAAATATATAATATAAGTAGAAACGTAAGAAACACATGCGATTTTAATGTTTAAAACTTTAATTGTTCATTGATGTTGTTGGTTGTTCTTGTGGTTTGTTATCCATTTACGATTTACGACATGTTTAAACAAGTGCATTTTAAACAAAGAAAATGAATTCATCATAATTATAATATTAATAATATTTATATAATTTGCATAACTTCAACATTTTTGTGCTTAAAACTAAAAATAAATTTGCGTCTCATTAACATACTTTTTCTTCTTTTCAACAATTCTTCCGATTTATCTTTTTTTTTGTATTTTTTCTGCATGCTTTTCAATAGCTTTTTGCTTGCGTATAACTTAGAAAATAAATAATGAAAATTGCCGAAATGTGAATTCTCAGCAATTTGCTTTTTATTATCTGCTTTTGCTGTGACCTTAGTAGGCGTGGTTGGCAATGAACAGGGATCCGGAACCGGAACCAGCGCTGCCGGGAACGTATTTGCCCACAGCGGCCTCACCGTTAGCCTGTGTAGGAGAATATTAAGAGAGAACGTGTTAATTAAAGTGAAAATTCGACATAATCGTTAAAAAATGTTCAAAGAAATTCTTATAAATAACTTATTGTCCAAGTAAATGCTTAATGTTTCATCTTTTCAACTTGCTGCAAATTCTGGCATGGTTCAGTGAACTGTAAAGTTTTAGCTCAGGTCGCTACGATTTTTCACCTGCGGCAAAGTTTTCCGGCTTTCCAAACACACCCACACGTGTAAAAGTTTTTGTAAATTAAATTTACAAGTCTTTTAAGCAAAAAGTTCATTCGATTACGGGTAATTGCACGGCGAAACTGTGACGAACTCTGCACAAAAAGGACGAGCCCAAAGTTTATCTTCCCCTTTCCGCGCCACAGGTGAAAGTTGAGCCTGTTCCCTGACCCTGTTCGTAATTCACGCAATTATGTGTACGCTTTGGTGTCCGGTTTAAATCCATGCTGAAACATTAATGACTACATAAAATGAAGGCCTGTATTTACAGTTTGACAGGCATCGTCCAACAGTCATTGTCGTTCATTTCCGTTTCTGTGGTAACTATACATATATAACTTATTATAATTTACTTAACTCTATGGTATATCTTATATAACTGTCATAGATGGACAAAACCCATCTTAATTTTGCAAATATATATATAAAATAATAATTAGAATTATTATATAATTTTAAAACACTTCTATTACACTATATTCTGTATAGTTTTATATTTCTGTTTAATAAGTTTTATTTTTGTAAAATTCTAGTTGTACATCTTAATGGTAAAATTAATAAAATAAAAAAGAATGTAAAGAAATTTCGATATCTCCATTTCTGTGTGTTGCTCTGTGGAATTTTTGTGGGGTGATCTCAACACACTTTTAGCCAATTGGGTTAAGACAGCGGGCCATTAGGTAAGCTTTTGCACTTGCAGTGGCTAGAGGATTTGTTTAGTACTTGTGCCCGGCAACGAATAGACTGGCATTGGCCGCAAACGAGGGTATCGAACCGGCCACGTATTTGCCTTGGCAAGCCTGGCTATTAGCCTGATTGTGGGTAGTGTGGGTAAATATATAAAACAGAAAAGGAAGCGGGTATTGTTTGGGATTAATAAAAGAAAATCGTGCATAAGGATTAACATAAAATTATAAGGGTGTTAGAAAAAACAGACAAATGAATTAATTATGTGAATTTAATAAATGATTAAATGATGGCATGTGTTTTTTAGAGATAGAGGCATGCAAGATGAAATAACTGAATGTATGGTAAATCTTTTTAATATTTATTTGTGCTTAAGCATCCATGTCTACAAATTGTTATCTTGTCACAAGTATTCCAATTATTTAAAGCATATATGTATTGGTTTACATCATCTCGCATATCAAATATATAAAGGTTCTTGCCATTCCATTTTTGCTTTTTAGTTACTTGAAATTTCTCAAAATAAAGTTAAAATTTTAAAATTTAGCTTGCATAATATTATTAATGTGATGTTGCTTTAGTATTTATGATTATCAACATGAAGTCCAGTGTCACCAGCAGCGCTTTTAACGGAACCTGGTTCATAGCAGCCTTCACTGGCTGCACTATTGGCCTGAATGGATGATTGGGTTAGGAGATGTATGAGGATTGTTAGTAAGGATTAATGGGATTAATTGGAGTTGCTATTAAGAGTTGCTGAAAGCAGGTAAGCTCCTGAGACAACAACCCAACCTGACAACCAGAGCTATATGACTTATTTCTAAAACCCATTTTATAGCTAGACCCATACATCATATGTTATGGTAATGCTAACTTACCCTGGCGCGCTTGAGCAGCTCGTTCTGGCCAGCACCGATGTTCTCCTTCTTGCCACCCCAGGCGCGGAGCACAGAAGCTTGCAGAGCACGACCGTACGAGAAGGTCAGAGCCCATGGGCGGACCAGAGGAACTTTGTTGATGGCGCTCAGGTTGACGGAGGCCTCCTCCTCAGACTGACCACCAGACAGGAAGGTGACGCCTAATACGTACAAATTCAAATATATTTAGTTAATAAACGAATGAGGAAATTACAGGTTGGGTTCTCTTACCGGGAACGGCAGCGGGCACAGTGCGACGGAGGGCCTGCACGGTGGCCAAGCCGATCTCCTCGGGTGTGTTCTTCGTCTTGGCTGACTGACCAGCAGTAACCATGTTGGGCTTGAGAAGAGTACCTTCCAGGTAGACATGGTGATCGTTCAAGGCCTTGTAGACGGCAGCCAGAACGGTCTCGGTGACCTTCTGGGCGCGATCGAGATCATGATCACCATCGGGAAGAACCTCGGGCTCCACAATTGGGACAATGCGCTCCGACTGGCAGATGGATGCATAACGAGCCAAGACATTGGCGTTCTCCAAAATGGACTGGTATGAAGGGGTGTTCTTGCCGATCTTCAGAACGCAACGCCACTTGGCGAAATCACAGCCCTCCTTCTTGTACTTGGCGCAACGGGCAGCCAAGTTATCCAGACCCTGGGTGGTTGACTCATCCTCAGAGCCGAAAAGTGGCACAACACCCATGTCGACTTTAATGCCGGGAATGATGCCCTTCTTCTTCAGCAGCTGAACAAAGGGAGTACCGTCATCGGCCTTCTGGTACAGAGTCTCGTCGAACAGGATCACGCCCGAAATGTTCTCAGACAACTTATCGTCAGTGGTGAACAGGAGCTGGCGGTAGGCGCGACGGTTCTCATCGGTGTTCTCCACGCCAATGTCCTTAAGACGCTTGCCCATGGTCGAGACGGACTCATCGGCAGCGAGAATACCCTTGCCAGGAGCAACGATCGCCTGAGCGATGGTCTTGAGCTCCTCCTGCAGCTCCTTGCTGGGATAGTTGAAGTATGTGGTCATGTTTGAGATTCGCGTATAGTTCTGTAAAACACGTGTCCATTTTGTTGGTAAAACGTGATAAATTAGAATTGTTTGCAGGCATTGCATTTTAAATATCAAGACAATGGGTTATGCAATTTGTTTGCAACAATAGGTTCCTAACTAAACGCTTAATTTTGAAGCCCTAATTATCGAAAAAGTCGCGGAATAGTCTCGAAAACAATATAACGAAAATTTTAATATTACTCCTAAACTTCTGAAGTTGTTTGGCAAAAATATATATAACTGAACTTAATTAAATGTGTAAAAAAATATATCAACATCTATCAATCAAAGGGGTTTAACATTTTGAAAGATACTCAAATGCACAGCTGTTTCCAGTTGGAAAAAGATAGAGAGCAAAAGAGAGTGAAATGAGTACATTTCAAAATAGAGAGAGCAACTCTAGACGTTGGCAACATATCATTAACATCTATGCATACACATAAATGTTGTCAGCGAAATGTTGCTAAGCTCATTTATTTAGCATTCGCAAAACTATTGCCGAAGAGAGAAAATTTCACTTTATATAAAAAGGTTACACCGAAATATATGTATGTAAAACTGACTAAAATTAGTTGCTTATCGACTATAGGTTACTTATTCACGTCATTTGATTTTTTTTTCACATTTATCTAAACCTAATGTTTTTTTTTTTGACAAACTTCACTGATTACAACACACTGAGTGGGTATTAATCATAATTCTGAGTTCCGAACCAACAAATTATGGGAGCAACTAAAGAGTGAACCAACCTCGTCAATGCTTTTCTAGCAACTAAGTCAGGTCGGATGTGCGATTCGTATGACAACCTCGTCGTCTGATGTAATCAAACCGGTAGGCATCGAAATATTACAGTTGTGTTATAGGGCTGGAGGGAGGTTTAGGGGTCAAAACACCCTCACATTTGTGACGTTCACTTTCACTTTCAACAGAAGCTGCTCTGCTGCGTGACGTGCGACATGCGGCGCATGCTCTACGCAGTGACATTGAACAAGGTCAAGCAACATGCTGCCAGTGCTGTGGTTGTTCAAATGTTGCCAAAGCGAAATATGTGACGTGTTGCTTACGAAACGGTTATACAAAATGGTTCAAGTCAACAGAAATTCATGTAGCGCGTGTGGCGCGAAAGAGAGACACTCTGTGAGAGAGTAATAGAGATGGAGAGCAGGGAAAATCGAGCGATATGTAGAGAAAAGTTTAAGATACAATAAAGTTGCAATGCTGTTGCTTGACTTGTTTGACATTGAAAAGCACGCACTGCCAGCAATATATATTAGAAAAATATATATGTACTACGATGACGATTCCAACAACTGATTAGAAGCAACTGATAACAGAATAAACTATATATAAAAAACATTTGTTTACTTCAGGAAAAGCAACGATAGTTAATAAACTCCACTTAAAATACTTCAATTTGACACAGAAAAAGCTTTGTTTTTATTTATAAATATATATATATATATATCTTTGATAGAGATATAAAGCTGATTCACTTAGTTAACACACACCTACACGAGCCGGCAATCGATCGAAGACTGAAATGTAGCCCAAAATATACGACAAATAAATATAAAAGCCAACACCACAAAGCGACGCATGACAACAACAACAATAACGACAACATAAAACAAAAACAACACTAATTTAGTGCTGCTATCAAGAGAATATATATATGTATATATACACATGTGTATACATATAAAAAATAAAATAGACACATGTGCATAAATATGTAGAGATGTGTGTGACGAGCTGCTGCTAAAAAAACAAGTTGATAAAAAATAGGAATGTATAGCAATTTTTCGAATATTATGGAAACTTTGCTGAGCAACAATTGACTCAAATGTTGTCTGTTGTCAAGCAATCAACATTTTTAACCTTCAGCAAATTAAAAAAAAAAACAACAAATTAAACAAGAAATAAACGAGCCCCCCATTCAGACAATATATGCGATTCCAAAGTCTTTAAAATCGTTATCAATATGAAGCTTGTTCAGGATGTTGTTGTCTAAATAACAGGTCCCGCCTTTCCAGTCATCAGCAATAGGTCAAAAGATTCATTCAATCTTGTGATTATGTAGCTCAACTGACGTCAAAAGAGTTATAGCAGATTTGGCCAATTTTACTTTTTAGAATATTTGATTTGAAATTACAATGCCTATTCATAACTTGATTTCGATAATTAGCATTAATAAAAACTTAAGAGAAATTACCAGAAAAAATGCATATTAAAGATTATCATAATTTTCGATTTTAAGCATCTGAACATCTTGGCAATTTTTTTGTTTTCATTTTCAACAATCAAGAGCTTGTTTTTTGCTACCTGTAATGGAGAAACCCTTTATTATGAAAGGGAAAAGGGAACTGGTTTCATTTCAAAGCTTGTTTTGCGATTCAAAGAATTCATAATCCCGAAGCATTATGTACATTTTTAATTATTGTCACCCTCTCTCTGGATCACTCTCTTATGTAAAGCTCAAATCTAAGCAGAGATAAACTGCTGAAGTGACAACCACACCCGTGTCAAACAAATAAAAGGTATTTACGTTTCTTCTATTAATCTCTCTCTATTTCTCTCTCATTATCGCTATCTCTCTCTTGCTCTCTCTCCATTTTTATCATTTGCAATTAATTGTTAGTTAAATGCTTCTCAGAGAAGGAAATGAAACTAAAATTGCTAATGCTGTCAACAAATGCAAATCGATGACGATTTTTAATTGAGAACTAAACGAAAGCTAATTAATGTGTATATAGATAATTAGCAATATACTGTGTATACTAAAGACTAAGGTATTGGTCTGCATATAATATTTAAGACAACTATTTATAAAGAAAAGCAACAACTACGAAGACGTCTACAAATTGCAGTTGAAACGTTGCCAAGAATCAAATGAACCCACAAATGAAAATGTAGTTGAACAGATGGACCGAGATAGAGAGAGAGGGAAGGGGATCGTAAGAAGGGGTTTTTGCACGGATTAGCCGGTTAATCCGGCATTGCAACTACTATATAACCACTGTTATCCGATAGCTGCCGGCAGTCTCAGGTTTCTTATCAGCTTTGGAACGGTTGCATAGGTCAACGACGTAGCCGACGATAAGAACTGCAAGTGGAGCCTCAAAGTTCGTGAAGCACTCATAAAAAACGCATATGTAGTTAGAAAATTTCCAGTCACACACACTCTCACACAGACACCAACATAAACGAGAATGTTCCGTAAATTGTAGTCGGTTTTTACAAGTGCAAAACGATTACGAAACCACCTTGAGATGTGGAACTAAAAAAACGGGCAATGCACTTGATATTATTACGAGATAACAAACTGTGCTGTTTCTTCTTATTTAGTTGTAGATTATAATTATTTATATTATTTTCACACACTCTCGAGCACACTTGCACACTCACCGATCTGGAAAATGTAACTGTGTGGGTGTTTGCTTTGCGCTCTTGCTCTGCTGCTGGCTACCGGCTGGCTCTGCTGCTGCTGCTGCACTGGAGTTAAATAGAGGACGCTTTTATTTTCGGCTATCGACTGCGACGTCGATGAGAAATTCCAAAGCGAAATAAGTAAAAGGCAGCCGAATGTAGGCAAGCGAAACGTGAAAAGGTTGTTTGGAGGTCGTTCGGTGTTGATAAATTGGATGCACTCTTGTGCCTAAATTCAAAATACCAAAAGCTCTTGGTATCTTGAAGCTTTCGGTGTGTGCATTAGCTAAGCTTTTTAGCTGGGTCTTAACATCGCGATGTGCTTTAACAGTGTGAGCTTTGCACTGCTTGACAAGTCGCTAAGTGTTGTTGAGAATGTTATTAACAGTGCGCTGTTATTTGTTGTATTTTCGCGTTAACAGTGGTAAAAACTGTTAGATTTAAAATTAGTTTTTCAAATTTTCAAATTGCCTTATAAAGTTAATTAATTAACAATTGAAAGAGAATTTAAAATCCGAAATTCAATAAAAATATGGTAAGAATTTTAAAAATGGTTTGAAGTTCGTCCGCCTTCGGGAAGAGAAGTTACAAAACATAAACTGAAAAAAAAAATTCCAACAAAAATTATGCAAAAATTTAAAAAATTCTAGCTCAAAAAAAAAAAAAAAAAAAAGTTGAATTTCCGTAGTTGCGACTAAATTTTATTTTCAACTGTTAGAAAAAAGTTGCCAGATCCGGGGAATTCAGTAGGGTGGCAACCTTTAAATTAGAAAGAGTTGCCAGATCGGGGAATTCAGTAGGGTGGCAGCCCCATGAAGGGACGCCGCGTTCTAACCGTGCATTTCTTTGTGTCGACAACTTAACTTTTCACTTATGTTTATTGCCAATCTCACGGCGCATTTCTTCTGATCGGTTTGTGGTATTCGACTCAAGCGGATATTGGGCAAAAGTCATGTTCTCGTTGCGCATTTGCTTGCCGAGGGATTTCATCATGAGGAAACAAGTGTGCAAACCTGCCACACTTCGCTGACCATCGCGTTCGTAATAGAATATGGAATGTGTCCAGTTGTGCCTGGAATTTAAAGAAACTACAATGATTATGAAGTTATTAGAATTGGTCGAATTTTCACCTACTGTTTCATCACATTGATGGTTAACTCGGATATGGACTCAAAGCTTAACATTCCCGTACGTAGAAGCATATAAAATTCATCCCCACAATCCGTTTTCTTCTGCTCAAAGTCATAGGTGGAGCCACCCACACTGATAAGCGGGGTTCCCTGGCTATTGAAGTACTTGGTTATGCGACTGACAGAAGCTGAAAGTATAGATAAATAATCAAATGCTTACACTGCTCGAAAAACTCAATCACTTACCTAGCGAATAGTCGCAGACAGGTCCAAAGATGACCTGGGCACATTGCTTGATGATGCCGTCCATGGCTCGGATAACTCCCAGCGAGGCATCGCACTTTGTGTCATGGGCCAGCCAGTGAAAGTCTATGTAATTAGCCGGTATAAGAATATGAAGTTATATTGAAAATTCAAATTAAAAAATAAAATAATATTATAATAAAATCAATTTAAAAAAATGAATTCCTAAATTAAATGTAAATGTAAATGTTCTGATGTTTAATGATAGGTATTTCGTTTTTAATTTAAGTTTTTTAATAATTATTTGGGAATTAACTTTTAATTTTTAAATATTTCTGGCTTTTTATTTTTAAAAGGAGTTGATTAAATATTAAATAATCATGTGCCATTTCAAAAGTCAATATTTCAATTTTACATACACATGAGATTTTTACTACCAAAACAGATTTTTTTTAAATTAGTAATTTTCTATACTTTGTTTTTGAAATAAATTAATACACACTTTTTAAAATTTACGAGTATGATGCTAATATTTTTGCATTAGTCCACCACACAAATTTCTATTTATTTCCTAAAAAAAAACAAAGCACTTAAAAACATGCCTGACCTCCTGCAATGTAAAAGGACTCAATCCAATCAGAAAGGCACGAAAACAGCTGACTAAGAGAGAAAACAAAATTTCCCAATATGATACAGAAAATTTGAGTCAAACATGTTTTTAGGAAGAGAAAAATACCCAATGTTACTCTCTTTCTCTCAGCCATGCTATCTCGCTTTCTCTCTCTCTTTAGTTTACCTTGCTTTATCCTCAGCTTAGCCTGATTAAACTTTTAACAATTATAGTTTTTAAGCTTGAGGATATAACAAGCTTTAGAACTTTGCTTTAACTTCATCATTTGTGTTCAGGCTTGCATAAATTCGTCAAAGAATCTTTTCATAGTTGCCACGTTAAGGTAACTCCGTCTGTTTAGTTTTTGTTGTGTGGCAGACTCTTATCTAATGCAGCAGTCACAATCGCAATCCCAGCAATAGCCACAGTTTCATCTGCTTTCTACTTTATACTTTCACATTCACATCTTCTTATGTTGCGCTCTCTGTTGTCCTTGCTCTCAGCACGCTCTGTTCGTCTCTTGGTTCCTTCGTCGCGTCGTTTGACTTCGTGGGCAATGCAAGAACTGCGGCGAGTCCTGTTTCGCATTTGTCGCCATTTCAGTTTCAGTTGAAATTCGTGCGTCGGCCGGTTGGGTTGTGTGGCAAACGCTCTGCTTTATCAATAACCACACGTGTTGCATCGTCTCACGCACACATATAAATGCGCAAATTACGTTACGTATACGCCGTGTCTGTCATTGCCCTCGAGCATTGACTGCGACAACAATTACGCGACTTCTTGGCGTGCGAGAATTAAAGCAAGATAATTTATGTGAATTACATGTGAAGTGTAAAACAATGGAATATTAGAAAATAAAACAAGGAGAATAAGAAAAAGTTAACAAATACAACAGTATTAGTGCAAGAGCTTAAAGCAAAACCACAAACCGGAGAGCATGTTAAATAGTTTGCACAATTTTGGTAAGCGCAAATCCCGATAAATCCTATCAAACAAATGTATCTATTATATATATTCTGTATTTATATTTACATAGTTACATATACACATGCCATACTTTATATATAAATGGTTACATGCCACATTGTGTACCCTTGCGGTTCGTATGCAGATTTTTGGCAGCCAAATTCGTAATATTGAGAAATTGATGAGTTCTACGAGCATCAGCCAAACCCAGAGAAGCCCAGCGAGCGACTGGCAGCCACTTCATTAATATGCAGCAGGCGACATGCGAATGCTGTGCGTTGTCAAGTCACCCAATTTCACCCGTATACCCAGCACCAGCACCAGCACCAGCATCAGCACTAGCACCACATACACCGCACTCAGACAATGCCATTTAATGGCACTGTATGCTTGTGTGTGTGTGTGCGTTCGAGTATGAGTGTGAGTGTGCGTGTGCGTGTGTGTGGATGCTGTGGTCCTTCTACTTACCGCCAACTCGTCTACATTTGTTGAAATGAGTATCCTATAGCTGGTGCTTGAGCTTCATCCTGCCTGCTGATGATAATGTTGATTTTTGCCTTCCGCAACAATTTGCTTTGAACTTTGAGTTTATCCCCTCACTTTTTCTTCTTCTCTCTATCTGGCCCTTACTTTCTCACCGTAGGCTAGGTATTATATAGCGTTTGTTGTGTTTGTTGATATCATAAACGCTTGTTACCTTTGAGCAGATACCTATGGGTCGTGGTCAAGTCTCCGGACACTGTTTGAGCTTTGACATTTGTGTTTAATTTTCTGACATACGAGAAGTTTACTGGCCAAAACTTAAATAATTTAGAAAATCACACAATTCAATTAATATTCAATTGTAAAATTTCAATATATATAAAGTTTCAATCTTAACGAAATGAAAATTAATAACACTATTAAAGTCTGTTAAATAATTATTTATTTCTTGAATCTACCTACTTAGCTACCTCAGTATATTAAATGTGAACTATTTGTGCTGGGCATAACTATACGTATATTTATGTTCGGTGGCTAGCATATTTGCGGCCATTTTGGGGCAAGCATTTAAACCTTTAAACGCTGGTTTTGCAATTGGTTTCCAACTCGTGCATAAATTATGCACGCCAAAGGAAATATAAAAACAAGAAAGGACAAAGCACCAAAGCAACAACCAAGGCGAAAGTAAGAGCATAAACAGAGGCAAATCAAACAACAGCAGAAAACATGAAAATGTTGTAAAATAATTTCAATTCATTCTTACGCACGCATGCCTTAAGGGCCGTTCTTGTTGTTTCTGTTGTTGTTGTAGTTACTGTTTGTCATTGTATTGGTGCTGCCCCAAAAAGAATATATATACATATACACTTCCATATATATATGTATGCATTTGTTCGTTTACAAGTATGTGTGTCTGCACACAGTTTTCTGTTCAGCTTCAGTTGTTTACTGCCTTCAAAAAAAAAAGAAATGAAATAAGCACAAAATAATCAAAATCACAACAAAATAAACACAAAAAAAGAGGAAAAATAATATAAAATACAAATGAAAACACAACATCAGGTGTTCGTGTGTGAGTGTTTCTCCATAATTTTCTACATTTTGCGTACTTCGAACAACATGCGGCGCCTTTTTGTTGCTTTTGCGTTAAATTAATTTATGCCGTATGCTCACTCTCATTTTTCTCATGAGTTCTTATTGAAATTGGTCTGAAATTAGAATTTATGGCATATGGAAATAAGTGCGTTGAACCCCCTTGATAATATTTCAACGTGTCAACCTGATAGCATTATGTATATTTCTGAGAGTTTCAACTTATTTTTTGCTTAAAGCTCTTGATCAAATTAAAAATTGGATACAATGGCGATAAAAAAATGATTTTCTTAAATATTTTAACTCAATATAGATTAATGAACTTAGTTAAATTTATTACTTACATTTATAGTAAAACAATAATTTAAAATTAATATACTTAAAAATGCTGTATAAATTTAACATTTTTCTTTAATTTGTGTTATTCCCAATTTATTCTTTTAATTTGGTTGCAATGTTTCTGAATAAAGTTCTGGTCTGGGGATCAGCTTAAGCTATTGGCATGTAATAATTCTTAAATATTTTATGATGCCCATTAAAACGGAAAATTGTTGGAAGTCTGGCAGATGGCGTTACTTAAAGCAGCGATTGTAACTCGACAGGCTACGCCACGCCTTATTATTATTATTGCCAGACATTCGGGCTAACAAATTTTCAGGACTTGTGGCATGCCACTGGCGCAGAATTTGTGCAGCCCGAATAAATGCCAGACTAAAGTCAAGGCGTGGAAATTGTGAGTAAATGTAAAAGCAACTGATGGCATTCTACAATTCGTATTGAATGGAATGAATGCCAATGAATGAATTCGAGTACGAATGGCGAACGGCAAATAAAATAAAACAGCTACTCTGGTAGATGAATACAGCAGGGGAACATGGAGGTCTGAGGAGACAGTGGGTTGATTATAAATAACGTTAAGTAAGCGCACATGAATGCATTTTGATTGTCTGCCGTAGTTTACGGCACGTTTCCTTTCCCGGCTCCGGAATGGAAATGAAGGACGACAAACTCTCAAGCCAGCGGGTGACTCTGGATGCTTCTGTGGGTGACTCGAGGAATCTTTTGGGCGACTCCCGTTTGGCAGCGCCAGCCACTTCCTTAAATGCTGCGCTAATGTTGAAAGAAAAGTATTTCTTTTTTTTATTATTTTTATTTATTTGCTTGCTACTTTGTATGAAAATACCAACTGCAGCAGTAGCAGTTGAAGTCGCAGTCTCAGCAACGTCAACGACTACGACAACGACGCGGACGTCGCGACGTCGCATTTCCTTGCTGCAATTTTCCAACGAGCTCTCCAATTTTTTTTTATTATTTATTTTTTTTATGTGTCGGTTATGCGCCGTTCCTTTTTGAGGCCATGCAAAATAATGTTTTATATGTTGCAATAAATGTACGACTCGCCCCTTTCCCTTGTCCTGTTCACTTCCCCTATCTCCGCACGACATCGCGCATACGCAATGTTGTACGCAGTTATCCTTGCGCCCATTTTATCTGACTCCCAGTGTGCATGTGTGTGCCTATGTGTACGTCTGTGTATGTGTGTGTCTGCATGTGCTGCCTTGTTGCCAACTGACAAGCTACCGATATTCGTTGTACGAACATTCTCAAAATTCGCATAGTCCTTGAAGCAAATACTCCTAATTGTAAAAAAAATGTTTGCTTTTTGAAAATTTAATATATTTAGAATGTTAAAAAAAAGTAATATTGACTTTTAGGAAAGTAAAATTAAATTTAAATTAATATGTCATAGATTCAACTTAACCAAATGCATATTTTGTATGTTTGTTTTTCATCATCCAAGGATAAATACAAAAATTACATAAACTTATTTACTTTGAACAGAATGCTTTCATGATAGCATCGCTTTAATAATTAAAATAAGTAAATATTTGTAAATAAACATATTGTCTACAAAAAAAACAACACTTCTGATTTGAAAAACAAAAACAGATGAAAAAACAATAGATTTAAAAATTCTTCTCTCCTAAATATTTGTGTAAGAAAATTCGAGCATGGTATACACATATTCAGGATGTTAAACAAAAGGCCAACTACTGCTGAAATGAACCAATATTGATACAACAGGGAAACAAGAATTTCAAAAGAATTTAACTAGTTTTGTATTTTTTTTTCTGATATTTTAATTGCTGAAACTTTCGATTGTGCTCAAATATTCATTTTGTTGTGCTTTTTGCATTTGTTAACAAAGAAATGAACAGTATGGCAATTTAATTAAGATCAAATGCTGGTCTTTCGTCCTTTCGTCCTTGCTCCTGTCACTGTCATAAATGTTTAACGAAGCGTCAAACGTTTTCGATTTTGCAGTCGCTTGTTGTTTGTTGTTTCTCTGGCTTTCAATGTTGTTGTTGTTTTTGTTGTTGGTGGTGTTGTTGTTGTTGTTAACCCAATTGGCGTCCATTTAGCTCCTTTCCGTGCTGTCATTGTCATTGTTGTTGTTGCTGTTGTGTTAATAATTCGTGCGTTGCGTTTGTGTCACGTGCCGCCTAACGAAATATTCGATGCGAGTTATCTTTGTCGATGTTGTTGATTTTGTCGATGTAAATTTTTTTTGCATAATATTCTTTAAGTTCAAATATTAAAGACTTTTGTCGAGCACCACAAAAAATGTTAAGCATAAAAATGACTTCAAAATGGGTACCAGAAAATGCAAATAAAGGAGAGCAAACAGAGCAGATAAGATATCTTTCAAACTTTGTAGAGTGGAATGTTTCCATTTTGTTCCCAAGCAGCAGACCATGAAAATCAACATACGAATTCGTGTCCTTCTCCATCTCTCTGTACACCCAGTTTTTCATCTACATCCACTTCCACTTCTCCGCTCTTTGCTTTTTGTTATTTTGTCTATTTGTATGCTCTACAAAGTGCATACCAGCAGTTCTCATATGAAGTCTGTGCAAATGAAAAATAGTTTATTGCACGAAAAAATGTTGCAAATGGCAAATCTTGAAAATAGACAGTTAGACACAATGCCACAATAATACAACGCATTTTTCGACAGTTATTGCCATGAAAGAATCAAAAGTATCTCAAAGCAATGCAAGTACAATCAGTGAAATAATAGAAATCTTAAATATTTTCTTCTAATGGAAATCACAATTGACAAATACGATTGTAAATATATTATTGTTATTTTGTAAATCTAAATGTGCAATTTTTAATTAATCGTCCTTTTTTAAGATACATATAAATTGATTTTTAAAAATATTGTCTCTTAAAAGTTAGTATAGTGAATGAATGAGGGAATGTTGAATTCAAAATGGCAGCTGAAATCCCAAATTGAAATTTAATTTGCTCTTAAACCAAGCTCTTTATTTCGAATCAATCGTTTTATTCAAGGTTTCCAGACGACATCATTTTGAAACGTTTTAAATCTGATCGACTTACATTACGATTAACAATTCTAATTAGATTAAGCCAGGATATTACAGGACATTCACTAGTCGAGCTGGCTCACATTTTAATACGCTCTTTAAGCTAGAAGTCGATATAAGTTGTGATTCAGACAAAATAGAAATTATTATGTTAGACCCATTTCGTCGCCATGGAAGACATAAACTTTATTGTTGGTATACTTGAGTTGGTATTTTATTTTGTTGTTTTCCTTAGCTATCGAGGAGGTTGACTTTTGCATTAAAAACTATTAGAGCAGTTTAGTTTAGTTTCGTAGAGTTCGGTTGTTGTTGAGGAGAAACTTTAATTTGAGTTTTGCAAAGAAAATTGTAAAAACGAAATGGCAATTGCAGCCCGAATAGAAATGTGCCCCCAACACTCACACACGAATAGAGCGAGAGAGAGAGAGAGATAGAGATTAAGAGAGAGAGAAAGCTGGTCAATAACCTTCCGGGACTGTCAAAAACTGCGGATTACTCATATGTCACTTACACCCTATGCCCAATTCTCAAATCTGGCGTCAGTTTCTTTTCAACACTTAGCCTTATATTTTCTTCTTTTCCATTTCTCATCTCTTTTTTTTTAGTCCCCAAATTCCGCCTCTTCTCCACACACCTGCACCACGAGTAAAAGTTTATGCCGGCAAAGTAAAGTCGCAGCCAAGAGGAAAAGTCCCCGAAATATATGGAAAGTAGTTTGGCTGTCTCTTTTCGGCATTCAGTTGGTGTCGCTGTATGAACTTTTGCCCCACTGTGGAAACTATTTAAATTCGGTGTTGGCCTTTTATTTTTGTTGTATTCCTGATCCGTTAGCAAAAAGTTTGCTATAAATAATTTTTGCATTTTTATTGTGCATTTTTATGCATTCGATATCGGAGTTGGCTCTGGAAATAAATATGAAAAGTTTTATTTATGTTTGGCATGGGCTAAACCGAACCAGAAGTCCATGGGCGTTATATTTATGGCATTTGTTTGCCAACAACTTTCAATAGCTCAATCACGACATCCAGCCAAGGGGCGTCTAAGCAAACAAACCGAAAGCTCATGCAATACCATTCTTGATGTACTCCCACTTCTATTGTGACTCAACTCCTCCATTCTTAACTCCAATTTTGATTTTGATTATGATTTCGATTGTGATTGTGATTGTGATTGTAATTTGTTTACTTTCAGTTATAGAGACGAACATCATCAATGTGAGTGCTGCGTGGCTTTTGCTGTGCTGCTAGCTCCTGGGGGCAATGAAATCGAGGAAGCTGCCAAAGGTTTGTGGCCTCAACTACTTGACGCTTGTCTACTTTCCGGTGCTGGTGTTGCCCATACTGAAATGCTCAGTTGTTGCCACCGGCAGTGCCAGCGGCGGCAACAGCAACAACAACGGCAACGGCAACGGCAATGGAGATTTCGATTATCGCATGCAGCGAGTACGCAACGTATTAAAGGAGGTACCACTGATCGATGGCCACAACGATTTGCCCTGGAATATACGCAAGTTTCTCAAGAATCAACTGAAAGACTTTCACTTTGGCGGCGATCTCCGCGAACTGGCGCCATGGTCATCGAGTGCCTGGAGCCACACGGATCTGCGGCGCCTCAAAGAGGGCATGGTCTCGGCCCAATTCTGGTCCGCCTACGCGCCCTGCTCCTCACAGCATCTGGATGCGGTGCAGTTGACACTGGAGCAAATCGATTTGATTCGACGTCTCGTGCTGCTCTACCCCCACCACATGGCACTAGTAACCACCGCAGCGGGAATAGAGCAGACGCATCGCACTGGAAAAATAGCCAGCCTCATTGGGGTCGAAGGAGGTCATGCGATTGGCACCAGTCTGAGCGTACTTCGGATGTTCTATCAACTGGGTGCTCGTTACCTAACACTCACACACACCTGCAACACACCCTGGTGAGTGGTACTCGACATTGATAGAGATACAGGATTCATGCGAATATTTACAGGGCGGACTGCTGCAAAGTTGACGAACCGGGAAAATATCCACATATCGGTGGACTCTCACAGTTCGGCAAGGTTAGTTAAAGACCACAAAAAAAACTCCTTTTTTCAACAATTGACTTTGCCAAGCCAATATAATAATAGGTTTATAGCTGGAAGACAAAAGTTTTAAAGCAGTGTGGATTAAGGATTAATAAGGATTAAGTAGTCCATAAAATACTTTTTTGTACCATATGTGATAAGAATAAGTACCTTATAGCCTATTTTGGACAACACTGCTCTATAGATTTAAAATGGAAGTTTAAAATACAGTCATTTTAATCATTTCGCAGTGGTTTAAATTTAAGTTCACCGCTCACTTTATCTGTGTATTATATGAATTTCATTATGATCAAATAATAAGTACTGAAGTTATACAATGGTACAAACTCTGTTTCACAGTGCAGAACAGGAGAGAATTGGTTATTTTTTTATCGAATTTATAAAATTATATCGAGAGTCGAGCGGCATATTGATCAAATACAAACAAATCCTTAAAATAACAGAAGAACTTTATGGCGAAAATGATTTAAATAAAATAAGTTATTTATGAAACAATCAATTGTGTGAAATATGCATACAAGAGCTCTTGTTTTTATTGTTGATTAATTAATTAACAATAATAACAATGAAAACATTTTTATATATTATATATACATGTATTTATTCGACTTCTGTTTAGCTTGTCGTCAAGGAAATGAATCGCTTGGGAATGATTGTTGATCTGTCGCATGTGTCGGTTCCAACAATGCTGGATGCACTGGCCGCATCCCGTGCTCCGCTCATATTTTCGCACTCCTCGGCGCATGCCATATGTAACAGTTCCCGCAATGTGCCGGATCATGTGCTACAGCGCATTGTACGTATACGTATTCGCATAAGCCATGGCCAACTGGTAGCCAATTATCCTGACATTAATCTAATGAGGTTTTCTACTTTGCAGGCCATTAACGGCGGTCTCGTTATGGTTGCGTTTTATCCGCACTTTGTCAGCTGTTCGGGTCAGGCGACACTGCACGATGTTGTGGGTAGGTGTTAAAAAGAAAAGAATCTGACTGAGCTAGAAAACAAACAAAATCCATTTTCAATACCTACTTTTCAGCCCATATAAACCATATACGTGAGGTGGCTGGCATTGACCATGTGGGCATTGGAGCTGGTTACGATGGTGTCAATCTGTAAGTATTTATTTTTTATATTTTTGTGCACTTTTTAGCTTCGATTCGAGTTATACTAATGTGTTTATTCATGTGTATTTCGCTTCGTTTTCAGTGTACCCAAAGGCTTGGAGGATGTTTCCAAATATCCGCATTTGTTTGCAACTTTGCTCGAGTCGGATAAATGGTCAGAGGGGGATATTGCCAAGCTGGCTGGCAACAATCTGATACGCGTCTTCAAGGAAGTCGAAGCGGTGAGTTAAATATATGTACAATATTCCATTGGCATTCCATTGTTCATTGTGCACACATTGGCAACGTTTCTGAATGCTTTCGACTAGTTGTGTATACTACCTGCAGATTAAGGCTTAGTCACAGCTTCAAACAAAAGCACATCTTTCAGTCCCAAGCTGCAAACAAAAAACAAAAAACATGTTGAGGCGATTTCGTTGAGCTAGTGCAGCATCCCCAAGATAACTCAAAAGGGAGTCGAGCTGCAGCTTTGCACTCGCTGTCTGCATTCTCTGGCTCGCTTGTTATTGCACTTGGAGAATTCCTTTAAAAAGGATAAAGAGAATAATGTGGCTTTGCAATGGAATTTGCACATACTTCGTGCGGAAAGAAAAGCAGGACAAAACCAAACGACAAGCACTATCCGAATGACTCTGGGACTCTCTGGCGTCGAAAAGACGCAAGTTGTAAAATAATTTTAAAAGGATTTTCAAATGGTTATCCCGATATTTATACATGAGCATAACCAACATCCTGGCAGCCGGCAACAGAACAGAAGACAGTTTGTTTGAGGATGTGGTCAGCTTGTTTGCTGTCTGCTTGGCTGGCCAGGATCACACTGTTTGCTATACTATTTGTTCCTCTGCTGTTCGTGTTGCAGCTACTCTGCTGCTGACACTGTGCGATGAGAGATGAAACTGCTTCGGATACACTCAAGCAGCATTCAATTTAAATCAATACGCAATGCCTGCCTGCCACGCTTTGTATGGCTGCTGGAGATGCTTTGAGCAAGTAACTCTATTCACTTCAAATGCCACTCAAAAGAGTAGCACCATTCAAAGATTCCAAGTGGGTTTGTTTTGCAGTCGAATGGGTGCTTGGCTAAACGTTAGCTCAAATTGTTGTTGGCCAACTGTGGAAGCCAAGTATTTCCATGTGTGTGCCTCTGATCCACTAGTGTACTTCAGGGTGTATTTCAAATCGAGTGGAATGCAGGAATTCAGAGAGCTATTAGGCAGACTATCTTAATTATGTATAAGAGTATATGAAGGAATAATCCAAATGTTACTTAATTTAATGGCCAATCCATGATCAAATGATTTTAACCATTTAATATAAATTCGAATTGAATCGACTAACTAATACAGTTCATAGCTGTAAATTATGCTCATCAAGTCCCATAAACTTCGAGTGCAAAGACATCTAAAACTAAATAATATTCTTACGGCGACCTCGTTTTATGAAGCAGTTGGTAATTTTTGCTTTCTAAATTGCTTTAGTTAAAAAACTCATTTAAAATGTTGGGGTGTAGTTCTAACTGAGTTCAGACCAGACTCAGCTCATAGCTCAGCGTCTATGGTCATTTAAAGATTTAATAACAAATATAAATCATACGCCCCCTTGAACCGTTGCTGCTATGGCAAACATTTTATTGCTTTTACTCATTATAAAAACCCCCATAAGTTTCGCCTCACCAAAAAGAGATGCCGCAGCATTTTTAATTTAGCGCTTGTCTCGAGCTCTCCAACTTTAATCATATTCTCTTTAGTTCCCTGACTCTGACTCTGACTCTGTCTCTGACACGGACGGCAAGTTGGACTCGGACTCACACTCGGACTCGGACTCGAACTCGGACGGTGACTCTCCGGCGCCTTATCTGCCTGCAACATTGTAATTAGTTTTGCCTTCGCCTTTCTTTTTCTATGTGCATTACACAAAAAGCAAACTACATCCGACAATGGCTCTCTATGCGATTACAATGCGCATTTGTACTATATATACACGCTTACTTCGTAATGTGTATGCGAAAGGGGATGGTAATGAGGACGAGAGTGCGAATGGATATGGCATTAAAAACTGTTGCCTACTTTACTGGACGAGTGATTAAAATCGCTTTGTTTTTTTTATAGCATTTTGCACTCACCATCGCTAAAAAAAATAACAAAAGAAATGCTAGTAAACTTACTATTGTTGAACGTGCTTGGCTATGAGATACCCACTACTATCTGATAGTTGGAGATACAAAACAAAACCAGCTGCAATTGTGCAATTATATTTTTCATTGTCGGTTGACTCACTATGCAGTATAACCCATTGCTTATATTTCTGGTAAAGGGTATGCGGCCACATTGTAAATATTAACAAATACATACATATATATATATATATATATATATATGGTTTTTTACTGATGTTTTTTATAAGGCATAATGCTCATTAAGTATTGTTAAATTGTTATACTCTTTGATGCCGCTATTCATTTTGGTTAACTCTGCCACAAAAGTAATTAAAAATGTTTGCTCATTTTACTTTTATTATATTTTATTTTATTTCTTTATTTGTTTTTTTTTTTTAGTATATTTCTCTTTCAGTCCCAAGTAGGATGCTTAATAAAAAATCAGAGCAACTCTTATGCAGGCCTCTTTTATCGGGGTTATTGCCCTTTATTTTGAAATTAAATATATTATCACAGCCAACGTCGACTGTAATACAATTAAATGTACACAAAAACCAGTTCAAATGTTCAATTATTAGACGCTTAATGCTCTTCCTTGGGGAATTTAGGACCCGATAGGTCAGCTTGGGAGTCTTCCGGTTGTCTAAATGGGTGGTGCTATTTTTGTGATAATTAAGCAAGTCATAGAAATTAGGCAAAAGGCCATTTTGATGATTGTCATCTCACTAACATACACACACACACATTAAATACCCTTTCATGCTAAACATGTATTGGGTCTTGGACCTTTCTTGAGTATTCTAGGTGTTCCAGTGAATAATTTTACCAAACTTTCGCAATTAATTTCCATTAATATTTTTAAACTTTATCTTTATGAATAATATATATTGAAATGTGATTTAATATCAGTTTTTTTCAAGAAACGTTAGCATCAAAACAAATCATTAAGCTAGGCATCATGTAAATATGAAGTACTAATTAAGATGGCCTCTAAAACTGTTTATTATTGACTTGCCTTAACGTTAAGTACAGCGACTTTAATCTAACGCCCGGCGGCTACCATTAACCCATAAGTGTGTCGTATAAAATAAGCGAAATTAGGGCAATAGAGATTTGAGTCTGCTCTTGGGAATGTCACACTGTTCATGCTGTGGCGCCTTTTCAATGCGATCCGAAACAACAACAACAATAACAACAACAACCACAAATGACAGGGTGCGGAGGGAGTGAGAAGTAGAAGCGAAGTGGATGAGGGGTACGGAAGGATATTACAGGACCAGCAGCCATTTCCATGAACATGATAATTTTCTTGACGCCAGTTTTTATCTAGACAAAAGCAGAGGCCGTTGTGTCAGCTCAGGCTGTTCAAGCTATTCGGGATGTGGATGTGGATGTGGATGTGAATGTGGATGGAGGCTGCTTGTGTTTGTGTAAATGTATCTTTTATTTTAGCCTTTTCTACGAGTATCTAATGCGAGCATGGAAAGGCATTTGGCACGACACATAGTCCAAGTGGCGGCGTTGGGCAAAGTCCCCGGCAAATGGCAGCAATTTGTGCGAGACAAATTCATTTAAATATCCTATGCCGGTCTCTCTATATGCTATATGCGATGTGCTATATGCTATAAGTAGTTTATGTAGGTGTGTATTTGTGTGTGTGTGCGTGCGTATGAATGAGTCTGTGTTTGTGTTTCGGACTGACCTTCGTACAATTGATTAAGTTGGCATAAAATGGCGCTGCTCTTTAACAGTCATTTTCGCTTTGAACTTTTCTCACTCAGAATGTAACTGTGAGCTGTGCTTTTAATTTCTGCAGCTCAAAGGCCGGAAAAGCGATGCCAAAGGCAAAGCCACAATAGAACTTGTGGAAGCGGGTGGGCGTGGCCCAAAAGTGCAATGACTGGTCCCACAGACTTAGCCAAGCTGACGTTTTATTGTTGTTTGTATGTGGCAGGCGGGCGCTCACATAAAGCCTCATAAAAAAGTCGTAAATTCGATTGTTATATCGCAAACAAAGCACCGGAAATGGGCCGAGTGAGCTGCCGTTGCCTGTCTGCCACCCAACACACCAACACACCAACCCATCAGCCGTCTCTCCGACGCGTCGTTGCCGTACCCCTCTACCTTTCTGCCCCTCTCTCTCTCACTCTCGTCACAGCTGTACGGCCTCAAAAGGTGTTTGGTGTGAAAAACAAAACATTTTTTTGTGTTTTATTTTGCATATATTTTGTTTTATTGTACGTTTCGTTCTGTACTTTTTGCTGGGCATAAAATGTGCTTCAAACTTTTGTGCAAAGCACACACACTAAGTTGGCCAAACAATAACGGCTAGAATGAGCCTAAAAGTGGGCTTAGAAAGCTTTTGCGAAACGAATGCTCGCAATGCGTTGCCAATAAGGATTTTGAATGCCTTTATGCTACAGAATTTACATATGAATAATTTAATACGAATATGATTACTTTTTAAGTAGCTTGAAACAGAAAGGAGTCGAGATTGGCGTTAACAAAAGCAAAACAATGTGCCAACTGAATAATGATTGAATATATTTATTAAATATGAATAGTAGCTATTATTTGTAGCAGCTAAATAAGTGATATGTATTTTCCTAGAAGACATTTAAAGGGAATTTTAAGCTAACATCTATCTAGAAAACTTCTAAGTGTAGTGTGTAAAACTCTTAATCAATAGTTATTACTATTTAATCACGTCTCAAATGTGTCATAATGAGATTTTTAATATCCCTTATTAGTTAGTTGAAATTCTACTAATTTCATTAGAATAATGGATGCACTTCCTTGGGGATATCTAATATAAGCTGAATATACGCGTAATTAATAACGCGAAATCAAATACACTCAAAGTTCAACAGAAAATCAACATCATATCCATTTGAATATTGAACAAAAACTTTGCACAGCTGAAAACTTAAGAACTTCGAATTGTTTATACAAAAGTTGTGCTCGCATCTGCAATTAGTTTTCATTAGTTTCGGCTCTCAGTTGTTGCCAAATCTAATATATGCACGACTTACACTTGTCAAAATTGGCAGCATTTAAGTCTTTGTTTTATGTGTCATTTCAGGTGCGTGATCAAATGGAATTATTACGAGTTCAACCAATTGATCAGTCAATTCCAGCCGAGGACATTATGGGCAGATCCTACTGTCGCTATCAAGGACCAAGAACGTGATAATTTCTTCATATGTACAAATTAAAACAATACACTTAACACGCGCAACACACTCACACTAACACACTAGCTCACTAACACTCGAACACTCGAACACTCTAACACACTAACACTCACAGGCCAATAAAGAGACAAGAAATTATGTCAAGCGTTCGTGTTGTAAAGTGAAACTTGTTTTAGGTTAATTGACAAAGTTTTTTCGTCCTTACATGGGAACATTTGTTTTCACAGTGTGTTTTTGTGTGTGCTTAGGTATGTGTGTCATCACACCCACAAATGCACGTATGTATTAGTGCATTCACATACTTTCAATCGCTCAGACTCCACATGGCAGCTGCTCTCTGGCAACATTGTGCGCAGCTGGCAGTGAACATAAACAAATACAAAGTGGCATAGAGCCTAATGTTACACACACACATACACATACACACACACACACTGATAGACACCTACCATATCCCCCTCATTCATTCTTAGTATCTACAAAACTGAGGTTACCATAGCTGAGCCAACATTGTGTAAATATCATTGTCATGTTTATTTTCATCTTTTGCACTTAGTAGGGCAGCAGGATTCGCAAAAAAAATAAAAGAAAATAGTTAAAACGGAAAGGAGTAAAGCAAACTTCAAGAAAAAAAACGCACAAGCAAAAAAAAATTTAAAAAAAAATGGACAAATGCTGGCTAATCAAACAACATAATAAGGAAAGTGAATCACTCCTAAGTCTCAAAATAATAAACAAAGAAGATAGTAAAATACGGAAGATCGAGGGATAATTGAATAAATAGTTTTCCATTGGGTATTTTTTCTATGAAAATGCTAGATTAAAAGATGTAGTATTATAACTAAAATATGTCTATTATTGTCATACTATTTATGTGACTAATTAAAAACCCTGGGATAGTTTCATTTGAATTACGTTGCACAAGTAGCTAACTAATATATTTTATATGTTTTAAGAAATTTTAATTCATTAAAAATAACTAAGCTTAGCTTGATAAGCTCGATAAACAAAATTCTTATTGAGTTAAACTATTAAAAAACAGAATCAAAACGTTCATTATCCATTTGATAATTCAATAAAGATTCAAATTACACAAAGTGTTATTTGATTGCATACACGTACTACAGTTAAATTTAATTGCAAACTAACCGATAATATTTCATTTAATTAGTTAATTAAAATTAAAGAATTAATTAGCCAGCGCTATTCACGCGCACATATTCAATATGGACTAATTCGACATAAGCACATTTAGCATCAGTTGGCAATTTGTATAAAGTTTTTGTTCTAACTTTTAATCAATATTCAACTAAATATTATATAATTAATAGATCCAAACAATGTAAGCCCGCCAAAGAAAAAATTGCAATTAAGTTCACAAACCAATTTAAAAGCAGATTAAAAAGGATTGTAAAACGAAAACTAATAAACACATAAGCTGAACCAAATCCAAAATATCAAATTATAAATGTTTATGATGGATCCACGAAAGGAACAAACATATTCATACATAAGCATATACACATATACTCATGTTTATGCAGAGGACCTATTTAAAAAATTCGCGATTTCATAAGGTATTAAATGGTAAATCGGGATACAATATCATAGAGTTGCTAGGGCTGCAGTCTGAAATAAAATATATGTCTTCGGTTCCCGAAGTTAGCTGTTATATTTTATAATTTTTTGTTAAAATAAGAATCTCCCATCCCTTCGATTGTTAATTGGGAACAAATCATTTTAATCCAAAAACCCCTCAAAATTTATTTTCCTTATTACGATGAACAGCCCTAACACGAGAAATACCAATACATATTTACAGCTTAAAAGGGGTGAAACAAGGTGAAGTTAGAACACACAAAAAGAGAGACAAAAAATACATGTGATCAAAAATTATATTAAATATATTATTATTAATATTACGATTATTTAATAGCTAAAAAGGTTTACAGAATAACAACACAACTACTTAACAAAATAAATAAACTAATTAGTTAATACTTCAAAGAAAATAAAAAACAAACATCTAAGGTAATTTTTACTGAATTTGCAGCAAAGCAGAAGCCAAGCTGAAACAGTTGTACAATTTGCCATATAAACAAAATAAAGTTAATGATTTAATCATAATATAATTAAATAAGCCTAAATGTACTCCTATGAAAAAATTAAAATACAAAATGAATAACATAAATATATATATAGTATATATGTGAATACAGCTGAACTCTTAAAAAAGCCAAAGGATTTAATAAAGGAGTAAAAAAGCGTAATAACTTGTAAATATTTGTATGAATAAATAGCAAACATTGTACGATTATGTATAAGATTAAAAGTAAAATTTACATAAAACGTTGTGGATAATAACCAAAAAAAAAAAATAACATGTATATTTTAAGGTATAAATTAAAATTCTTAAGTGTATTACGGGAAATGTCAAAAGTGGCCAGAGCAAAAAAAAAAAAGAAATGAAATAAAATAAATGAATTTAAATATACATAAAAATTAAAACAATCATCTACTATTATCGCAGCTACCAACCGAAGGTAAGTGTATTTATTGATTTGAATTAAAGGCTTGTGTATTGCCAACTTCGAAACAGTCAGAGTTTATGCGATTGATTTCTTGCCACATTTACAGATACCAATAACTCTTTATTTCTCATGATGAATATTTTTCTTATTATACCCTTGTCGAACTGGAGTGTCAGTTTTAATGCTATCTTGGTAAAAACTGGTACAGGTCTGTCGATATAGTGATATAGCCACAAGAAGAACAAATTCCAAAAAGCAACCTATTGTTTTTATAAAAAAACGTGTTTTAAGAGCTGTAAAAGTTATTGAATAAATGGCTTGGCGAGGGCATATAATCATCGGTGTGTCAACGAAAACCTTTGATTCTTGTTGTGCTTGTTATTGTAGAAGACTTCTCAAGAGCCATCAACACTGAAATACTTCCTGAAACTTCAATTCATTCTCCATAACATTGTTTTTTTTTTGTTTGTTGTTGCTGTTGATGTCGTTGTTGTTATCGTGCTGATTGCACTCGAAACACACACTCAACAAACACTTCAGTGCCACATACACATCCTGCAGCTGGCGCTTTTACTTTCCGACTTTTCTGGCTGTCTGCTCGTTTGTCGGTCTGTCCCATCCTGTTAACTCAGATCTGTGCACTGAGCTCGCTTGTCAATTTGTTAAAAACAAAACAGAATAGCAGTTTCAATATTAGCCTGCTGATACACTAAGAAATATCCTGTAAAAAGAAAATGTTGAAATTACTTCTTACTTCTTATTATAAAATTTACTGCCGTTTCAGATTTGGTAAAAATATTTGCGTCTATATGCTTTTTCTGTCAGTTAGTACGGGGTATATATATAAATCGATTTGCCAACAATGTTGTGCTTATCTGCATGCATTTTGGTAAAAAGCAAGCATTTTATTTCATTTCATTTTATTCGCCCAGCTAAAGATAAAAGACCAGGCGAGTTCAGTTGCAATAAAAAAGCGACTGATATCGCCCGCGGTCCTCTTGCCGTGTAATTTATGTGTGCACTGTGGCTAAAAGTTCAAGCATTGAATAATCATGAAATTTATCTCATTTTGTACAAAGGTCAAGCAGCGCTGCGCGTTACCCTTTACCATGGAGTCGTTATCCATACCACACATCACTCCGCTCCGCAGTTTTTCTATGCCCCAAAACCATATAATTCAAACGCTCATAAAACTTGCAAATATTTGGCATTTCGCAATTTTGTGTGGTGCCACAAGCGACACAAGAGCACAAAAAATAAAAAAAAAAGAAAGGAACTATGCATCAAATGAAATGTATGTTTTACATAAAATTTCAATTAAATGAAATAAAGTTTCAGTATTAAGCAATGTCCTTGGCAACGCCAGCAGTTGGTTTGCCTGTAACGTGCGTCTTTCCTAAATCATTTTGCTGGCAGATGAAATTAAACTGAATCTGGCAACAACTTTTGTTAAACATTTGTTGCCAGCTCTCGGCGAAATGCCATCATTTAGCCAAAAGCAATAAAAAGCACAATAGTATCGAAGCAAAACTAAAGCCAAGCGAAATACGAGTACTAACAGAAATTGAGGACATTGTAAGTCTGAGGTCGATCACAGTAGTTTACAAGAATCCTCAAGCATAAGACAAACTTTGCGGTAAAATAATAAATAGGCTTACAAATTAATATAAAACTATTTAAATTTTATTCAGTAAAATTTTTAACAAAGCACTCGCACTAAAGAAGGTATTTTAAATATTTGCATTTATTTAATATTTTCTTAGTTTATTAGAATCAATGTTATACAAATTTATTAGCAATTGCCTATAGTTTATTGAGAACATATCGTAAAATGTAAGTGGGGGTATATTTCATGTTATTGTATAATTTATTGAAAATATTAGTTGGTGTTTTGCTTTGATTCATTACCGTTTCTCTGAAGAGCATCGAAATAAATAGAGTATGGGGGAGGCAGTCAAACCTCGGCGGTAATAAATATATATAAAAAAACTCACAAGTTACATAACAGAAAAATGAAATAAAATAAAATAAAAGCACAAATACTAAACATTTTCGTTTAGTTTCCAATGACGATTTGTTGGTCATGCCACGCCCCCTACTGCTCCGTTTGCACCGCCTTTGCCGCAAGCAATGTTACCGCCTTATCCGGCATGTCCCTTCTCTCTCTCTCTCTCTCTCTCTCTCTCTCTCTCTCACTCTCAATGTGCGACTTTTGATGTCCAACCCGCCAACTGACCTAGCCCCCGACATTGCGACATTGTGACAGTCCCGGGCACCCGAGTACCCGGAGTCGGACCTAGACACAGTCCCAGTCCGCCGTAAAGTGCCACCAAAAAGGATTGTTGTACGCCATAAATTGTTGTATTTTATTGTCCAATTTCTTTTTATTATATTTTTGGGTTATTTTTCGCGTTGCGTTCTGTTGCTTATGCTTCATCTACTGGTTCGCTTTTCTTTTGATTTCTTTCTGTTCTTTGTTGTTGGGCACTTTGTGGCACATGCTGAGTCCGTGCTACTGCCAACTGGACGGAGCCAGACACGGGTCCAGCCACTGGATGTACACTGGACCAACTTGGCCATCATTCCCATTGTCGTTTGTTGGAAAATTGTTTTTTAAGAGTAAAAAAAAAAAACATACTCACACATACATAACCGACAAACGTTTTCTTACAATAACAGCAGCAACAAACTTGAATTATTAAATGACGATCCACAAGAATGGCAGCAGTAGTAACAACAAAAACAATTGCTGACCCTGCTTGCTGTGTGTGTGTGTGTGTGTGTGTGTGTGTGTGTGCGTGTTTTAACAATTAAGAAATTCTTGAAATATTCAGCATGTCGCAGAACAATAACATCTTAACTGAATTCTTTTCTACGCAAAGGATTACACAACAACTATATAAGTCTGAGTTGACTAGCCATATGACCTTAAACAGGTAAAGGCAGAACAGCTGAGGGTCAAGCGGTAGATTTTTTATTCATTCTTAATATTATTCACATTTATTAAGATGACCTTACCTTTAATGGGTAAATTTAATTGATATTTCAATTTCATTAAAATAGTTGCCGAAGCATCACTTACCACCAGCGGAAACAATGCAACATGGTCAATGCCACACACTTTGAGATGCTTAAAGCAATGTCATCGATGAAGGGTCCGGGCATGTGGAGGTCACAGATTTCAAATGCCGCGCCAGTAAACGGCTTTCGTTTGGTTTTCGCTTTGGCCAACTATGCGTATGCGCAACGTGGCGGCAAACATTTTAATGAGCGTTTGCATAACAAACGCGGTTTTTCACAAAACCATCTACCGATACCACGCCTCGACAGCCTCAAAGTAGGGCATAACCGCACAACGCCCCCAACTGGCAACGGCTTTTAACGCACTGTGTAACTGTAACATGCAATTATATTTAATGATGATGTTTATTGTATAATGTACTCACACACATACACACACGCTTACAAAAACGCACACATATTCGCACATACCTACACATTGAGTTTATTATAATCATATCATGATTTTTTATCTTTGGCATATGGGCATCAACAGTATCAGGCCCCATTTGAATTTACAGAAATTGATTTTGTATTAACTAAATTGAATTATTTATGATGCATTCAGACAGCATTATAAAATAAGTCAACCTACTCGCATTTATTATAGACGATTATACCCAGCGACAGCTGCTGAACGACGCTTCATATTTCACCCAATCAGGAATTTAGTTAAGCCTAACAAATCCTCACAGTTGCCGCAGACCAGCTTTGCCACAAACCATTTAAAGCTGTTCCAGAGGTGTACGATGACAACAGTTCTGTTAAGGGAATGGCTGACCACTATCGGAGACACATGCGGAATGGATTTAAAACAATGGACCGAGGTGTGTAGGCAAAGAGCTTACTAATTGGTCTGCTCTATTTAAGATAAAGAGTCGTATAATAAAATATTGTTTAAAATATGTGAATAAACTTTAACGTTATAAAAGATGTATGTATGCCATCTTCTAGAGTATCATTATTCAGAGAGTACTTAAGTTATAATGCTAACATTTTATTTTAAAGATTTATAGCATCATCTATTTCATGATTAGTCAATACATCAAAACATAGAGATTAGTTTAATGTTTAAGTATTATAATGTTATTTAGGAACCTGCTACATTGTGAGAGTTTTTCATTAGCGATTTACTTGTACCTTCCCAAAGCCTTCTTCTTCTTTGGCTGTTGACAACCGCAAGGCAATTAACGCTAAGCACCACAAATCCTTGCGGCAACTCCTTAAAATATTCCCTCAAATAAGAAAGAAAGTTTTCAAGTTGCTTGCACCCAGAACCGCTACATGTGTTGATGTTGCTTGTAAGCGGCTATCCGCTGGAATGAATCCAATTATGTGCTTAATCACTAAGAGTGAAAGAGACAGCAGATTTGATGGAGGGCATGAGAGAGTTAACTGCGAGTTAAAAGAGGTCCGATACTACAAAGAAAGGACTCGCTGACAATGCCAGCCATAGGAAGAGTTCGTGAAAGAGTCGCTCATCCACTTCAAGCATGTATTTGAGTCACATGTGCGTAACGCTTATGCGGCATGTGGCATGCGGAGTGCGGCATGTGGCATGTGGCAGGGCTTAAGGCATACGGCTGGTCGCTCAGCTCTGAGCCTTTAAGCATTAAATACTTTAACACACAAGCGCCGTTAAAATTTATTCATGGTCGTTTTTAATACTGACGGGCAACGGGGTGCTGACACGGACAGAGTCTGTCAACTTGACATGCAAATAACTGTGAGTGTGTGTCAATGTGAGCATGTATGAATGTGTAAGTGTATGCATGTGATTGCTGTCCGAGCCATTTTTTTTTAACCAACTTGCCAGCTGCCTGCTCTTTGCTTTTTACACTGTTGTGGGTGTTGTTGTTGCCGTTTGTTAAGCATGCTTTTGAAAAGCTATTGAATATGTTAACTCAGTCATCCCTTCAGAGGGGTGTCCATTTTAATGGCGATTTTTCACACTCATTTGCCACTGACTTTCACTTACCAGACAAGTGTATAACACATTTATTATACAGTTTGACCTTTTTTTTACAATCAATTGAGGTCGGATATACTTTGAGCTAAGTCTAAGCTCATTTTTACTTTATTATTTAAAGTATATGTTATTTAAAATAAATTTAAATAGAAATAGAAATTTCAAATATTTCTTCCAAGTGAAATTTAAGACAATAACTTAGACGTTATGTTACTGTATGATAATTTTTACTCTTAAATATGTGTATGGATTTTTTCATAATCGTAGGGTATACAAACTTTGATATGTAAATGTTTGCAGCATCATTTAGATTTTTTCTGCCCTTTGAGTGTCCACTGTGTGCTGTGCCCCATGGGAACGATGAGCCTAGGGCCCGCTGTGATCCAATCATCGGTTAAATGGCGAGTAAAGTGGATGGAATGGAGATGGGATGCCCTTGGCTTTCATTAGTACAGTAGTTCCCACGGATAGCGTTTGTTTCAATCGATGTTTCCGCTAAAAGCCCAATTCAACACTTTTGTACACCCGGTACCGTATTGATAAGGTGCCGAGTTGATTCTCCGATTCGGCTGTTCGAGAGCAAATATTTAAACATGTAATTTTAATTTAAAACAGAGAAAATCTGGAAAGCTGACTCGGAGGTCGCGCCTCAGGCTCGACACATGCGCAAAATATTTGTCACACCCAAGGAAAAGTTCGTTTGTAAGCTATGAAAGGGGACAGGGGGAAAGGGCACCCACATTTTCATGTCAAACTCCCCTTACCATGAGTTTCGAGTAAATTACTTGCTTGGCATTTGATTTGCTTAAAGGTTAAGTGACTGTGACATGAGAGTAAAAGGAAAATGTGCTCAGATTCAAGTGCACAGAAAGTCAACGCTACGTATACGTAATGTCAAGTGAGTTCATGCTTGGGTTTTATGCCTGTTTGTTTGCCTTTTACATTTGGTAAATAACTTGGCAACACATAGTTTGCATTTTGAAAAATATTCAAGTTCGTATCCTCTCTCTCTCTTTCTCTCCCTCTACAAAAGTTTGTGTTTGACAAATATGAAATTTTGCGGTGAAATTTTATTATGATTTGTGTTGATTTAAGTGCGGGAAAAGTAACTGACTTTTGGCATTTGCAATTAGTAAATGGCATTTGCAATTGACAATTAACAGACCACAGGGAAATTTCACTTTCCTCAGTTTGCGTTTGCTTAGTTCCAACTTAGACAACTTGCCATTTCCGTATCCGCTTTGCTTTGTTAGACGGTTTCCGATTTCCGCGTAACTTTGATTGCATTTGTCTATGTGAGATTTCAATTTCATTGCATTCATTTCTATGAATTGTTCCATAGACATCGCTGTTGTTTTTGCTGCTGCTGTTGAGAGCGCCAACTGCACTTAAAATGTTTATAAAGTTTTTTATTTACTTTATTTGTTTTGTTCGCTCCGCTGTGTGCCTTCTTCAGTTCTATTTTTGCCAACGTCTTAGTTACTCACATTGTTGCTTGTGCTCTCTCTCTTTCATACTCACTTTATTTGCCTCTCCTTCTCACTGCATCTGTGTGGGTTTCATTGTTGCGCCGACTTGCAGCCATTGTATTCCGGGTTGTTATTTGCGCTTGGTACTAAGCTTTTAATTTCGTTCAAATTTGCGTTTCCGCCTTGGCGTGTAACCAAGCAACCGCTAACTGCAGCATTTTGTTGACTACGAAATATTGTGGCAAAGACGCTTCAAAGAGACTGAGTAATCTATAAAGAAAGAGAGATATGCCGGTTCTAAGAGAAGCTGAATTCTAAACTCTGGCGTTAAAAAAAGCAATTGAAGTAGCTTGAATTTCAGATTGCAGACTTCTTTAGAAAGTCTTTCGAATCGAATCCGAAATTTCTTCTTACTTTTAAAGTGCGATCATATATCTAAGAGTGTCAAAATGCACATTCTTTGATGTTCTTGATGTTCACAGATGTTTAACAGACCACGTTTATTTTTAATTAAACTTTTCCCCAACCAAAATGCAGTCACAGTCTGATTAAAAATAATTAACTGCATATGAACAAAGTCCAGGCTTAAAACTATACCTATGAATTTACAAATAATTTTACAGATGCTGCCGGCACTCGAATCGAACCGAACCGAACCGAAACGAGGAGCAGCGAAAGTGAACCCATACCAGTGTCCATTCGTTGAGAGCCCGAAAAATGTTGCACTAAGTATCTGCTTGTTATTGGCATTTGCTGGCATTTACATTTTAATGTCGCCCACCGCAGGCCTCGCAGGGTTCGCTTGTTGAGGTCCTTGAGGCAAGGAGGAGTCCTTTTGTACTTTGCCAATTCATTTGGCTTACTCTGGTTTCCTTTTTTCTCTTCGTTTCATTTGCCCTGTGCTTTCGTTCTGTATGTTTTGCAACTTTCTGTTTACATTTGCTTGTAGCCCGTTGTTTTTGCTGTTTAAATATGCCACAGTATTTAGCATGACAACGACTTTGACAACGACAACATTGTGCACCAAATGCCCTTCCAATTCACAATTCACGGCAAACCCTCATTCCATACACATGCCACAGCAATCGCTGGGCACAGTTCAAAGAACTCTTCCGTAACTGCCAATAATTCAGTTGGTTTTTATGTTACTGGTCCCACATTTTGTTGGCATCTCTCACTCTGTCGTTCAACCTGTCCGCTTGTCTACTGTTACTTTGCTTGCCTGCGGCTTGTGCATGTTTTTATGGAATTAATTAAAACTTTTTGCTCTCTGCTCATTTGCAGCAACCAAAACAGCCAAAAAAAAAAATAAGACATCCCTAATTCATGTCTAATGATGACTGACTTTAAATCGGAGAGTCCTTACTTGCTATCAATTTTACTCTTAGCTACGATGAATATTTTTGCACACTTAAATGGAAAATATTGACCGTTACAAATTTTCCCACCACAATAAATATTATCCTACCTAGTTAAAAAATAGATAATTTAACAGTAGTACTAAAAAAGAATATTAAATTGTAGCTTCTAAATACAATATGTCTTTAATTGTATTTGATTCTTTGTGGTGACATTTTTACAAAAATTATTGGATATTATTTTGCATCAAATAGTTTTTGAAAAGTTGTTTTACTGATATTTGTTAATTAATAAAAGCCCTTGTTTCACAATGATAACAACTTTATGCAAATGATTTGGCAACGGAATGCAGATTAGACGTAGTAAGAAGCATTTCCTGTATGTATGTATTTATGTTCTGTTGACTGTCATATCGTTTTCAGTTGTTAGCAGAGCTTTGTCAAATTTGTTGCATGCCCCGTATCTGTGGAATCGTCATATGAATATATTTTACAGCAATACTGTGCCAGCTCACATCCGTTAAATGACAAATTCCAGACTAGATGGCACAAAAGAGAGAGACAAAAGAGAGAGAGTCAAAAGCAAACCAACAAAGTACAATAACAGCAATATACAAAGCAACCCTCGTTCTCCTCATTTCCCTTGTTCACGTGTCTGCGCTCATGTTTAGACCGTCAGTACTCTGATTTTATGCATTTTATTATCTGCCTTAGTCACGTTTCAATTTACGGCCCATTGGCGGTTACAATTTGCAATCACGTTTCGCCCTCGCAGACACAAACAGATCCCACACACCGAATCGAGGGACAACTCATTGTGTGTGTGTGTGTGTGTGTGTGTGTATGTGCGTGTGTGGGTGCTGCAACTTTCTCCTTTCTCCGGGCATGACACCTTTATTACGAGTGGCAAGCGGCAACCCAACTGCTGCCACTCTCTACTCCAATTGGAGCTACGAATACCACTGTGTTTATCATATGGCCGTGCCACTTATACGCTTCACTGAGCCTCCAACCACTTGGGCTGTTAGTGAGTTTGCCTTTGGCTCTGTCTCTGTCTCTGTCTTTGTCTCTTTGGTTTGAGCCTTGTTTTAGTTTTGAATTTATTGCCATTTTGTAATTTTTTTGTTGTAGTCTTCTGCTTTCCTATTGCCTTCCCTTTTTCGTCTCTTCGTGATTTTTTTTTTTGTTCTGTTTGCCATTTGCCTTTGTCTTAGTTTTATAACTTATTTTGCCGGGCAGGTGCAAATGTTCGTGGCGTCTTGTCTGTTCCTGCCATCCAGCCAAGCAACCTGGCTCGCACGTCTGCTTTGGCTTCATTGTTATGTCTTTTATCTATGACGGTTCATTGTACGTTGCCACCCTGCTTGCACCTACCTTATTCTCTTCCCTTCCCCGTCCCCTGTATCTTGCACCTGTAGCTACTGCGGCTTTGTCTCTGCCTCTGCCTCTGATTCTGATTCTGGCTCTGACTTTGTCTTTCTCACTTTGGGTCACGTGGCCAGCTACACCTGCAGTGGCAATCGTAAATTGTAACTTTTTATTACATAATTTCTGTCATTACCCGACTGAATGGTTGCTTGGAATGACTGGCTGGTTGGTGCTGCCGTTAACCCTCGTCTTGTGGCCATATTCGTAATGACTTCAATACATTTCGACTGTCGCCGCCTGACTAACATCCGCTCCCTTTGCCACGAACATTTTCCGCTGCGTGTCCTGCATACGTACGATATTGTAACTTCCTTCCTACTCCTCCCAATTCCCCCACTTATATTTGCGGGTCTTTTATGTGGCTTTTTACTACCTTTGACGCTGTCTAACTGGCCAGGCATAGTAATGTTAATTTAAAATGTAATTAGTTTAAGTAATGAACACAGTTTTGGGCGTCAGTGCACTTAGCACACTTTTTCCTTTTGCTATTTGCAATTTTGTCTCCAAGTGAGATGTTCCCAAAAACGTTGCGAACACAAATTCAACCAGTATTTATTTTCACTGATTTGTGAACAACTTTTATTTGTGTAACTTACATTCCTTATGCATTTTCTTTGAGGAGTATCTCACAGACTGATGCACAATTCTAAGTACTAATTTTCGATATTTAGCAGAAACTGTTTTCCGACACAAATACATTTATCTTTCTACCTGGCTGTATAAAAGCTTTCTGTCGGCATTTAAAATGAGTTTCGCATAACTTTCACATTTACGCTAAAGTTTTTCTCCTCATTACGCGTCCCATACACAGTACTTGGCCAGCTAATTTTTATGCTTGCTATCATAATTCAAACAGCCTTTTGATCATCAGCGTCCAGCGAGAGCGGAGAAAAAGTTGGAGAAGGAGCAGTGGGAGCACAAGTAGGAGGAGCAGCATCGATGGAGGCGTCGTCAATCTGGACAGCACTCTAATTAGTTGTTGCCTTTGCCATCCTTTGGCTTGTTAGCTTTGTCAGCTCGTTTTCTATATATATTTTTGGTTCATTAAACCAATTTCCGTGTCGCTGTCAAAACAACAATTGATTTCCGCGCCAATCGCCGGCAGTGCCTTTTGAGCATTACTTGCCGACCCTCCGACCCTCCGACCCTCCGACCCCCTGACTCTCCGACCCGCCTGCGGCTCTTCCAAGTCTCCTTTCCCTGGGTCCTACAGCATGCTGCGCTTTTCACAGTTCTTTTTCCGTCATTTTCTTGTGAGCTATTTACTGGACTGGCCTTCCTTTTGCGGCTCGCCACTTGTGTTTACATTGGCAGCTGCTGACAGTAACGAGTTGTTCTACACACGTCCACATGTCCTTGTCCGTGTCCGTTTTTGTGTCCGTGTCCGTGTCCAGAGTGAACATCCTTTGTCAGCACATCGCCTGTTTGTCTATCATTTTGTGCGACAGCAATGCTCCAACGTACTTGCAAATATTACAAAAATTCTACAAAATTTCTTGGTCATGACAGACACATAGACATGGATAGCAAGTGGACCAAGTAATCGATTCTGTTATCGATGATGTTTGCAATAATTCTTACCGCTAGCTATATTCACTGCAATCTTATCACGGGCTTCACAACTGTCTCAGAAATTTTGTATTTAATTTAATAAGTGTTCTTGATCCACATTCGATCGATAAATGAATATTTATATTTTAATATCGTTATACTTACACTTGATTATATATAAAAAATTAATTGTAATAAAAAGATTTTAATAAACTATTTTTTGTAAAGATTTAATATTCTACTTATATATCTGATTTTAATATATTTTCAGAGTACAAACATTTGCGAGACTTCATTTCAAGCTTGTCTTAATTTTTTTATACCCGTTACTTATAAAAAATAAGTATAAGGGTATATTGTGTTCGTTGGAATGTGCGTAACAGGCAGAAGGAGGCATCTCCGACCACATAAAGTATATATATTCTTGATCAGCATCAACAGCCGAGTCGATATAGCCATGTGTGTCTGTCCGTCTGTCCGTCTGTCCGTCTGTCCGTCTGTCTGTCCGTGTGAGCGCCTAGATCTCAGAGACCATAAGAGATAGAGTAACCAAACTTTCACACGTAGATCTGAAATGCGTTGGAGCAGGTCAAGTTTGTTTTAAATTTTGGACCCGCCTCCTTCCACGCCCGTAATTCGCGAAAAACTGGTCATCCGTCTGTATAAACACAAGGATCTCAGACACTATAAGAGATAGAATAACCAAATTTGTCACACAGATTTCCATATACCTCACGCAGATCAAGTTTGTTTCAAATTTAAGCCACGCCCACCTCCGCCCCCGCAAATCGCGAAAAACCACCTCACCCACAATTGTTCATATAATACGTATTTTTTGGTAATAACCGATATCTGTTATTATTATCTATTATCCCACTGAATCGCAACAAGATCGGACAAGTAGAACAGCAGTTATTGCGTGTCTAAGTTGTTAAATCAACAGGTTCCCCCTAGAGTATGCAATAGTTTTTGTATTGTTAAACCTTATTAGAATGCTTCAAATTCTCAAGTAATTCTGGCAACGCAAATATGACATTATGATTGAATCGCTAATGTATTGAAATAAGTAACGGGTATCCTATGGTCGGGATCTCGACTATAGCCTTTCCCACTTGTTTCTGCTTATATTTGCATTCCACTTCCCTGTCATAATTATACCCGTTACTTATAAAAAATAAGTATAAGGGTATATTGTGTTCGTTGGAATGTGCGTAACAGGCAGAAGGAGGCATCTCCGACCCCATAAAGTATATATATTCTTGATCAGCATCAATAGCCGAGTCGATATAGCCATGTGTGTCTGTCCGTCTGTCCGTCTGTCCGTCTGTCCGTCTGTGTGAGCGCCTAGATCTCAGAGACCATAAGAGATAGAGTAACCAAACTTTCACACGTAGATCAGAAATGCGTTGGAGCAGGTCAAGTTTGTTTCAAATTTTGGACCCGCCTCCTTCCACGCCCGTAAATCGCGAAAAACTGGTCATCCGTCTGTATAAACACAAGGATCTCAGAGACTATAAGAGATAGAATAACCAAATTTGTAACACAGATTTCCATATACCCCACGCAGATCAAGTTTGTTTCAAATTTAAGCCACGACCCCCTCCGCCCCCGCAAATCGCGAAAAACCACCTCACCCACAATTTTTCATATAATACGTATTTTTTGGTAATAACCGATATCTGTTATTATTATCTATTATCCCACTGAATCGCAACAAGATCGGACAAGTAGAACAGCAGTTATTGCGTGTCTAAGTTGTTAAATCAACAGGTGCCCCCTAGAGTATGCGATAGTTTTTGTATTGTTAAACCTTATTAGAACGCTTCAAATTCTCAACTGGTTCTGGCAACGCAAATATGACATTGGGCTTGAATCGCTAGTCGGGACAACTCAAATGGTACTGATGATAGGGAGTGGCATCTCTTGAATCAGCTGTACCATGTCATGCTTCATGCTTTTATGAGAGTGTTGTGTGTTGTTGGTTGAGTCATGTCACCTGTTCCACAGAGGACGACAGGTGGCTACTTTAGGGAGTATTCAACTAAGTAACAACAACACACGATGGCATCCAAACTTTTTTTCATTATTGACCCTTATAATTCTTAAATGGTTCTAGGGACAAAAATATGACATTAAGTTTAAATTGCTGGTCAACTAGCAGAAACGGTTCTGAAGATGGAGAATGAACATCTCTTGAAACTGTGCTCCTTGCATTTATGCAAGTGTTGTTGCTTGTTGGAGTGACATAATCGACAATAAACCAACAAAAGACACAATTTTTGTTTTTTCATAATTGATCTCATACAATAAGCCAGAAAGGCTTAAATTGATAAGGGTATATTGTGTTCGTTGGAATGTATGTAACAGGGTGAAGGAGGCATCTCCGACCCCATAAAGTATATATATTCTTGATCAGCATCAATAGCCGAGTCGATATAGTCATGTCCGTCTGTCTGTCTGTATAAACAAAAGGATCTCAGAGACCATAAGAGATAGAGATACCAAACTTTCACTAAAAGACTTTTATATACCCCACGCAGATCGAGTTTGTTTCAAATTCAAGCCACGCCCCCCTCCGCCCCCGCAAATAGCGAAAAACATTCTGAACAAAGAAATCTCAGAGACTAAAAGAGATAGAGTAACCAAATTTGGCACACAGATTTATATATACCTCACGCAGATCAAGTTTGTTTCAAATTTAATCCACGCCCCCCTCCGCCCCCGCAAACCACCACACCCACAGTTTTCAAGATAGTACGTTTTTTGCGATTATTAGCGTTATCTATTAGAATTATCTATTATCCTACTGAATCGCATTAAGATCGGACATGTAGAACGACAGTTATGGCGAATTAAAGTTTTCAGATCAAAACAAGTATTTTCTTTAAAGTACTTTTCAATATATTAAAGTAAGTAACGGGTATCATATGGTCGGGATCTCGACTATAGCCTTTCCCGCTTGTTTTATTTGTTTTCTTTATATATATTTTTTGAGCTTTAAAGTATCTGCTTTGGCTGCATTGGCAGCATGTTGCTGGGGCAATATGATTGAGCACTGGGGCGTATACGTGCTGCCAACATGTGTCTGTTCGGCATGTAGAAATTGCAGAGCATTTGCAAACAGGCTGCGTGCAACGCTATTTAAATAAATATATACTTCTGCATTTGTGCAGCTGCAAAGGAAATATCAGCACTCGCTGAAGGCATCAAGGCAAACAAATATTAAAAGAGGCAGCAGCAGCCACGCAGCATGAGAAAGAGCAATGGGAACAGCTAAAAGCCACGCATAATTTACCAATGGGCATGTCGATGCACGGAATGTGGCACATGCCACACCCTGAGTTGGAGTCCCAGTCGATGTTCGGCTCCTTTCTATGCACCTTTCTATGCCAAAATTACGTTGTGCCTTTGCCGTGCGATTTATTTAACGGTTTTCTGTAGGACAGTACGAGTATCGCACATTGCGTATACGATACGTTGCCGATGACGACACCAATTCAGTGAAGCGAATGCGAATACACAAATGTATCTCGATACAAGTGACGTGTAGACACATACGCGTACTTACGTGTATCTACATCCATATGTATATATAAGTTTGGCTTTTTTGGTTGCACATTTTGGAACGTCAAATAGCATCGATTGTTTTTAGCGGGATTTGACACTCATTGAGCAGCCTTATGCCAGTTGACAGCTATTGAAGATGGAATCGATGCTATTCGGATGCATTCAGTGGTTACTGATGCATTCACATGCTATTCTCATGTTAAACACAAGCTCTGAACTGATCTGAATTGGATTTGTCAAGCATATAAAAATGCAAACTGTAGCTGGAACAGTGTGCAAATTTGAAATTTACGAACGCTTGATAGGGACATGTATGATTCTGAGCTTATTTTGTTCTTTTAACATGAAATGTTTCAATAAAAGTTAATAATATTTCTCATAGTACAAAGTACTGTGAACAAAAAAAAATACCAATAACGGAAGAAACAACAAAACTAACCAAACACTTAAGATCCGATTATCATATATATTCTATGGCTCATTAATAATCTCTCTCTTCTGTCAGTAAGTTGGAATAAATATTAAATAGAATGAAGTTTCTTTGGGTTAATCAAATTTGGGTACGTATTCAGATTTTATGAGGTTTAATTCAGAGTCTGGTCATATTTTATTTAAAATTAGGCCACCTTTTCAACGAATAAATGGCTTAATAATTACAGTGACATAATTGTCAATTTAGTCAAGAGCATAATAAGCAAAATTGTGTTGATTAATATTATTAAAATGTTCAAATAATCATTTGAATTATGGTTGAACGTGGCTCCAAACCTAATTGTACATATACGGGTGTGTGCGGGTGTGAAGCTCATATTATTAATTCATTAAAATTCATAGCTCAAACACTCACACGAATGCATATACTAATGAATTTCAAAACTAATAATAACTTAAGCTTTCTAATTAGGTGTCGGTCCCTGGAGGTAGATGGGATGCTGCTATTTTGCCATTTTGGCCCAGCAGTTCAAGCTCTCGGTGTGTTTGCGGTCATCTGCAGCTCATTTGCCATACATATCTAATTTATTTTACTAATTTAGCACATTCGCACCTCTTCAGGTTGATTGCGCACGCCAGGCAGCTATGCAAAGTGGACACGGCCACGGCAGCCTCTGAGGTCAAGTCATCAACCGGCACTCCGTGTGAGCCCAGAGCCATCAGCACCATCTACTCACATCTACTCACACCGACTCTCTGCTTATAGCACACACGAGGGAGCTCCACATTAATGGACATCCAAATAATCAAAAACTAAATTTTCGTAAGCATCAACTGTCAAGTCCCTCGGGCTTATGCCGAGCACTGACCATGCTCCTATATATAGTACGTGTACTATAAGGTTATATAAACTGACGTTTTCGATTTGCAAACCGACGGACATCACGTAAGAAGACAAGCAAAGGGAGCTACTCAAACAAATTTGTGGGCGTGGCAAGGGAAGCAGTGCGAGTGAAAGAGTCAGTTTCGACATTCATGAATTCATTCATAAATTATTGGTCCCAGTGCAGTCATAAAGTGACCGAAGCAGCCACCAAATATTGCACGATTGCATATGGCCAACATCAAGGACCAAGACACTGACCCATGACCAATGAGTGGGTGGAGTTATGTAAGCCCTAGCACATGGCCTTTGTTATTGGACCAAACCGATTATTTATAGTGGTTTGAAGTAATTGCTTTGATTTTTTACCATATCCTGGGAATTATAAATTTTTACTGTTGTTCAGTGATAGAAAAAATTTGAGTTTCCAATATTGATGCAGAATCAAATTATAAAGAGCTGAGCTGTCAATTTTTAATGAAAATTGAATATATTATTTCAATTGAATATAAAAAATATTAGCCAGTTAAAATAGTTAAAAGTTGCTTCCGTGAAAACCGAGTTGTATTTATCTTGGTATTTTTCCATCACTACTAAGTTTGGCCATTTGGCTACTGGCTTTATATGCATATTTATTTTTTCTTTAAAATTTTTTGTTATATTATTATTAGAAATTGCGACAATGGACTGTCTCCAGCTGTGATTCTCGTACAGTATCAACTTTTTCAAGACCATACAAAAACATCAAAGCTTATACTAGCTCACTAGAAAACATTTACCATAAATTGATACATGTGTGCTTACGACAAGTATTTTCATCAACAAAAGGTACAAAAGATATTGTATTGCTGGTGCTGTAAAATTTATAATAAAATTGCTTTAAAAACTTAAATAATGGATCTCGAAGTTATATATACATCTTTCCCGTTGTGGCCCAAAATCGTCGGTCAAGCGGCTTAACATTATGACATTTATTATTTAATGCATAAACTTCGAATAACAATCGAAATTCAGCATTACAAATCTCTTTTAAACAACACAATATGAAATTATACATTATAATAATTACTAATTTAATATAAAAATTGTTCAAAAGTTAATATGTTCAATTTGTTTGACAGTGCAACGAATGCAGGTCCTGTAGTTGTGGTACAATATGTATCAAAACACACTCAACTTAGTGTATGCCAATTACAAATGTATTGGGTAACAAAAGAGACTAATTTCTAGTTGGTGCTGTAAACATCGTTCAAAATAAGTTTTGGAAAGTTGAAACATTGTACTGTGAATCACAATTGTGGGCCAATGGGCCAATGCCTAATAAGCATCTAAACAGCCGTAGGCAGTGTGACCAGAGCAACATCCAACAAGAGGATGCCAACACGTGTTTTGGCTTAGTAACTCTATATGCGAGTGCAGTGTATGTGTGTGTGTTTGTTGTGCGTGATGTATGAATGTGTGTCAGTGTTTTTTGCCTGCTATTTTTGAGCCAGCAAATACAAAAGCGTGAGAGTTGCATGAGGCAGAGAATGCATTTTGATTGCATTCACAGTGGTTCAGAATGCATTTGTGTAGAACTATGAGTAGAAGTAGAAATAAATTGTTTTAATGTTATTTACAAAAATAACGTGTTCAAGAACTTACTTAAATAAGCATTACAAGTTATTATTCTTATATACAAATGTACTCAATATTTAGTGGTAATTTCAAGTTATTAATCATCATTGAAACGTGTTTAGTATTGATTACACATATATTTAATGATACATTATACAGAGCTGTGCCACTGTGCACTGAGATGATTGCGTCGCTTGTGTTTTGTGTTGTTTTAAGCCAAGAGGCATGTAAGAGCAAAAAATCATTGCATAAATTATGAAGCAAAAGTAACAAAAACCTCGACATGCATGCAACAAATATGCATAAGTTCAGCAACATTGTTGTCACCCCTTTTCCGGCTGTCCGACTGTCCGGCTGTCCGCCTGTCTGTTTGTCCGATCGACCAATTGTCCAGCCGTTCGTATGAGGACATTGTCAGGTAGGTGCAGTATCTGATGCAATTGCATCGTGGAATGTTGTTCTTGCTTGTTGTTGTTATTTTTGTTGCAGTTACTGTTGACGATACAGTTGCTGCTGCTGTTGCTGTTGCTGTTGTTGTTGTTGTTGTTGTTGCTGCTGTTGTTGCGGTCGTTGTTGTTAGTTTTGTTATGTTATGCAGCCATCGCTCATCTGACTTCTTGACTGCCAATTAAAGTGACACGTTGTCTGTTTGTCTTGTCGTTGCCTGTCAGCATAACGGTGAACTAAATTGAACCGAATGTCGATGCCCAAACTTCCTCCTCCTCTCAGTTCAGTGCCACATGCCACTTGCTACATGCTACATGCCACATGCCTCATGCCCCGTTCCCCATTCCCCAATGACTCTGACACTTGCTCATTTATTGTCATTTCTAATTTATTTCGCTTGACATTCATTGTCCATTTAGGATTTATATGCAACACACTGCTCATTCCACAGCATCCTGTTTATGTTATGTTTGCTGTGCCTTGCGGTTGCTCGACCAATACCCAATTATCCTGCCTTCTGACTCACTGTCTGCCTGTCTGCCTGCCTGACTGTCCGTTGTCTGTTGTGGTTTATTGGCTAACTGCTGTAAAATTGATAAAGTTGACTTTCAACATAATCAAAAGTAATAAATATTGTAGCTGCTGTGCTTGAGTGCAGTCATTGCCAGCACGACGTCACATGTTTGTCTCATATCCTGCTCTTTTATCTCCATCTCTCTCTCTATCGCTCTCACTTTCACTCTCTCTCTCTATCTCTAATTCTCTCTTGCTCTTATGCGCTCTCTGTTTTACGCTGTCTTGCTGACAGTAAGCGAATTTATTTGTTTGATTCGATTTGATTTGGCCAACTTGAACGCAGGTCTTTGACTATATCCTTAGCTTTTACGTGCCAAACGCATCGCAAATTGGGTCAACTTGGCTTACATCTCAGAGCACGCTCCATGTCTCACAGATGTCGTCTCATTGCAGACCATTCTAACTTACTTCCGACCTGCTTCGATTTCCTGTCTGTATTTGTTTGACCTCTATTAAATACATACATATTATTATGAAAGCTTTTATTATTAACTAAAATAAATATTATTGTCTGACGTTGAGTATGTTTATTAGTATTCACCTGCAAAGGACTAAGGTATTGATGGAACTTCATTTGAATTATTTATTTATTTTACTAAAATTTAAAGACAGCATGGAATTAATTAAAATCATTTCTTGTCAACTATAAATTTTACAATTTGTAAATTGTCATTTTATATTTCAAATGGTTTAACTATTTTTCAGGACAGTATTGACATTTTTGCGACACTTCTATTCTTCTGGGCTTTGTGCTAGACAAAAGACAATTTGGTAAATGTGTACCAAGTGCTCTGTCCCGCTTGCCACTGACTTTGTCTGTAGTTGTTACCACTATCATCGACCTCATCCCCTGCCTCGCAGCCAATGCTGATTGTTCCTGTGTCTGTCAGACTCTTGTCTTGTCCCTGCTCATGTTTGCTTGATTTGCAGTGCTCGTATCACGGAAAATATCAAATTTCAATAAATCAAATTCAATTTGGGCACACACACTCACACAGATACATACTTACATATATGGCTTGTGATAGTAATATGTCTTTGTTTCTGTCGCTGGCAAAATATTTGCACAGTCTTGTTGTCTGGAGCTTGGGCTCGAAATCGGGCTCGGGGTCGGAGTCGGAGTCGGTCTCCGGCTCACTATTTGCCTTGCTTATTTGTATGACTTGCTAGGCGTGAGTGTGAGTGTGCGAATGTGTGTCCACATTTGTAATTGTATTTGTGTATTTGATTGTCATCAGTTTGATACACACTTACACACAAACACACTTGGCGTTGTGCCCGCTCAAGCGGATCTGCTTCTCAAGGGCAACATTCACTCGTATGCGAGCCGGAATTGTATTGTTTATTTTCTTTGATATGATGAGGGAACAAATATGTGTGTGAGTGTGTGTCTTATGTATTCCAAGTGCGCCAACAGCTGGCGAAAACATATATCAGTTATATGTATTTGGCATCTTTATATTATGATAATTATTATAATTATGATTCAAATTGCTTTCACTTAATATCGTCTTTATTTTAATAATTTGGTAGTTCTGCAAAATTGTCAAGCAATCAAAATGCTCTCTTAAAGCCCACCTTTTGCGAATTTCATTAATTTTTGCAGTATGTCACAAATGATATTAATTAAGTAGATGCTGTGTACGTATACGTAATATGAAAGCTACTTGTCTTTGCTGCTGCATTTGTTTATTCAATATGCACGTGTGATGTTGAAGATGAGTGTGACGTTGCCCTAAGCTCAACGGAATCAACGGAAATTATATGAAAAACTTATTTTATTTATTTTTTTGCGCTCACAGTATTTCGCGTGAGTTTGGGCCAACGTCAACGGTTGATAAATTCAATTTATTTTTCGGCATATTTTTTCTTCTTATTTATATACATATAGTACATATGTGGGTGTGCGGGTGTGCGAGTCTGCGATAATGTGTATGGGGCAGGGAGAAACGACAGATGTTGGCAGTGTTTCCGTCGCGTATTTTCTTTCCATTTATATGGCCAAATTAGCTAACTATTTGTGTGAGTTAGGCGCACGGTCGCACGCTCGTACATGCACATAAAAGACCGAGCTCAAATTAAATGTACCATACATTTATGGGCCAACCCAAAAGAAATCGAAAGCAATTTTGGCATTAGTTTTTGCGTTTTTTTGAAAGTGGATTTGGATATAACATTCAACGAATATTGTGGTAAGCTTTGTCCGAAAACCAATTGAAACAGTTTTAAAAACTATTTATCGAAATAATAGCAAAGGTAAAAAGGGTAAAACAAATTCATATAAGCTGTAAGATGACAATTTAAATTGGAATTGTAAAATCCACACGAAGTTCTGAAAAGATGTTTCTTAATATAATTATTATTATATTCTTGTTATTTTTTTAATTATTTCATAATAGTTTATGAAGAAATTAAATGAAATATAAAAAATATATATGTAAATGTACGGGCATCCCAAACGGTAAGAGGATAAGATAACACAAATCCAATATGACAGCTTGGGAATGTTACTTGATTATCTGAAGCGTTTAATCGAATATTAGCATTGATTTTTCTAATTCCCTTTTGTTGTCATTGCCTTTGAATATATATATTTTTAGGAGTATGTTAGTGTCAAAGGGCAGCTTATTAAAAAAAAAATATATAATGTGAAGGGGGTTTTTGATGATTTATGATTTACATTTCCGCACAAACTCTGAATATGTTTCATTTTGCTTTAATTTGCTTCACATAGTCTGTCTGTTGAGGCAGGATAAAATCTATTATAACGCCGTATAGAAATATGTAATTTCTTTATTTATTTATGGTTTTATCTATTCCTGGGTTTATCAGAAAATTTGTACATTTATTTACATGGAAACTATTTTCTTGAGAAAGTCATAAACCTTCATTTATGTATGACAAATCAAATTCACTCAGGCGAGGACATTTCCGTTTGTGTCTCTAAACTAAATACATTTCCGTTGCTTAGTCGACTTGGGTTTGGATTGAGTTGGGTTGGGTTCAGTTAAGTTTTGCTGATATCGTGTACGAGTGTGTGTAAATGGTACCCTTTTTCTCATTCAATGGTACTGAGAACAGTTAAGTAGAATGCCATTCGTCGCCTTTCGCTGCGTTGTCTTCGCCGTTGTCCTTTGATGCGTCATTTTTCAAGCTCTTTACTTGTCGCCGTGTAGTTGATGCACATTTATAAAGGCAGCTTTGCAATGTGCTGGCTAAAATGATTGCATTTAGACGCTGCTAGCTACAACAACAACAAAAACAACAACAGCAACAACAGCAACAACAGCAACAACAGTGTCAACAACAAGGACCTAGACAACAGCATATGCGAGGCAAACAGAAGCCTCTGCCGAGACTATTTTAGTTAAATTAATGATGCTCTATTTGCCGTGCAAGTGCCAGCCAAAGGCTGCGATAAGTGCTGTCAGTGTGAGTAATACGCAGATATGAACACAGCTGCTACGGCCATGTGCAGCCATATGCTCTGAGTTCACCTATTTATATATAAATACACTACCATATAATTATATTGTCCTAATTACGACGCCTTTCAAATCGCTTATCAATTTGATATTAATTTTAAAGAAAGGGTGAAAGTAGAGCTTCAAAAGTTCCATAATTGGCTTTACTTGACTCAGTCTGCAATAACCTAGCAGAAATATATATTTCGCTTCTTTTTATACTTAGCTTAACATTTTCAATAGACAAAAGTTAAGGTATAAACCAAATCCAAATTTAATCCGCTCAGTATCGTCTGACTCCTGTTTAGTATTAATCTATGATTTCACGGTGACATTAACTTTTTTAAAATAATAAGTTTAAAATAGCCATTAATTTATGCACTTAAAAGCAATCCAGATGAAACAATATTACACCCTGGCGACTGACATATAAACCCATTGTTCGCCTACATCAACGGCCGATTATCGGTTTCAATAATGAGTATAGGACCATGCTGGGAAAGTTGCTGTTGGGATACCAAAATTTATTGAATTGCCGGCCACATTCAATTCCGGTTAATTTATGCGCACATATATAACACACAGACTTATATCAGAAGCCGCAGAAATTTGTTACAAATTCCAAAAATTAAATTGACGAGAATATTGTTGGCTTAAATTGCTATAGCCCAGTAAACTCAGTAAAAAAAAAACCCTTTAAAAATCAAGTATAATTAGAAAACGTTTCTGTCGTTGACATCTGAATGAAATTGGAATTTGAATTTAAATCCTGTTGCAAACGAGTATATATAATTTACAATTTTAGCGGTTTATTTATTTACTTGAATATGTCTGATGTACTTTAATATTTACTTTAAATTAACCCAACTATTAAATTTCTCTGCCCTATACATAAATCTCCATCCGATTGTAAAATCAAAACCAATTCCGGAAACAAACATTACTCCGAATTTAAAAAAAATCTAATCAATACTTCAAGTCTCTAAAGACACAGACAGAAAACACAAATACAATTTACAATGTTCACATATGCAGAATAAAATTTTGACAAAAGATTTGCAGCAGTCCATAAAATGCATATGAGTCAAGTTTTTGAGTCCGAGTGCTTGAATATAAAATATGCCTCAAAGACATATTCTTCCCATCAGCTTCCCATGCGTTCTCAAATAAATATTTCAAGCACTTGCAGTCCTCTAGATGCAAACACAATCTGCTGCTGTGCCTGCTGTTCAACTTACCATAAAATTGGAAAACAAATTGTATTATTGAAATTGAAAATCACCAAAATAAAAGCAGTAAGGATGATGCTCCTAAAAGGATGCAACTCGAATGGTTTGAACGTGCTGTTTAAGTTGCTTTTAAGCCTAATTTGATCGAATTTGCTTAGATATGAGTTGTGGCGTGAGTATGGAAGAGTGGCTCAATCAGTTTGCACTCATTTGGATTGAATTAAGTGTTGTTAAATGATCTGTCTTATGTAGTTCAACTATTTACAGCATATAAAAATTGTTAAGGCTTTGCAAAGGTCCTAAAGTTCATCCATATAATATTCAAAGAAACTTGAAACTTTGGAATATCAGAAGATATGTGTGATGAGGAATTTGAATTCAAGTGAATCTATTGGGCAACCACAAGTGCATTCCAATTTGTATGTAGAAAGGACAGCATCCTTTATATGCTTAGAGAATTTCAATTATTTTATTAGCCACGTGGCGTATGGTTTCTCTAACACAAAAAGGTATAACATGAAGGCTATCATGCTCAGGTGAAAGTGTGTTGGGCATTGTTTATGTAGACGGTTTTATAACCGGTAGCGATTATTATGAAATATGCAGAATGCTTAAGGGAGAGGAATGGGGTCAAAGCCTGGCTAAGGAAGCCTTGTGCGAGGGTATATATCTTTCGTGTATGTAAGTATATGAAAGCATATTTACTAATAACCCAATATCCTTTTCCAGCTACAAAGGCGCTTTCAGCGTCAGCCTGGCCAGGCACAATAAAGCCAAAAAAGGACATAGAATGTTTGAAAATGGAAGAGTCTATCGACGCTAGTTTTGTATTTAGTTAAGTGCTTTGGGGCAAGTTCGGCTAAAAGGGATACTACATAGAACAATGAGATTTTGCCCTTGCTCGTGCATATTTTTAATTAAAGCATAAAAGCCGAAAAACAAAGCATGCTCTGGGCAATAGAGTGGGGGGCAGAAGCAGAAGCAGAAGAAGAACAAGAATGGTAACGAGTTGGCACACGCTCGGCGGTATGGGCCTAAAATAAATGAAATATTTATTAACAAACCGTCGACATTCTTGGCAGTTTTGCGCGCGTAAGTGAAAACCACCAAAAACGAAGAAAATAAAATAAAACCAAAAAAAAAAACTACAAACAAAACCATAAATGAATTCAATTACATTAACTTTTTTTTTGTACTATCTCTCTCCCCTTCATTCTCCTGCATACTTCATCTCTTTCCCTCTGTTGTTCTGCGTGAGAGAGGTGGATATGTTATATTTATTTATACGAAGCCATCGCGAAAAGCAATAAAACGCAAAAAGACCAACAGCCTCTGTGCAAGAGCGAGAGAGAGAGAGAGAGAGAGAGGAGAATGGAGGATAGGGTAAAGAGCATCGAAAATAAAGCGAAAAAATAAACAAGAGACGAAAATTCAACGTACGCGAACCGCAGCAATTTAAACAATGTCCAATGCAGTCCAAGTGGTTTTTACACTCCACAGCTGACTGGCAACGGTGATGGTGCTATCGGTGGATCGCCATATCCCCATATCGCCATATCCCCATATCGCCATATCGCTGAATTGCTGGGTGTTGTAGCTGCATACTAAAGAAAACAGTTAAACCCTAAAGGCCAACCATGAAATAGTGATGGATGCTGTGGCTTTGTACATAGGTAAACTCAAGGTATTCCAAGGACCAAACGATTGACAAGGTGAGCAATGAGAGAGAAGATAAAAGAAGCCAGAAAAATGGATTTACCTTAAAGCAAAGTGTTTTTACTTATACTAAGTTTCGACTCTGGTAATCCTTTTGCTGCATTTCAAGTCACAAAGTCATTAATCAGGTTCATGAACCCTGTAAGCCATTGCGAATTCAACTTGGTAATAGCTTATAGATATAGATTACGCTTGACCAAAAGACTTACAAAGTTTGAAGCAACTTTTTTGGCCAGGTAGAGTATACAGTTGAAGTTGAGCTGGTCACACAGTTGTCACCTGTAGTTTACCTGCAATCGGACATTAAAATGTATTTATATAAGTAAACGTCGACCTGTCTCTCTGCCAACTTGCAGGTGCAGTTATTGGCATTATCTGCCCTAAGGCGTGGCACCGCTTAACCGCGACTCTCTGTCGATATCGTGTTGCCTGTGTTGTCTGTGTTGCCTGTGTCCTGTGGCTGTTGGCTCGGGGGCGTTAACCGAAAATCGATGGCTGGGCAAATGGAACGGATGATGTATGCGGTCAGCGTCTGCCAAGTGGAAAAGTTGTGTACTCCTAGCTGTATCTGCACCAAAGAGGCAAGAGGGAAGCTCCAGCTCCAGCTCCAGTTCCAGTTGCCGCTGCTGTGGCAGTTTATGTAATTGGAAGCTGTGGACCAACAGCCTTAAAATGGTCAGGCATTGTTTACACGCTTTCGCTCTCATCAACAATGATTAACTGCAGCACGGTGACCATGTGGCACCTGCAGACGATGCACACCATGTGCTTCAGTTTGTCGTCCACTTAACTGACTCGGACCGTAATGTGAGTCGTCAATCAGCTCCGGTTACGTCAGCAACGGATACAATGGTAACCCTCAGATCTGCGGATACATGCGTTCCGATGCCAGCAGGTTGAGCAGACGGGGGCCAGATGCTAATGGACACCCATTAAACACTCGCTGTCAAAGTGCCCATAAGACTGTCTGTCGTAGAGGACTCTTCTCAAGTTGTTGACACCCAGGTAAATGCTCCGGCGGACTATGGCAAGGGGAATGAATGCGATATTCAGAGAACTACAAATCAGAAACTATAACCACATGACGAATTGATGTTCCAAGAATGTTAAAACATAAATAATCTAGTCTTAGATAAGCAATTAACTAAAATGATCTAAAACTAAATATGGTCTTTGTCATATAGTACATACATAATAATGTCCAGTTCAAGTCGCAATCGATTGAAAACTTAACTAGTTCTTGTGCTTGTATTTGTCATTTCAATATTACATTTTGTGACATGCACATACTTGCACAACTTTGAATATAAACTCTCTGGGATTGACAGCTTCTCTATGCGAAGTTCTTGAGTGCAACAAATTTCAAAGACATTTTATTAGCGTCATGTGCATTGGGCAATAAAACGAATTTCAACCACAGTTCGATACGTTTGTCTGACGTGAATGAAGCTGTCGATTTTCATAGCTTGTAATGCGCAAAGTTCTCCAGAAGTGAAAGATATTTGAAATATATACTACAGAATATTAATTTTCGTAGGCTTCTTCAGCTTAGAATACACGTTCCTCTATTAATGTTAGTTAATTTCAACTTTAACTACACTGAAATGTCTTTGATCCCTGAGGCGTATGCCATGGGGGTAGAGTCATCTTTAGACTTCATTTAACTTGGCTAGCATTGTGGTGCGGTTATCGTTCAGTCTGGCAACGTTCGCGGCGGCAGCAGAGCAAACATTATCATCGACATAGAATAAACATGCATAATGGAGCATCTTAAATGCAACTTATTTTGCATAGTTAAGCATTTGAGTGGCATCAGCAATGTAGGGGCTGATACTTCACTAACTTTGATACTTCCACTCGACTCGACTCGACTCCACTCGCCTCTGTGTTGGCTCTGCTCGAAGGTACACAGGAAACTCAATGAAAATATCTAAAGTTGGCAGCGCACAGCAGCCACAGTGCCTATAAAAAGTATGCCCCTCTGAGTCTCTGTCTAGCCAGAGCACTGAACGCTGCTCTGGCTCTTGCTACGGCTCTGGCTCCGGCTCCGGCACCAGCACCGGCACCAGTAACCGCACCATCTCGTGGAGCAGGCCGACATTTTTGTCAGCCACTTGCCATATTTACACCAATTCCCTTGTCTGTGTGCGAGGCATTTCTGCCTTCGCCTGTTTCTCGGTCCGGCTGCTCTTTGGATTTTTCTTTTCTCGCTGTTTTGTTGTTGTTGTTATTGTTTTTTGTACACGCCCACAATAGCAATATGCCGCCTCTGTGCAGCTACTACTGCTCCTATTTGGCTGAAAAATTTAATGTTGTTGCTGTCTTCGTTGCGTTGCGTTGCCTTTGTCCTATTACTGGCCAACATCATCATGAGCAGTGAGTTAACCGGTCAGTCTGCTAGCCTGCCAGCTACCTTGAAGCTTACAAAAGTTTGTCTACTCGTTATTTTTAAAGCCGTAAAGCGGGTAGTTATAGGTTTGGAAGAGCTTAGCAAAATGTATATGCTTGTAAATGTACATTATTGTAAAAAAAAAACTACATAATATGGTAAACTGAAGTTTCTAAGTGCAATAAACTAACCATTCACATATATTCAAGTACAATAATTTTGTAAATCAATTTTTAAAAATGAGTTCTAATTAATTATATTAATATCATGTAAACTTCTCAATACTTTTTCGTTTTCTAGGGTATCAGCACTTCTTTTCTGTAAAACAGATCCCGGTATGTTTTTATTATTCTGCATTTTCTTTAGCTGTTTGCACTTTGTTCGTTGTCGGCATTGCTTTTCAAAGGCATTATATTCAATCATCGGGTTAATCATTAGACAACAAGCAACGCAAACTGACTGACAACAACACGGACACGAACACAGACACGAGAGATGGAGAACGGAAAGAGGGAGAGACAAGGATGTCAGTCAGAGTGTGAGTGATTCTCTGGGTGAATTTTAAATGGATTTGCAAATTGTGCATATTAAATGCAGCATTTGTGTTTGATCATTCTTAAAGCACACAATCAAGAGCCATACGCTGCGTATGCTTAATGCGAGCTCTTACTAATGACTTTAGCGCTTAAGACTACACTAATTAAGTACAGTCGTGGCAAATTTCACACATCGCTCATACATGGAAATGTTGATACAGACACCTTTTGGGTAATTATATTGTTCAGTGAATATGCGAACAACTCAACTTTGATCAAACGGCAGGAAAAACACCTGTTTGCCTTTTTTCCTAAGCGACTTCTGCCATGCGTAATTAGTACAGAAGGCTTCTGCTTCAGTTAAGCTGCCACCTTTATCAGTCCGATGATTGGGGGTTAAGGTGTGTCCGTTATAAATAATAAAAGAGCCCACATAACTCACATGATACCAGTAAGTCAGCGGCCAAGATGGCAATTATGGTACACAGTCTGAGGCTGGTCGTTAAACAAACTCGTTGAGCCATCAAATTTTGGACGGCTGCGTAATAATCGATGGAAACGTGTTTCAAAGGTCCTCTGCCAAGGACACAACACTGCTGAAGCTTGTTTGTTAAGCCCTGATAAGCATTTGATGTAAACTTAATCAAGCTCGAAATGGTTTTAAAGCCGGCTCAAAAGAACATGGCCGTATTAGGTGGCATATACCATCTGCTAAGCTTATAAACTTTGAGCCTTTTTAGACTTTTCAACTTAATAATAAAAACTAAAAGGTAAATAAAATTTTGATTAATTGCGTAATATAAATATTAAATTATTTCTGTACACCTTTGACTATATAAAGGAAGTAATCATTATTTATTTCCACTCACCACATTGCTAGTAATTATGATGGGAATATATCGAACTTCAGCCAGATAAATATCATATCAAAATAATTTAATTTACTATATATATATAATCACAATGATAATTTTTGGTTCATGTATTTGTAAGACAACTGATTCCAGTTTTATTTTCAAGTATATACATCATATTTGCCTTTTAATTTTATAACACTTTTTTTTAATATACTATTCTGACTTCCACTTTATTTATGTAGATTTCATTAGGCTTTTGTATCGTATGGCATTCAGTATTCATAAATTCCTCAACCGCTTTAAGTTTTAGCTTACTCATTCACATTAAGTGGTCCTATGTAAGAACTCTCTCGACCGTAATTTTATCTGTTTAATTAAAGGCTGCTATGACAATGAGCCAACACCCCATAAGAAAAAGAGCACACACATATACACAAACACACACACACACACATACACACACACACGATTGTGGTGGACTGAGGTGTCAGCTGGGGTTGGGAAGGGAGTTGGGGGTCAATGCCAGATACTAGATGCTAGATGCCATTCTGAGCCCAAACACAAAACCCGCTTTGAGTCATTTGTGGAATGTGATGCTCTTTCCTCAAAATGCAGCATTTATTTTAGTGGCTCTTTTGGTTGTTGTTGTATTAGGCACTGCCAGTTTTCCCAACTTGGGTTAAGTTTATATAAACAACAACAAACCGAAAAAAATATTTACCATTTTTCGGTTATGCTTTGGCATTTCTTGTTGGATCTTTTTTGTTGTTGTGATGCCATTTTAGTGGCTTTTGCCACACATGCAACAAAAATAAGCTTGCCTATGCGAGAGTGAACAACTAGCTGATACCCTATGATAGCTAATTCAGCATTATTTTATACGTCCAAGAGAATAGATTTTCTGTCATCAGTTTTACAATATACTTTCAATTAGATTGCAGTCCAATATACTCTCTCTGTATGCCTAATGGCCACAGGGTAGTGGAGAAAAAACTGGCACAAGGACTGCAAAAGGATGCTAGCTGCACTCATTTTGGGTGCGACTCTGAGTATTTCTCTTGCCATTTTATTTAAGCGGATTATTTTGGCACATTTGTGCCCAGTTTTTTTTTAATGTGAGTGTGTGTGTGTGTGTGTGAGTGTGAGTCTGTACATAGGAGTGTGTTTATTTGGTTTTAGTTTCTGTGCGGGCAATGGAATGCCTAATGAAAGTTCGGGTAGATGTACGTAAATTTGACCAAATTATGTGCCAACACACACACACTGACTTAAGCATATATTTATATGTATATAAATGTATATATGACCGTAGAGTCCTGCATGGTATTGTGTCAAAAGTTATTTAATTATGATTATGCCTATTTTGATGCTGATGCTGATGCCGTGTGCTCCCAACTATTACTGCTCATCTGTGAGCTCTTGCTGCTCATTTGTGCCGAAATTTACTTAGTTTTGCACTAAAGCGCCACAGGCTCAGCAAATGTAGACATAAAACTTAAATACACATACATATATATACGCACACACGCACACACACACAGATACAGGCCAAGGCACAGGACCCTGACCAAGTGGCTGGCATTGTAGGACACAGCACAAGGAAGGAGCCAGGGGCAGAGGTCAGGGGTCGGGGACTAGGACACATGTCAGCTCACATGCAGCGACGACTGTCTGCACTTGGCTTCGGCTTCAGCTCTGGCTTTGGCTTTGGCTTTTGGATTTGGTCTGATCTAGTCGCCTGGGCAGTTACATGTTAACTTTGGCGCTAATGTCAAACCCTGGGCAGCACATGTCGCACGCACAGCAAGATGCCGACATTGTGGCTCTGCCATGTGGCTGACACGCCCCCCCCCCCACCGCCCACACTCCTTCCGTTCAGCAAGATAAAGCTGCTCAAACGGCAACTGCAACTGCAATTGAACATAAGCACTTTCGAAATTAAACAACAGGCAATTTACACATAGAGACAAAAGGGGAAAATGCAGAATGAGAGATAAGTAGCCGGGCATTTAATGGATTTGACATGGCTTCAGTTGATGTCACTTTACATCCACGTCTCAATAACTAAGAATAAGGCAGCTTAAATACGCTTAGATAAAGGAGAATATATTCTCATACTTCCAACAGAATAAAATTATTTAAAACCTTTTCTGTTTATTTATATTTTTCATTTTTTAAAAACTGTACTTAAACAGTTGAAAGCGTCTACAATGCTTGTCAAAGGGGGAATGTTTATAGCTGTATAAATATTCATCATCAACAGTAAGCGATAAATCCATCTTAAATTACACTATGCATGTCAAATTATAATAACAATATTAGTAAGAACAACAAATATCTATTTAATTGGAAACAAGGCAATAACTATTTCATTTGCTGTGGTCCTCATTAATAGATAGTTTCAAATGACAAACTTAGATACAATTTAAACAAATGATAAATTAATGTCGCAAAATGAAGAGTTTACAAAATGACAGATTTTAGGCATTATAAATTATCTTAAAATGAATATATATCTGTGTGTGTAAGAATATAAGGCCTGTAAATTGTGAATCAAAATCTGAATTCTAATGAAAATTATTGTTTAAGCCTCTTGCATTGCTCGATGATGTGTTTAGTTTCAAGAGCTTTCTCTGCTTGACACAAAGTGCAATTTGATGATGGGAATATATAAAATGAATTGCGTACAAATATAATAGATACACGTAATCTTAAGTTAAAATAATAAATATATATGTACGCAAATTTATGATAGACAAATAAATTCGATAATAATAAGGAGTTAAGATGCTCCTTTTGCAGCCTTGAGTTAATTAAATTTTCATATTTCAGACAATTTATTGGCAACAATAAGTGAATGCTTGGAAACGGCTTAGTGTTAAGACTAGCAAGTGTTGAGCTCTTCATGCTATGTAATTAATTAATAATATTTGATAGGATTATTGCAAATACTGCTAATGAAGCTGCTGGTGTTAGATATTTGTCGACTAGCTGCAGTTCAAGAACAATAAAAATTTGCATTAATTCTATCTATGTTTTCCAGCTCAATTTTGACTACGGACTGGGAAACTGTATAGTAAATGGCAAATGGCAAAAGGCAAACGTTAAGCGAGTAAACAAATTAAATGCAACTGGCTACTGCTAACTTGCAACAAATTGCACTTTGACTTGTATGGTTGTTTAGTGCCCGACCTCGACTTTTGGATGATGTCGAGCAGTTGCACAAAAGTGCCCCCCTTTTCCCAATTGCATTCAGCGGTTGTCCCTGGCGACCAGAAGAGCAAAAGAACCAGACAACCAGAGAACCAAAAAGTCAGAGAATGAGAATCAGACTGAGAGCACAGATGAGGATGGCAAAGGATGCGCAAAGCTGAGATGGATGAGTGGCAGCCACATTGGTTGTAGCCAGTTGTATGTTTATGTGTGTGTTGGCAGCAATACAACAAGAACGAGCCAAGAAAATGCATGCGGTAAAAGGGGAAGGAGGGGGGAGGGGGGGGGGAGGGAATCGAGAGCTACAAAACAAAACTGTGGAAATGAATTTCAAGTAAACGAAATGAAATGAAACAAGGGAAATTACAAAGTTTTAATTCAAGTATTCGCATTCGTTGGCAAATAATTAAGCTGCAGCTTTAGTATCACTGAAGGGGCTCCCAAAGAAAGTGGGGCAAGAGAGAAAAGGAGTAACAAGTACAGTGTAGTTGTATATTTCACTGAGACTAAACGAAATGTTTTACTTTTAGCTGCCGCCTTCAAGCAGCTGCAGTTGTACAGTTGCTGTTGCCATTTTTTGAGCAGTCTTCCATACACCTGACATGCCACCCAATTGTGCCTCAAGCCTTATGCCTCATGCCTCATGCCTTATGCGTCTCGTACCCTATACCTATATACCCTACCTGTTTCGCATTTTGATGTAAAGCTGCTGCTTGTGGGTTGCATTTAATTGCAAATTAAAATTCTGCGCTCAAGACTTTGTATGCAAAAGGGCTGACAGATAGACCTTCAGACAGACTGGTGGACAGACCGAAGGACAGACACAGATAGAAGCAACGAGAGTCAAGTCCCCAAGTCCCCTAGGGTAGATGCAGCAAAATAAATAAATGTTGCCGCTTTTGGGGGCACAAGACTCAGTTCCCCAGCCTGCCAATTCTGCCTCCAATGCAACCGAATGTGTCTCTGTATGTGTGCGTGTGTTCGTGTGTGTTTGTGTGTGTGCGTGTCTGTGCTTGTTAGTGTATGTGTGCAAGTGTGCACTTTGTGCTTTTGTTTTTCTTTGCAGCGAGCTCACGAAAACTTAACACAACTTTACTCTTAACTCGTTTGCCCGAATTAAATGTTGGCCAAAAATTTGCCGAAAAACATGTCAGCTGTGCCAGCAACAGTAACAACAACAACTACAACAACGGCAGCAGCAACGACATCCAAAGAGCCTGCCACAGGATATGAAGGGCGCAGGATACGAGTCCTGGGCCCAGGACGCGGCGCAGTTGCACATGAGCAAATTAAATGGTTTCCGACTTCCGGCAGACAACAAAAACGGCTGTTTCCATATTATATTTATACATACTATGTGCAATTTTTATGCTCCTATGGTTCACCATTTTTTACTTTTCACCTCCATATCCCCGCAGTCCTCTTAGTCAACTTCTTCCTTGTTTTTGGCGGAAATTCGCTGAATATGGATTTATAGCTGAACGTTTGCTGGCATGTGAGGTCCCTGTCCAACATAGAAGCTGTCGGCAAGTTATAAATTAGCATAGCATGACGGGGTTTGAGTAAGACAAATGGCAACAAATTTTGACAAGTAAATGTAAATCGAAAGCAAATTAGTATATCAACAAATTATACAAAAAAACTCCGGAAATTTTCAACTTAATCCAAGTGTATTAAAAATAAAAATTAATCTCGCTTTAACAGTTTGTTGTCATAGCTGTTAAAAACATTGTCTACCCCGTATTTAAAAATATATTAAAGAAAGGTGTTACAACTGTATTGTTATTACTCTGTGTTAATTATATTATTTTTTCCATCATGCCCTTTGTCTCTGTTTAAATTTCATGATGTTTAGCTATGATTATAGGATATATATTAGGTGATCCAAAATCCTTCTTCTGACTGCAATTGACATTATTTATCCACTAATAGATTTAAAGTCTGAAATATTTTTAAAAATAATTGTAATTATTCATACATATTCTACAGAAACCTAAGTGTTTATTATTATAATTATTTCTGTGAACTGTCATTCTAATCCACAGTATAAATTTATTCAAATGTTAATTGTGCCATTTACTCCTATATTATTCTGATCTAATTGATGATTAACAAAACAATTATTGTTTCAATAAATATATTTTTCTTTGGGTAATAATATTTATTAGCTCATCGTAATCCTCCTCTAGGGTATAAATATGATGGGAATTTCTGATCAAAAAGAAAGCTGAAAGGGAGCTTACACTAATATACACATAGTCTGATGGGAAAAAATTGAATTAAATATTTTTGTGGTATTGTATATTTTCCATTAAAATGCACCTGCAAATTGTTGATGGTTGGATAAAAAATAGATATATAAAAAATGGCAAAGTGGAAACGCTAAAATAAACTGCAGAAAAAGCAGAAAGCAAAACAAAATGTATAACCAGTCGGGCTTGGTTTTGCATATTGTGTATGAAATGTGCTGAATTTAGCTTAGAACTGCATATATTTGATGACAAACTGACCAAAAACTAAAGCTGCATGATGGAAAATTGCTGTCACAATATAAAAATGGTGGCACATGGAGTCAAAACATCTGGACACCGTGATGCGGGGAAAGCGTGCGGTGAGCTTCTGCTTCAGGTGGGTTGTAAAGTGGTTGCCTCAACCACAATATATAAAACCGCTTAAGTTTTCATTCAACGAACTGTAAAACTGCATTTGAATGACGCCCGCGAACTGAAAAGCAACGATACAAAAAGGACGAAAGTCTGCTGAACTTGAGCAACAGACTGTACGTGAATGCCACTGTTTAAGGTTGTGTGTGTGTGTGTGTGTGTGTGTGTGTGTGTGTTGGGCTGCTGTCAATGTTTATAATAAAAGTGCGCGACTTGTCACACATTTAGCACACGAGCATCAGGCAAATGTGGTGTGTGCTTTTTTGCTCGTTTAGATTTTTAGATTATTTTTTGATGGAAAAAATGCCGCGACTGCTGTTGCTGCTATTGCTGCTATTGCTGCTGGTGGCTGATGATGATTTTGCACCCATGCGGCAGCAGCAGCAGCAGCAACAGCAGCAGCTGCTGTTGCCAACAGCTCGACAAAAAAGTGGAAGGAAAATAAAATTCAGGAGCAACGTTGAAATCATCAACCTTGCTGCCATGGAAAAATTGCTGACAACAGGAAAGAAAGTAAGGACAGGACCAAATAAAAACTAACCGCAAAAGCCAAATAAAAATGCTGGCGTTGACGTGACGGACTCACTTGTGGTATAAGCCAGAATCAGAGACTTCAGCCTCAACACTTTGATGGAATAGGCAGTCGAATTTGATGACCGACAACCAAATAAAATAGAGAAAACAACATTTGACAAGAACAACTGAAAAGCCAAAATCCTAGTCCGGGAAACTAGTTACTGGTACCTGGAGTTGTAGTTGGTTAGTCGACGAAATGTAAATCAAAATTTTCAACCCGACTAGCACAACAGGCAGCCATCTGAATGGGACAGGCACTCAGACTGCGACCGAGTTGGGGTCTGGCTGTGGCTCCGGGTAAGGATCCGGGTCCGTCTCTCTTCCGGATTGGCGTTGGCAGTCCGTTAACGTGGCCATGGATAAACCGCGCGCACGTATAAATAAATATTTACAACTCGTTTGCCGCAGCCAAAAGCAAACTAAGCTGCCAAGGCTGTTGCAGCCACTGCAGCAGCTGCTGAACCAGTGGCAGCAACTGTGGCACCATCCGTGGCAGTCGGTGTTGAAGCGTTCAAGGACCTGCCAGCTGCGAACTGCGAACTGCTGTGGGTTGCAAGCTCTCAGCTGTTGGCTGTGTGTGTGTGTGAGTCTGCGACGATGCTTGAACACCTTGGCGACTGCCGCGTTAACAATGCAAACTCATTGTCAGTTTTCGAGGGTCTGCTATAAACTTGATGGCTTTAAAGGGTGGCAGGTGGAAGGGTATCAGGCTTGCTAGGTACTTTCCTTGGCATTGGCTTAATGAAAACTCAGAAACACTGGGGTGAGTTCAAGGTGTTGCTTACGTACTTAATTTCTGAAAAAATTGGATGGCTGATTATGTTGGGGTGAATTTTATAATAGAAAAAGAAGTACTTATAGTTTCTAAGAGACTTTCACTAGTTAAATTCTTATTTAAATGATTTTTTAAATAGATTATGTGATTGTAAAGCAGATTTCTGTGTTTGGTTAACAAAAGATTCACTTTGATAGATTTAAAAAGACTGCAAGCTACGTTTCCAGCACTTTTAAAGTTTCTTTGAACAGGTTTCCAGATCTAGTTTAGATAATTCGTTCAATTTAGTGACACATTACGGCAATTTGTGAGCTGAGCATGGCAAACAGCATCTGGATTAATCTAATATCTGACTATAAACCATAACTAGACCTCAAATGGTTTTCTCTTCTTCCTTGTGGCACAACGCAGCTCGAATGAGTCGCTTTTAAATGTTGTGGGGCTCACAGTAGTGGCCAAAATGCAGGCGGGATGGTGGACTTAAATTTCACATCATGAATTAAAGATGACTTCGCGGTGTTCTGGCTGCTGGCCTGGGTCATAACAGTGGGCTTGGAAACGCCAACTACAATGCGAGGTGTCGGTGCAGAGCCCCGAAAACAGGCGTCACTTCAAAGCAAAAAGTGCCAGGGGGAAGTGGTTGACCACGGAAAGTAGAGTCGGGAAAGGAATAAAGAAAGGCGTGGTTAGCTACCTAGCCACCCAAGTGTGACCAAAAGCTCAGGCGCTGTTTAATATAAGGAAAAACGTAATCAAAATGCGACACTTTTTCAAACACTTGGGGCACAAAAACAATGAAAATTTTATTTCTTCATTTCGACGCATGTTGTTGTCTGTTGGATTGCTCCACTTTCTGATGTCTCTGATCACATTGATGGTTCTCCTGCTTTTCCTGGCTGCTGGTTTTATTTTTGCTTCTGCGTCAGCGAACGTTGAGGCAGTCATTGCTCACCAAAGAACAATCCTTAAATAAACTATTTATTGTGTCACCAAACGTAAAGCAAAAGCAACAGAAAAAGAAAAAGAAAAAGAAAACAAGAACGAGCATGAGCAAGAGAAATGGAAATGGAAACGAAAACGAGAACTCAATGCTATTAAAGTTGTGTGAAGCGTATAAATAAATTTTAAGTGGGAGCACTGGGAATTGCATTGCAAAACTTAATATAAATTTAATCCGCAGTCAAACGAAATACTCTGAAAAGTTAAAGCTGCTTTTATACATCCAATGCATATTCCATTAAGATATCAAAACTTTATTTCATTTAATTATGATTTTTCGCACTTGGACTTTAGACCAAGTCAATTCAATATGCAGTCTTTTTTTTTCTTCGTATTTTAACATTTTAAATTATTAACACAAGCATTTTAAACTTGTATTAAATATTCCACAAATTGTGTGTGTGTGATGTTTTTTGATTTCAATAAATATTACACTGAGCTAAGCACTTTAAATAGTTTATGTTCTATTTTTGCCCACTTTTATTAGGTAAATTGCATAAATTTTATTTCTCATTGCATACTTTGCAGAGTTCGAGCAACACAAAACAGAACAGAACAATACAAAACAGAATAGAACATAAGTCCCAGCATATGTAAATGTGACAGCCCGCATGCAAGCAATACATACGAGTACAAATATGTGTGCGACTGCGTGTGTGCGAGGGTGCGTGTGTGAGTGTGAAATCAGTGCGTGTTGAGGGCGGCTCTGAATCGGGAACGAGCTCACAGTAGGCGCGCTATTTTACGAGCACATAAATAAGATGGAGCTGGGGCTAAAACTTTCCACTTGGAAAGCAATACAGTGCTCAAGAGGGACAGTTTGGAAAACAATTTCGCCTTCGAAGCGTTGATTTGCTTCGCATTCTACATTCATTTATTTAACAAAAAAATATAGAATATTTAGTTCAGTAAAATGTATAACATTATTTATAACTTATGTTTCCATCTTTCGTAGTAATTCGCAAACTTAGGCTGATTTTTTTTGGAACAGTTTCAGAATGAATAGTCGACTCTTGGTGCAATTACGTTAAATTTATTAAAGCCAGAGCGAATGAAAGTCAAAGCTGAATCAAAAACATAAATTCACATAAAAAGAATCCAGCCTTATGTGTAGTGTCGAGACACCTGCACATGTCCTTGCTGTTCTTCGGCTAAAGTTGAAGGTTTATGAGCTGCACACAAAAATGGAAATTGTCCCAGCGGTTGTTGCTGTAAGTTGTGTTGTTGTGTTGACTGTTCTGTAGGCTGTTTGAGTGTGTATGTGTGTGTCGGTGTAGACAACTTGGCACTTAGGCAGACTGCTCAAAATGAGCCTAACGACGACAGCGGCAGTTGACAGTCGCCGTCTGCCGTGTAGTCCTGTAGTCCCGTAGTCCTATAGTCCTGTAGTTATACTCGTATGTATGCATGCACATATAATAAGCATAACAGCACTAAATGGCTGTTTATGCATGCAAAGACAACACACACAGCGATACAGACACACCCACACACTTACAGAAATTGAGTGCATACTTGGGTTAAAGTGCAGTTGACTGAGCCAATTTTCAAAGCAGCAGAGAGACAGCTAACGGGCTCAGTTCCACTTTATGGCTCATTTCCTAAATGGTATGCAGCTGACGTCATCGAGGCCCAGCACACCATAAAAACAAACGAGTAATGTTACAACAACAAATAGAAAAGACGCTCACTTTTTACTGCAACACAAATGTTCTTTTGTAACAGTTTGAAAATATGCATATTTTTGTAAGCAGACTAAAGATATTTTTGGCAATTATTAACGGTATTCTACATACTATTGTCAGAAAGTTATAATATTATCGACAGAAGAAAAAAATAAATTGTTTAAGTAATTCATTTGAAAGTAAAACTAACAAATAATAAAGATATATTTATGAATAAATACAAATGAGAAATTTATTATTATTTTGTAATTAACTAATGACCTCGTGACTAGTGCGATAAGAAATAAGTTGTTTCTGTACTTTTAGCACAGTAAAAAAAAAAATAAAAAAATTCTTAATGTATTCTCCAATTTCTGAAAGTCTGTTTTATATATAAACAATAAATGCAGGTTATTTTCGGTACTCCAGAGAAGAACATTTAGAAGAAATAATATAAAAGAAAAATTCAAAAGGACAAGCTACTCTTGATACTCTTCGAAAGCACTGTGTTGACCCGCACTAATATCTCAGTTCGATAAAAAACTGCATCAAAATTTATTCCATGCTCAGCATGTTTGTCCCTGAAAGGAGGCCAAATCACGGACCATTTAACGCGCTCATTGCATGTAATTCCCATCTATTGCATGCGGTCTGATGTCTGTCTAACTGTTTGCTTATGTGTGTGTGTGTGCGTGTGTGTGTGTGTGTGTGTGTGGGTATATACTGGTCAGTTGATGGCGCGAGTCGTCTGATATCATTGTACAATTGACAGTCGGACATTTGAGCGGTTAATAGCATAGGAGCCATACCGATTGCAATTGCAACTGCAACTGCAACATGTAATCCACATGCCACTACTTTGGACCCAATGCCGCAACAGCAATTGCGTTTTGGTCAAAACATTAGCTATGAATTGGAATTCTTGTTTTCAATTTGATTTGTATTCAACTTGACTGATAGAAGCTCGACTTCAATTAATGTTATTGCAATTCCTTTGTCGGATTTCACACCTTCTCGTTATAATATGAATATTTAAATCCAATGTGTGAAGAATATAGATTCAAGTCATTTCTCAAGTTTAATCAATCAATCTAATCAATGAATTGATTTTGTATTTAATTCAAATTTTAAATTTACTTCAATGACAAAACTATTGTAACCAGAAATATGCTGTTTTGTTTCCAAGCAATTTAGCAAATTTTCTTTGTTGATTTTTATTTGAGTTATTTGAGGCGCATAAACTTCAACAATGGGAGCCAAAGCTGCAAGGGCTGCAAGCTAAAGACTTAATAAATGATAACAATATTTTTCATTATATGAGCATACACAATGGCAACCACAATAGATTGCTGGGAGCTCGGTTTATATGCGTTAAGCACGCAAATCGGTTATTATAATGCATACTATATAAATCGTGCATTGTAAAGAGTGCATTAGTTAGCCAGACTTTGTGTTTACTCTGTTTGCAATTGTGTTTGGGCCGCAGATAAAGCCTATTTGGGATCTCAGTCGCTGCTGTCTGTCTGTGCCACAGATAAGAGCCAAAGCCATTCGGACTAAATAACACGACAGCAACAATAACAACGGCAACAATAAGTGCTCCACATAATAAAACAAACAAAAGGTCTATTAGTTATTGTTGTTTGATTTGTAAAGTGTTTGCCATTTGTTAAATAAATTGATGGCATTTGCGGTTATTGGCAAATAAGCTGCGCGAAAATTATCATTGTAAATGGCCTAAAAGGAATTTTCTAACATAAAGGATAGATTGAGTGTGACTAACTAATACCCTATAAGGTTGCTTTTATTAACAAATAAAATAGGTTTTTCAAAAATTTATTAAGTTGCATGAAATCTGTTCTCGAAATTATAGATTTTGTTTCGGAATATTATCACAATTTATAAGATAACAAATTTTTAGTTGATTTTATATATCTATGAAATTTCTAAAGAGTAAATATTAAATTTTTGTAATAGTTGCCCTAGAGTCAAATAACAGTTGACAGCTTATCAATGCGAATCTCTGTACTAAAAAACTGTCAGAAAATGCTAGAGAACCAAAGACCATGAAGTGGGAGTTAAAGAAAACTAGGCACAGCACGGGCAAACAATCAGCAACTGTCATAGCAGTGAGTTGAGACTTCAGCACCAAAAACGAGACGAAAACCAGAACCAAAACCAGAAGCATGATAAAAATGGAAAAAAAAAAAAAAAACAATGAAATGACATTGACATTTTGAATAATGACGAAGCAGCAACAAAACTTTCTGAGCAGGACTATTGGGACTCCAGCTGAGAAGCCGAAGGCGGGTGACAGTTAAACTCCTAACGCTTATCAACTCTGATGACAGAGATTAGGCAAGCAGCTTTTGAGTGGATTTGGCCCAAAAGACTAACAGCCATTCGGGCCAGGTTAGATGCGTGCACAACAAGCAAATCGCTTGACGACAATTCAAACACTAATGAATAATGTCAAGGTGTTGTCAAGTGCATTTCATTGTAACATCATTAGGAGCAATGCAAAAACCAAGCCAGAAGCCATCAGTGATCCCTTAGAGCGCACAAGGAGATGCACATTAAATGGCTAAATAGACGACAACAATGCCAAGTGGCCATAATCACAGAGGTGCAATTTGGACAAAGAGCACAACACTTACAGCTTACAGATCACAGAAAAGTACAAGGCGAAGAAGGAAGGTTGCATCTTGAAGCTGCAACTGCAACAGTGGCAGTTACAGTGGCAGTGGCAGTGGCAAGAGCGACTGCAATGCCATCAACAATAATAAATTTTCGCACAAAGTGCCAAGTGCAAAATGAAGGCAAAAACAACAATGCGAACCGGCAACGAAAATAGTTGGAAAAACTAAAATTAAACTTGCTCCGAGACTGTGTTGCTGCGCATTTTCCCCTCTTTTTCTTTTTGTTAATATAATTTTAATTTTTTTTTTATTTTTCTTTTTTTTTCTAGCTGCATCACCGATGCCACGCCCACTTTCAGATGGGTGTTCCGCTGCGCTAAGTTCAAGGTGGCTCGTTGGTTCGCTGGTTCGGTGGATTGGTGGGACGCTGTCTGCCAGCTTTGAGTGTTGAAAAAACAACTTGAGATTGTAATTAGTTTTTGTTGCTGCCGGGTTTAACTGCAGCACGGGCAAAGGAAAAACTTTCAAATTGAACTGGTCCCAAACCCAACTGCATCCCCTTCTGTTTCTCTCCTTCCCACGCAATACAAAATATTTTGTGGTTTTAACTTTTTCACGCCGCCTGCCACGAAATTGCAAATATGTCTGCGAGAAATCTCATTAAGTATACGAAACTGGTACAGCGGCGACAAAAGTAAAAATGCGGAGCGATATTAAAGAGAAAAATATGCAAAAGAAAAGTAAATAAAAATTATGAATGTCATTTCGAGCCAAAGAAAAACATTTGTACAGCACACCGTCACTGGAATATGCCACGCCCCGAAGGCAACTGAGTAAAGGAAATGTAGTTACGTATTTGCAACAGGTAAAACCTATACCCTAGACATTGCAACAGCAGTGGGTCAAGTTTGAGTGGAGTTTGCTGGGCCACAGTATAATAGTGAGTGGCACACTTTTTATGTGATGCTCTGCTTGCGAACTGTAAAGTTCATAGAGGTCAGTCAGTGGGTCAAGAGTATGCTCGTGGTCGTGGTTTTGGTGGTGGTGTTGGTGTTGGTGTTGGTCGTGGGCCTGTCTAACGAGCAGTTTGGGGGCGTGGCTAGGCCATTTGACTGGATGATGCCAGGAAAATGAGGCTTATAATGTGCGTAATTTGACAGCAATGCGGCTAAGTCTCACATCTACTGTAAACACAACTTTAATAGCACATTTGCTGGCGCTCTTCTTCT